>CM022949.1:59343062-59473842 GCA_012931725.1 Litsea cubeba
TCTTGGGGATTCCTTAATTCATGGAAATGTAAAAAGCAAGATAAAGTTTCCAAGTCATCCACTGAAGCCGAATATCGAGCTATGTCCAATGCTTGCTTAGAAATAGTTTGGCTCCATGGCTTGCTTTCCGATCTTGGGTTTACTCAGAGTCAACTAACACCACCTATGCTGATAATACAAGTGCGATCTGAATTACTGAAAATCCAGTATTCCATGAGCGCACAAAGCACATTGAGGTGGACTGCCATTTTATTCGTGATGATATGTGCGAGACACGATCAGTCTTCCTCACATCTCCACCAGTCTCCAAACTGCAGATATATTTACCAAAGGCCTATCGAGACCACGGCATCAGTTCTTGGTTAGCAAATTGATGCTTATTGACTCTCCAGCATCAATTTGAGGGGGGTGTTAATGCACAATCAAGGCCCAAGTTCATGACCCACTTGTATAGAAAAGCCCAACCCAATTATGTACATAAGACTAAGTCAAAACCGTGTACAGATGTTAGTTGCTACTTTTAATAGATTCTTTTATTGTATTTTACAAGATTGGGCATTTTCTATCTATATAATGAGATGGTCGACCTCAAAGGAGGGAACCAAATTTCATCATTCCTTTTGTATTCTCTTCTATCTTAAGAGATTGTCAAATGCTATGATCTTATTTTAATGGTAACATCTCATACCTATAGGAGGTTAGTTATGTGGTTGCCTTTACACAATTGGATACCAATAATAACACAGAGTGGGGCATGATAAATCCAAAATTTGTGTAAGGGGATGATCTCAAGCTACTTCAAACTAGGAGTTAAGAATAGCAATACTTCTGTTCAAGCATCTAAATTAAATGTCTCCTCTTCTGCATTGGAACATGCTTTAATTATGTCAACCCCCACTGGAGATCAAATGAACACTAAGACCATATATTATGATTTGATGCAAGCCAGAAAATAGGTTGGCCAAACCATTGGGCCTAGTCCGTAGGCCCGAGGGGACATTCCTTTATTTAGGAGTATTATTTAGTAGTATGGTTTGTTTAGGATTAATATTAGTATGTTGCTTATTTTAGGCATTAGTCAGATATTAGGAAATATTGTTGCTTAGGAATCAAGCCAACTCTCTCTATATAATGTGATGCAGGCCTCATTGTATTTAGGATGCTTATTATCAATTAATCTTTTCAGTTATGAGAGTTTTCTCAATTATGGTGTTTTCTCCTCTTGTGAGGGTACCTTAGTGGCTGAGTCCATCATTGGATTCGATCAATCCTTGGGGAGATTGATCCATCTTCGATCGCAGATCCCAGTTGCGCCAATTTGGTATCAGAGCCAAAGAGCGATCACCAAAGGACTCTGTCCTTCCCGAAATTCCCTCCCATCTCTCCATCCACTCCCGTTAATCACCTTCTGCTGCACCCCAGTCCACGACATAACACCATCTCTGTCAATTCCCATCACATACAAAAACCCCACCCCATTGTCCGAATCCATTGTCCTACAAAAATCTCTGCACCGAGACCCCCATCGATAACCCCTGCTCCCCATCCCAACCATTCCCAACTCAACCCAAACCCAAAACCTCGCCCAACAAACCCATCCCGATTAGACAAAAAAAAAAAAAAACCCACTTCCTACACTGGAACCTTCTCGGTCCGTCCCACTGAACACCCAAAACCCCAAATCCCCTAACCGTCTTTCATCTCCCAGCACCACTGACCAACAGCTTCATCAAACCCAAATTAGCCAGCCCATACCCCAGCCTCATTGAAACCCTACCCAGAAAAAAAAAAAAAAAAAGCAGAAGTAGCCCAAGAGAGAAGAAAAGAAAGAAAGAAGCGAAGAGAGCCAGAGGAGCAAAAAGAAGAAAAAAAAAAGAGAAGAAAAGGAACAGCAGAGAAATAGGAAAAAAAAAAAAAAACAGAGAGCAGAAGAAGAGAGAGAAAGCAGTAGATCAAAAAAAAAAAAAAAAACCAGAGGACATAAGAAGAGAGAATCCATCGAGAAAAAAAAAGTAGTAGTAGAGATGAAGAGAAGGCAGAGATAGAGCATAACTGGCACCGTTGAGAACTCCAGCAGCATCAGCGAGTAGCCAGCAGCCAGCGACCAGCGTCCCGCCGGCATCCACGCTTCACTGCCATCGCCCCTGTTCGTCACCATCGCTGGACTATCTCCATTGCCCAGTTCATCCCACAACCTAACACTGCTCTTCCTCTCGAGTTGAAGGTAAGAAGCAAACTGTTTTCTGCCTTTTATTTCTCTTTAGTCTCTACACAAGACCCAATGCAAACCAAGAATCAGGCTCTTCTCTTCACACGTGGTATTCCCAGGCACTACCCACCCACCGCTTTGAGTTGGGCCTGAGTTTAGGTCTGACCTGAGCTTCAACCTGAATCCAGCCCACTTGCAGAACACTCAACCAGGCCTTCCAGTTTGGGTCTGACTTTTTGGCAGTTTGGGCCTGATCTTATTAGCCCGAACCCGGATCCAGCCCTTTAGCAGCAGAAAAAAAAAAAGTGCAGGGCTGAGTATGGTGGGCCCAATTCCAATCCAACTGATTCAGTGTGGCATTAGCCCAGCCTATCGCGCAGCAATATTGAATCATCCAGATTCCAAAAAGCGACCTGCTTGTACCTGGAATCTCCAAAACCAGGTTAGTCCATTCAAAGAAATATCTTATCTCTTCGTGTTTCCTCTTGATTCAAGTCAATATGAAGTTTTTGGGAGCTCAATTAAAATTCGAAGAATTTGGTATAAATTTACATATGGAGATTGGTATTTTGAAAATGAGTTCTACTTTGAGCAATTTCCTTAATTTGAAGCAAGAAGACTTGCCGGTGGTATACCCGCCACTTTCGAGAGTTATGTGATATGCGAATGGAGGCAGATGAAATACATGATTTAGACCAACCACCAACTTCGAGAGTTATGTGATATGCGAATTGGAGGCAGATGAAATACATGATTTAGCTCGTTATGTCCAAGGCTTGCAACTAGACATCTTAAAAAATATGAATTATTGCAAGACCAGTCAAGAGGCATACTTTGAAGCCCTCCGTGTTGAGCGCATGCTTAGATGGTCTCGCATGCAACAATGTCGAGACTTTTTGCAAGAGAAGAAATTGCCACTATTGGTCATTCGTAGACTCCTCAATACAAGTGAAAAGGAAGAAGGAGAATGGAGACAGACTCAGAAATTTCACACAAGAATAAGAGTCTTAGACAGGTCAGTTAATGTGATTATTGACAATGGTAGTGCAATTAAATTTTGTCGCACGAGACGTTATTGACAAACTTAATTTGTCAACTGAGAAGCTTCCTAAGCCCTACCAAGTCACATGGTCTAATGGTCATGTTGTCCTTGTGACGGTTAGATGTTTGGTATCGTCAAGATTGGCAATTATGAGAACGAAGTTTGGTGTGATGTGATCCATACTAATATTGCTCATTATTTTTAGACGTCCAAGGCTTTTTAATCGAAAAGTGCACAATGATAAAGATGAGAACACGTATACTTTTTTGTGGAATGGAAAAAGGATTAGACTCATTTCACTAAATTCACCACCCCGTCTTCGTCTACATCATCACCTTCCACACAAAAGTCACAAAAGGAGCAAACATTTGAGACATCATGGGACGACATCAAAGAGCAGTTCAGGGCAAAGATTGATTTCTCGAGTACAAACAACAATGATCAAAGTAATGTCAGTCAAGAGTCGTAAAGGTTACGAAGAGCAAAGGCAAGCATAATTGAAGACTCTGATCAAATTAACAAGAAGATTGAACATCCGGTGGATCCAATTGTCATGTCACTCTCCAGAAAATCCAGTCAATTATTACAGTAGTTTCACAAGAAGATCAAGTTGTTTGAAGTCCCTCGTATTGACTTATCTTCAGGGATCGCCTATGGAAGCTTGATGATTGCACTCAGATAATTCTACGGTTACAATCTCTCATTAGAAAAGCGCACATCCGAGCTCAATGCAGATATCGGAAAAAGTGACAGTTTTGATCTACTTTTTAGACGGAAGAACAAATTGCATCAAACTTCCAAGTCATGTCAAGAGAATGAAGTTATGAGAAAAATCAGAAAGTTTGTGCGATTGATTTTCGACCCAGGCTGACATTTTCAGAACTTATGGTCAAATTCTCTCCCATTTTGTCAAGCTGTCAACTCGCCAGAGTCGAGTTTTTCAAGCGGTGGAGAATTGATGCAGACTAGACAATAGGTCGGCAACCCATTGGGCCCAAAATGTAGGCCCGGGGGGACATTCTTTTATTTAGGAGTAATATTAGTAGTTTGGTTTGTTTAGGATAATCTTAGTATGTTTCTTATTTAGGCCTTAGTCAGATATCAGGAAATATTGTTGCTTAGGGATCAAGCCAACTCCTCTATATAAGGATGTGAGGCCTCATTGTATTTAGGATGCTTATTATCAATTAATCTTTTCAGTTATGAGAGTTTTCTCTTCAATTATGGTGTTTATCCTCTTGTGAGGGTACCCTTGTGGATGAATCCATCATGGGATTCGATCAATCCTTCGGGAGATTGATCCATCTCGATCGCAGATCTCGGCTTTTCCATGATTGCATGCTAGAAGTTGGAGGGTCTAAGATGCCATTCAATTGATTTTTTACACATGGATGATTTTATTGTTATATTGGAATGGACCGGTGTCTTATATTGCTTCAATAAAATGGTTTGATTAACTTAGATGGGTTTATTGGTTTTTGTGCTCTGTGGAAAAGAAAGTTGGTTAAATCGGGGATTATATTACCTATTAAGGCGGGTGAATTGTCGAGGAATGGGTGTGATGATTTTATAGCTTTCATCTTGGAAGAGCAGCAAAAACTTGTATTAGAGGGAAATCCCAGTTGTTAGAGAATTTCCAGATGTCTTCAAAATGACTTGCCAGGGGTTACCACCTGTTTGGGAAGTTGATTTTTCTTTTGAGTTGGTACCAGGAATCGTTGCCCATCTCTAAAGCACCCTATAAGATGGCGCCTGTAGAGTTGAAAGAGCTCAAAGAGCAGTTACAAGAGTTATTGGATAAAGGGTTCATTGGACCCAGGTTTCCCTGTGGGGCGCACCATTACTGATTCTTAAGATGAAGGATTGGCCAATGTGGATGCGTATTGGTTTTTGCAACTTAAACCAAGTTACTATCAAGTATAAATTTCCATTACCACAAATGAGTTGTTCGATCAGTTGCAAGGGGCGAAGTACTTTTAGAAGATTAACTTAAGGTCTGGTTATTACCAGCTGTGGTTTAGAGAGGAATATATGCCTAAAACAGCTTTCTGGACTTATATACAGCCACTATGAGTTCCTTGTGATGCTGTTCGTGTTGATGAATGTTCCGACAACCTTTGTGTTGCTGATGAATCAGATCTTCAAGCCTCATCTAGATCAGTTTGTGGTAATTTTTGTTGACGATATATTAATCTATTTCAAGAATAAAGCAGAACATTGGGAGCACCTGTGTGCATCATTGCAACTACTAAGGATTACCAATCTTATAGTTGGTGCCATTGAAGAGATTTGGTGTTATCTTAACATTCATATTTACAATGTTAGGAAACTATTGAGTAGATGCAAGAGAGCTATCACTTTTATGACTCCATTTAAGATCTCAAACACTGATCAAATACAAGAAGATCAACTAAAGAGAATACATCCCAGACCTGTTTTTGCAGCTAAATAAATCCTATTTTAGAGCAAGTCTGATATATATTTAACTAATCAGTGGTTCACACAACCCGTCTTGCTGGTTTTACAGTCAAGAACTCACCAAACACATCCAACAAACTTGTTCTGCATTGTTCGTCACATACGACAACTGCCAACTTCACATGGGACTGTCAAGAGCATCACGACAGACATTGCTCACCTTGATTACACCACCAAAGCCTTACATAGGGCTGTTGATGCAACGAACATACCACCAAGAGGTTCACGATCAACTCACTATAGGGAGCATCACAGTTGACATACTACAGTGAGGACACGACCAAGCAGCTTAACATATACCTCTGTTTGGATGGGGTTAAGTGATGCAGACCATATCCATGATTGGCCAATCCATTGGGCCTAAGCCTATTTAGCCCATAAAGAGAATCTTCCAATTGTGCATGACTTTTCCTATTTTTAGTATTAGCTGAATTTTAGGAATAATTATGAGATTAATTAGGAAAGTTTATTTATTTTTTGATTAGAGTTATTTTGATAAGATTTGTTTCCAAGAAGAGATTAGGGCATGAATCTATATAAAGGATTGTAATCCCTCGTTAAGGGACAAGTTCATTGATTAATAAAAATTTTCCTTGAGTTTTTCTCTTGCTTATTTGTCTGTGGTGTTAGACCAGGACGTTTTGGATCCCATGGATCTCTATCCCTAAGCCCTATGGCTTGGAGTTTAGCCCGTTGGCTATCCGTCTTCTTCTTCCCTGCATCAATTTGTATTAGAGCGAAGATCCCATCTTGGATTGCAGTTTGGATCGCCGATTCGAGGTAACCCATGATCCCCAATCCACTCTATTCATCTTCATCCATTCTTCTATTATCACGTCCAAGCCCCTTGCATCCGCCCATCATAGCATCCACTAATTCAGAAAAGAAAAGGAAAACAAAAAAAAAAAAAAAAAGGACCCAACTGTTCACAAAAACGGTCTTCTTCACATAAGAAAACCGCCATAAATTAACAACCCTGTTGCCAGAAGCCTTAAACCAATTTTCCCCAAAATCCCAAACCACCAAACCTAATCCAACCCTGAAACCACCAAACCTCTTTCCCAGAACCCCAATCCCTTTCACCATCAATCATCATCATCATCTTTCTTCATCATCATCATTTTCAACCACCACCATAAACGACCCTGCATATTCGAAAATCCCAACAGAGAAAACCCTAAAACCGTTCTACAAATTCCAGCCCCAATCGATATCCTAAAGCCCCACATCTGAAACCCATCTTCATCTCTGCAGACAGTCCCTAACCCAGACCACAGAAAAGGGGAAAATCCCACAAATTTCTCACCCAAAAGTCCCAAATCAGAATCCCAACCACAACCCTTCATTCTCACCCAAAACCCTGCCGGCCGAACCTACCCACATCACCGACGCCCTACCCAACTCCATCCTTAGTCGCACCAAACCCACCGCCTCAATCACCCAAACCCAGATTAGAGAAAAAGAGAGAGAAAAAAAGAGAGGCAGAACACAGAAGAAGAGAGGATGAACATAGAGAAAAAGAACAAAACAGCGTACCTGCTTCGTTGACCCCACTCCTCTGCAGCTGCGTCATCTCCAGTAGACAGCAGCCAAGCCGCTACACCGACTAGCATCAACTTCGTCAACCGGAACCACCACCAAGGCGTCGTCCTCCTCCTGCGCAGACGACTTGTCTTCACTGTTGCAGTTCGCCAGGATCCTGCGCCTCTCCTTCCTCCTTCCTTCAAGAACAAAAGCAGCAGCGAAATGGTTCCCAAACCCCCTTTTTTTTTTTCACTTGCATCAAGCCCGGGGAGCCAATGCACGTGTCCCGCTCAAGTGAGACGACTAGGTCCCTTCTGAACCTTAGTTCGGGTCGAGCCCGACAGCAGCAAAAAAAAAAAAAAAACAAAAGTGGGCCCAACCAATAGAGAGTCAAGCCCACTACAAAATTTTTTGTTTGATCCATCTCAGCTGTTGATCCTCAAAAGGTGTGACACCTTGGCCATCTGACATCTGATCAACGATTTGCCTCCTTGTGAATATTTCTGTCAAGAAGATCTACAAAACAAGTCAGTCATTTTTGCAAAGCACTAAATTTTATATTCTTTAATTGAGGCCAATATGCACATAATTGGGTGCTCCAATGAAGTTCAAAGAATGTTGTACGGGCATAGATATGGAGATTGGTATTATGAGAATTAGATCTCCTTTGAGCAGCTCCTTAATCTGAACCAAGGTGATTTGACAATTGACCGAATATTCTGATTGATTTTCAAGGGCTACAACAAGTATGTGAATTGGACAGAATGAGCTTCTTGATTTGAATCGCTTTATCAGAGGTTTGAGATCAAACATATTGCAAAATATGAATAACTGCGAAGCCATTCATGACTGCCTACTAGGACGCAATTCATGTTGAACGCATGCTTAAACGGTCTTGCTTGCGAAAAGCTAAAATGGAAGAAGAAAAGTCTCCGCAAACACAGAAGTCCCTATGGTGGAACCAGTCATGGAGATTATTAAAGCTGAAGTTGAGGAACAATTAGCGAGAAATAAATGATTTCCTAACAAATTCAGATGAAGTGAGAGACAAAATTCCTCCACCAAATCCTGCTTTAGGTACATTGGAAGACAAATAAATTGATTCCCTTTCTATTCACAATGATGATCAAGAAGTGCAAGCATCGAAGGAAGAAAGGCAAACTTGAAGAATTGAATGTAGTCAACCAGGAGCCTAGATCAAACCGGTGGATTTCATCATATGTTCAATTCCTGAAGAGCCAATTAAATCATTAAAAGAACATGCTATTGTTTCAAAGGTTGAAAATGAAGATCAAATCGTTAAGATTCCCTACATTGATTTCATCTTCAGAAATCGATTGTTGATATCAGAAGATTGTGAGCAGATGGTACAAATTCAGAAATCGAAGCATCAATTTGTTCGAGCGCAAGTCCATGCAAAGTCCCACCATCAAAAGAGGCATATCTAAAATTTCTCGTGGAGTAAACACTTAACACTTAAGTGAAGCTTACACACCATATGAAGATCCACAAGAGAATCGAAAGTTTGTGCGTTTGGTCTTCGACCCAGGCGGTCATCTACGGAATTCGAGGACGAGTTCCCTCGGGGGGGGGGGGGGGGGGACTGATGCAGGCTAGATCCATGATCGGCCAATCCATTGGGCGTAATAAGCCTATTTAGCCCATAAAGAGAATCTTCATATTGTGCAAGACTTTTTCCTATTTTTAGCATTAGCTGAATTTTAGGGATAATTATGAGATTAATTAGAAAAGTTTATTTAGTTTGATTTAGAGTTTATTTTGATAAGATTTGTTTCCAAGAATAGAAGGCATCCAACGGAGGCACCTGTTAAAAGGTGTGAAAGCATGGAGATTGCCAGGAGTAGGAGAGAGAGAGAGAGACCCAAGAGAAGTTGGAAAGAAACTATTAAACATGACCTTGCCTATATGGATCTAACGGAGGACATGGCCCTAAACAGATTTGATTGGCGTCGTCAAATCTATATAGCCGACCCCACCTAGTGGGAAAAGGCTTGGTTTGGTTTGGTTTGTTTCCAAGAATAGATTAGGGCATGAATCTATATAAAGGATTGACTGGATTGTAATCCCTCTTTAAGAGACAAGTTCATTGATTAATAAAATTTTCCCTTGAGTTTTCCCTTTATCACCAGGACGTTTTGGATCCCATGGTTCCCTATCCCTAAGACCTTTGGCTTGGAGTTTAGCCCGTTGGCTATCATTTTTCTTCTTCCCTGCGCTGCGTCATTAAGCACCCTCAAAACCCCTGCTTTTCTCAAATCTGATCCACAAAAAGTTTGAACATGCAAGTCATCTACCACTTTCAATGCTCTAATGCCAAATTGTAAACCTAGATCTTCTCAGGTCTTTGGTTTTACTTAAGAATACCAAACAAGTTTAAAAAGGAAGAATGTGAAAGAAGGAAGAGAACGAGGAAGAATTTGTGAAGCCACAGAAGACTCGCGATATGGAAGAATAATTAACTCGGATGGGGTATATTGGGTTTTGGGTTGGGTTGATTATGGTTTGGCACTGTATTGGGGAAAGAAAGAAAAATGGAAGAAAATAACAAAGAGCAAGGAGAAGAGAAGATTACCTTGGATTTCGCACTAAGAGGGGCTTCACACCAGATTTATTCCCTGAGATTTCTTAAACAATGCTTGTTTATTTCCTTAGGTCTAAGAAGCCAAAGCCTGTACAATGGTATTTATAGAGAAAAAGAAAGCCCTAAACCTGATCCTAGCCACTAATCACAATCTACGACAAAGATAATAAACACTTAAATACAATCTCTAATTACAAATAAATCATATAATCCATAAAATATCCTAAAAGTGGAAGCAACCATATAATTGGGTCTAATGGCCCACAAACTCCTAATAGCAGCCCACCTACATTTTCCTGGGATGGGGCCTTCCCTGATATCATGCAGATGGGGTCTTTCTACTCTAATCATCCCTGTGTGGGGTCTCAACTATTTTACCGGGGATGTGGATTGATATGATCTGACCGCTGATCTATGATGAGTGCGCACTAATGGTAGAGCCACTCTGATCTGTTGATCCAACAGTGGAATCTCCTCCATCTTGATAATTCAACGGTGGATCTCCTTCCCAAAAATGTGATCCAACGTGGATTCTCCTCCAAAATTGATCCTCCCAAATCCTTGATTTGTACCTAGATAACTGTAATCCAACCACAAAGAAGGGATGGCCAGAGAGTTTTTTCTTTCTTCTTTGGTATATTTTCCAAAGAGATGATTCCATGTCATCATCAGTTTATCACTCAGTATCAACTGACTCCGATTGTCCCCTTCTAGGTAACCAGAACTTAAGAGACCTTGATACTAGGAGATAGGCTTTGGCATATGCCTACTTGAGAGGGCGGGATCATCTAGAATATTGAAGAGCAATAATTTTCTTTATTGATTTAGTTAATATAGATTACTTAAATATTGTAACTGTTTATTTTATTTAAAGACGACGAATTGTTTTGATGAGTAAATGGTGGATTTTTACTATAATACATGTTCAAGTTATTTACTAGGAAATGCCTAATGCCTTATGTGAACTTATTTCATTTATGCATGGTGAATATTGCCTATTAGTCACCAATCCAATCCTAAGGTCTGGATTGCCGGTAGGCATCACTATCCAACTATATGTAGTCCTAGGGTCTTTGATGTCTGTTGGCTGTCATAACCCTGGCATTACTTCAGTTTATGGACATGGAATGCCTTAAGTCAACACCTTTTGGCTTGGCATGGTCGGATACTGAATTCTGGGCATCCTTTTTGGTGTATGTTAGGGTCCCAAACTAGGTCCAAAAGATCCAAAAAATCTTGAGTCCTATGGTTGCTTCACGGTTACCTAACGGTTAGCCGTGAACCACTTACGACCAGCCGTAGTGTTACAACTTGTGAATCAACTCTCAAATTGAGTTTCGCAGTGTCTGCAACGTTAGCTAACGGTTGGCCGTAAGGTAACCTACGGTTAGCTTACAGTTAGCCATAGTACAAACTCCAAAATTTGCATAGTTCTACCTTTGCATCCGTGGGACTCAAATGTCTCCATGGTGACCGTACGGTCGGCCTTATGGCTAGCTGTAAAGGCACCTATGGTTAGCTGTAGTACAAATGCCCCAGAAGCTTTGTTTTGTCTAAGCCACCGCTGTGTAAAATAAGGTGGTTCATGGTGTGCTTATGGTTAGCCGTAGAGCCTTCCATGGCTAGCTGTAGGCTTCATAACTTCTAAAGCTCGAATTCGAAATGGTGTTTTTCAGGTGGGATTGTTTCCCATTTCATTCCAGGCTTCAGAGGCATGTTTCTTCAATACAATAAGAGCTCCCAAGCTTATATACAATTTCAACTACCTAGACATTTAAGGATTCGTAGAATCACACATAGAGCTTGACCTGCATCCTATTAGGAATCATCAATAAAGCATGCATGCATGATAATTATAAGTGTTTAGTTGCCTTAGTTTGGTGCTCTACCCAAATTCAACTGATTCCAAGCTATTACTACTCAAATCGAGCTCTAGAGTGAAACTGCCCAAATCTCTAAACGTTCAAGAACTTACAATGGTGAAATAGAGGAAGACTCAAGGGATGCATGCAACAAATCTAAGATCCTCTAACTAATTTCAAACACAAGGGAAGAGATTTCTTACCAATGGAGTGAAGAAGAGATGAAATGAACTATTATGGCTTGTAGAAGGTGTAGTTGAGGAAGAAGATTATCTTTGGCTTGAAAAAAAAAATCCAAAATGCAATAGCTCCTTGATCGATTGGAAGCAAGAAGAGAGGATTGGTGGATAAGAGAGAGTTCCAGCTAAGTTCAAGCAACAAGACAGAGTGAGGATCGATTGGATTGAGGTTGTGTTTTGGCGTGAAGTTTTGGAAATTTCAAATAGGTCCATATAGCTAAAGTGAATTATGAAACTTAGTAAATGGGCCGGAAATGTATCTTTAAGGCTTCAAATGGACTTGGTCAAAACACGGAAGTTGGTCGGGGCAGAATTCTCTACCCAACAACCCAAAATCACCCCTTTCTGAAATTACGGACAACCCCTCCTGAAATTACAAAAAGGTCCTTTTGGCTACCTAACTTGGTTCAAAACCCCTCCAATCTACCTAACCAATCATCACCACACAAAACACACTAATTAGTATTTAATCAACATTAATTAGCTATTAATCACGATTAAGAAGGGTTGGGGTCTTACAACTGGAACATCTTTCAATCAGCCTACTTAAAGTTATGTCCAAACCAATAATAATGATTTCTCATCTTGTTGATAAATTATATATAAAAGTAGTATGCCGCTTCTAAGATGTAAGAGAAGAAAGGTTATTTGGTAGCTTTGTCAATAACAACTTTCTTACCTTTTCTGCAGTCACATTTACTTGTTCCACATTATAATTACATGTCTTGCTCATGGCTCAATTGATCTGCTTTGCAAGTTAAATTAACATCTATTCTAATAGTATCATTAGCTTCTAAATGTTTTGCTAAGTTGTTGCTTAAAAAAATGCGAATCAATGTTAATGAAGAGCAGAATAATAAAAATTATGATAGGCGCCATGTCACAACGAAATTTTTGTGCAGTGGTGAGAGAGCCTTGCAGGTAAATTGGTCTAAACTTGTAGAAGTTAAAGGAAAAGTAAAACTGGAGGCCTTTGAAAAGTATATCCAAGAGCTTCCTCGATCTCGCAACCGTGCCTTGATGGTAAGATTTTTTTAATTCCCATCATTTAATCTGTCAAGTGGAAACTATAAAAATCATGGATACTGTAGTTATTTGTGGGAAATGTAATCAGGTGGAGAAGTTCCTGATACAAGAAATTTAATATTAAAATCTCCTAGGATAGAAATAAAGGGGAAAATTACTGGACTTTGCTAATAGTTGCATTGTGAAAAATGTATGAGTATTTTAGTATCTGCTAGTAGTCGCATTGTGAAAAATGTACGTGTATTTTAATATCTGCCATTGCAATCTTCTTCCCTTCATAGTGTCCATGAGGTATTCTTTTTTCATGATGGTTTTTCGTGCAAACTCCCCTATATATCTATTAATGTGCTTCATAAATCCATGACTTTTTGATATTTAGTCCTGAAAATATGTTATTGGGGTGTAATTTTACCTTATGGCTTTATTTCTTTTTTTAAATATTTCCTGAAGATTACTTGTGGAAAGGAGTCCCTTTTCTATGCCATGTCTTCACTTTCCTTCATTTTTAGAAGTTTGTCTCTTAAATGACTCTTAAAGGAAACTTATTAGACTTGATCAAGCAAGAACCCCAATGCAGAGAAAGAAAAAGGAAAGGAGAATAGATTTGTTTAAAGTCAGTAAGTTCATTTTAAAGATAGTGAAATGGGAAATGAGAGAGAGAATCGTTAAAATAGGGCACTTCTTGGGAGAGGGAGTTGAAGTAATGTAAGCCCAGAATATGTGGCAGTGTGATAAAAGCAGTGAAAAAGACAACATATACTAACAATAATTCTGCAAATAATGAAGAATTTTTTAATTAGTTAATTTGCCTCACCTCTAAAGGATAGGCATTTTGGGTGTGTTGGTTACCAACTTGAGATGGTGTCAGAGCCAACTTAATCCGGGTTCAAATCGTAGATGACCAAAAAAGGACCCCATGTCGCGTCTTGTTCGGGCGTGTGCTTTGAGTCCCGGTGGTGTTTAAGTAGTTAATCTGTCGCAGCTCTAATGCCTAGGGATTTTGGGTGTATTGTTTAGCAACTTGAGAACCAATAATAGTTTTTTTTTTTTTTGGAAAGGTAATTTTGTTATATTATAGACAAACATTACGAAGCACAGAACCAGTTTCTTGGCATTGTGCGCTCAACAACTGAGCGCAGACACAAGAAATAGAAGCCCAGGTGAAAGAAGGAAACAAAAATGGGAACAACCCGGTACAAGGGTGAGCCAACCCACAGCCCGGGACAGGCAAAACCCCCCCACCAAAAAAAAAAAAAGAGCACTGCTCACTGCGTGGGCCAAGCAAAACTGAGAAGGAAGCTCAGAGAGGGTTAATGTTCCTAATCTGTGCAACCGCTCTGGAATGGATGAAATCGGCATCTGAACTGATGCACCTGAAAGAGGCTTGGTTCGGGTTGACGAGTGCGGCTTCTTTTCTAGCTTAGAACCTCTTATGCCATGGAGAAAGCTTTGGATTGGCAAGGGGAATATGAGAATTTTACAATCAATAGAGAGGATCAGCTTGGAGATGAATTTTGCACCTTAGGAGATGGTGAAAGCAGCAACAAAAATATCTTCTTCCATGACTGATCTTGCCACGGTTTCCATGTTAGAATCAATTTTGAAGAAAACCCCACTGAAAGAACCATCCTGGACAGATATGAATGAATTCCACTCTTTGTTAGCCAAGCACAGGAACTTTGTGACATTGGTAGGAGGAGGGGGGTGGTTCCAAAGAGCATTGATAGGAGAGGAAACATCAAGACACAGATACATGGCTTTGGTTCTGATCTGGTGCAGAATATCTCTCAGAACTGGATCCCAAGGCCTACAAACATTCCGGAATATGCATTATTATGTTAATTCCAAACATTCCAAACTACAGAAGAAAAACACGGCTCGGCAAGGGTTATGTCTCCTTTCTTACAGTGTCTACAGATGTCTTTAAACCATCTCAAAGCAGACTGCTTAAACAATGGTTACATTGGTTGCAGGATCTTGCTGATTTATGAAAAATTTGGAGGCGACTGAATCCTAAATCAGATAGGTAAAGGGCAGGCAGCGAGCATATTGGTTGAGCTTTGCATAATGAGGTTGTAAAAGATGCAATTAAGTTGTCCATTTGGATGCCTATGGAAGCCAAAGCCTCCTTGGTTTTAAGCCCATTAGGAATGGCCATCCAGAGTTTTTTCTTTTTTGGAAGGAGGTAACAATTATATATATTAAAATGAAAAGTTAATATAACGAAGTGCATTGAATGATAACAACCAAGTAGTGCTGGTGTAAGAGATATGTACCGGGCATCACCCTTGAGACCCAGCAATCTAATGACAACACTTAAATCGCATACGCGATCAACCCCTTGCTGAGCTAATGTGTCTGTCATCCCATTAGCAGACCTAATAACAAGCTGGGAAAAAAAAAAAAAAAGAACACAAGACTCCAATGATAGATGTTTAATCTCAGTAAAATAGAACTGCATTTTTCAAGGGACTTTGAAAGCTTTTGCCCAAGATACGACATCGAACGAATCACTTTCTACGATGAAGCTAAACCGGAAAGAGTAACAGTTGATGCGAAGAGCTTCTAAAATGGCCAAAACTTCTTCGTCATTGAAGTCTTTAACTGATCCAGGCCCTAGGGTTAGTGCTTCCATGGAAGTGCCGAACCATGTGTCTGTAGACACTGTGAGATCTCCGCGGAGATTTCAACACGAGGATGCACTTCAATGGAATAAACCAATTCTATTTCTATTAAGCAAGTCTGAGATTTCCATCTCCTACATTGCATATAAATAGGAGAACACGTTTAGGCACTAAGAAAACCTAATCCTAATTACAACTTTTTCGATAAAATTAGAAACCTACTACCAACTAATTTGGGAAATAAAAGGAATATTATTTATATTCCTATCTTGGGTGGTCCCACTCGTGATCCTATCCGTTCCAAGTTATTAAACCCCACTTTTTTTGAAAACATGTACAACACCTCTCCTTTGTGATTTCTCAAAACATAGCCAATACTAGCCGGCCCTGGTTTACCCTGAGTTGCTCCGTCCACATTAAAGTTTAAAAAACTTGGCGGAGGAGAGCTCCAAGTCACTTTCTTCCTCTTCTTTGCTTCTCCCATCTCACGACCCGAAATGATGATTTCCAATGAAGTCCACCTTTCCACCTTTCGAGCCGCGAATTTAATTTGTTTTACTGCAAATATGAAATTAGGTCCAATCCAAAACTTTTGCAGCACAAACTTTAGAAGTATCAATCTTATCAAAAGACATAATCACGGAACACAAGTTTAATAATTCTATTTCTTTAATCAACGTCAATTGTCTCACAACAATTATGAACGAATTAAACTAGATAATCATTATGGAGCGTTCACTAGCGTCTTTAGACTATGTCATCTGCACTCTTTTCTTATACTCACAATAACGTCATGAGATTCAATATCTATTTTTTCACCTACAAGTGCCAATTCTAGTATGTGAGGTTTTATTAGAACCTCAACGAGTAAGCAATCCAAAATTTCATATTCCATTCAAGTTCGAAAGAGAACAGAAGACAAGTAAGATTACAGAGTTTTCAAACATATGTGGACTCAGGAAATTCATAAAGGATAGAGTTAGATAAGGAGAATTCATCAAATGCAAATCTAAAAAGTAATTGGCTAAATAGTCATGGACATCGATGGGGAAAAGAGTTTTGCCACGGTATTATAGCGCCCCAATTTAATCATGGCGAGAATGGACTTTAGTACCCTGATGCAAGAGTTATGGCCATCAGAACATGTACAAAGTTTTGATACCAAAGCGTTGGTCCGTTCCAAAGGAATTAAATAATTTGCAGATCGTTTCAGAAATTACGGCCCCTACATAGTAGTGTTTCACTATGCTAGGTTTAAACAGCCTAGTGTTGTCACCTTGACTTTCAGCCAAGAAGTACATATAAATACCAGCCAATAGTAATCTACAAGGAATTATACGTATGCATGTCAATTCCTCTGACGTTATAAAAATTCTTTGTTTCAAAATATAATATACTTGAGCTTACAATTCACATGACCTAGCGAATTTTGTCATCATGACAGGATACATGTAAGGAGTACATTGAGACATGAGATTAGTTAGATAAACTACGATAAGCATTAACATCAGTCTGCATAACCTGGAATTCTGATTGGTTAACAGGAACTGATTTGGTGGAGAAAACCCATTCCAGCGACTTTCTACTTGCCCAGTTCTTGTTTTGGTTCCCAGTTCTTTGTTTGGTTCGGTTGCTTCCATTTCTAGTTATATTGGTTTTTTGAGATAGTTCTTCTAAACTAGATGGATAAAACTGAGGTTATTCCAATTAAACTGATTGGAAAGAACTATGGTGTGTGGTCCTTTCATCTAAAACATTTTGTCCTAGGCCAGGGATTGTCTGAATATCTAGATGGCACCACAACTGAACCCACATATGGAAAGGACAAGACTACTTGGATTCAGAATAATTCCAAAGTAGTCACATGGATCTTGAACTCAGTAGATCCTTCTATTACACTATCATTGCAATAATTTTCCAAGGCCTCTGAGATGTGGAATCATTTGAGAAAAATATACCACCAGACAAATAAGGACAGTAAATATCATGTTGATAGTGAGATGGTTAAATATAATCAAGGTGACAAATTAGTTCAGGACTATTTCAACGGATTTCTCACCCTTTGGCACTGAAAGGATTCAATGATTCTAGAAACAATACCTGCTGAAGTACACTCACATGTGATTAAGATCCAGGAAGAGTCACACATTAACCAGTTTTTAATGAATTTCCGTCCAGAATTTGAATCTGTAAGGGCTGCCTTACTAAATCGAGAAACAACACCAGATCTTGAAACTTGTCTTCAAGAAGTCCTTAGAGAAGAAACCAGACTTCAATCTCAAAATTCAATTGAAGAATCGAAAGTTTTTGCGGCCTCTTCTGCCACTGACTCTGCTCTTTTGGTAAAGAATCAAAAGGTCCAATGCTATGAATGCAAGAAATGCAGACATGTGGCTCAAAATTGTAAAAAGAAAACCTTCTGTAATTACTGCAAGAAGATAGGACATCTCATATTAGAATGCAAATGTCGTCCTCAAGGACGTAACAATCAGCCTTCTCATTGTTCGAATCCTCGAATCCTCAACAGGCTGCACTCCAGGCTCAGTCACATTCAGCTCCATTTGAAACTTCTTCTTCTAATGTGATGGTTCTCACTCTTGATTAGATTAGAGAAATGATTAATGCTTCTCTCACCTCAGCCTTCACGTCCATGGGAATTATTGGTCAGTGTAAAAATACCACTTTTTTCTGTTTTTCCATCATCATGGTTCTTAGACTCCGGTGCATCCAATCATATGACATCAGTCATACTCAGCCTTATGTTGGTCTTGAGAAAATTACAGCAGCTATTGGTCAAAATTTAACTATATCTGGCATTGGGTCCTTGAATTTATCCACGCCTCATCATACATTTTTTCACCTTCCAAATGTTTATTTTGTTCCCTAACTGTCTGCCAATTTGATTTCTGTTGGCCAACTTGTTGACAATGGTTACTCGGTTCATTTTTCTTCTTTTGGTTGTTTGATACAGGACCCACAAAATGGGAAGGTGATCAAGACGGGGACTAAGCGTGGAAGATTGTTTCTATTGGATATTGGATATTGGATATTGGTTGTTTACCTTAAGACTTTTTGGGGCGTTGCTCCTCAATTGAGTTGAGAATGAAATACAAGTATTATGTCACTTTTATTGATGATCATTGTAGATACACTTGGATTTATTTCTTGAGGTTTAAAAATTGAGTTTTCTGTCTTTTAATCATTTTACAACATGGTCTGTACTCAGTTTAGCAAAAACTAAAATTCCTCAGATCAGATTGAGGGGGAGTATTTGTCCAAAGAATTCTCTTCCTTCCTATCTGACAAAGGCATTGTTCATAAAAAAATCTTATCCTCATACTCCTCAACAAAATGGAATTGCCGAACGCAAGAATCGACATGTCATTGAAACTATTTGAGCACTTTTAGTTGAGTCATTGGTTCCAAGGTTTTGGTGTGAAGCTGCACAAACTGTTGTTTACCTCATAAATCGTTTTCCAAGTCCAGTCTTAAATTAATACCACACCATATCAATGTATGTTTGATCACCCACCTTCATATAACAACTTCCGTGTTTTTGGTTGCCTTTGCTTCGTTCATCTTCCCTCTAATGAAAGAACCAAACTTTCACCGTAGGCAGCAAAATGCATTTTTCTTGGCAATAGTGATAAACGCAAAGGTTTTCTTTGTAATGATCCTCTCACACATCGCATGCGTATCTCTCCTAATGTGGTTTTCGTTGAACATATGCCTTTTTTTCACACTGCATTAGCAATCAGAACCTACTCAGGTAACCTATCTTCCCTTATTTCCATCGTCTTCTCCACCAGTTACACAAGTATATGCTCGACGACCAAGGCTTCTTCTACTCTTACTACTGCTCCCGATGATGAACCAGTGTTTAATTCTATTGCCTCAGGCCTTAGGCATTGTTTCATCCGACTCTCAAACCTTGAGACGATCTACTACAGTCTCAAAACCTCCTGACAGATATGGCTTTTCTGCTTTCTTGACCACATTAGATTCGATTTTCATTCTATCTTCTTATTCCCAGGCTATTAAGGAACCTCGTTGGCAAAAGGCTATGATAGAGGAATTAATTGCTCTTGAAGCTAATCGGACATTGGATCTCATTCCTTGCCCTTTTAATGCCTCAGTTATTAGTAACAAATGGATCTACTCAATCAAAGTTGAATCTAATGGAAGTCTAGATATATATGAAGCTCGTCTGGTGGCTCAAGGATACAAGTAGGAGAATGGGATAGGTTATGATGAAACATTTGCACCTGTTGCCAAGAGGACAATTGTCCGAACCCTGGCAGTAGTGGCAGTTTAAGAAATTGGCCTTTGTGGCAAATGGACTTAAAAAATGCCTTCCTGTGTGATGATCCTCTTGAAACCTTCTACATGTGTCCTCCGCCTGCTTACAAATGTTCTCACCATGTTTGTCCCCTAAAAAAGGCACTTTATGGGCTGAAAGAAGCTCCTAGGGGTTTATTTGATAAATTCTGAAGTGCCATTCTTAAGGCTCAATTTTATCAAAGCCCTGATGATAACTCTCTATTCCTTAAGAGGACTTCATGGGGTTGCACTATTTTACTTATATATGTAGATGATATGATCATCAATGGCAATGATAAAATAGATATTAAGGAACTCAAGTGCTATCTAACAAGTACCTTCAAGATGAAGGATCTAGGACTTCTCACATATTTTCTAGGCCTCGAAGTTTCTCTATCAGATATGGGAATTTATTTGTATCAACGAAAATATGCAGAAGATCTACTCATTTATCAGCATGCAAAACTGCTGATACACCTCTTCAGCTTAATGTGAAACTTCAACAAAATGACGGAAGCCCTCTGTCTGATTCATCCACATATTGTCGTGTAGTTGGCAATTTGTTATACCTCACTATGACCCGACCTGATCTCATGTAGTTCAGATTGTCAGTCAGTTTGTGAGTAATCCTCCCACCATCCATCTTGCAGCAATTCAACGTATCTTTCGGCATCTTCGTGGTATCCTCAACCATGGATTATTCTACTCTTCACAATCTCCACTTTCTCTTAATGCATATGCTAATGCTGATTGGGCAGGATGTCTAGATGCTAGAAGATCGACAATTGGGTGGTGTATGTTAGGAACTTCCCTCATTGCATGGGAATGTAAGAAGCAATCATCAGTTTCCAAATTATCGGCAAAAGCTGAATACAGATCCATGTCATCTGCTAGGAGTGAAATTATTTGGCTTTAGTGGATTCTTCGTGAACTTGGTGCTTTCCTTCGAGCTCCTACCTATCTCTTTGATGACAACACCAATGCTATCCTACCTATCTCTTTGATGACAACACCAATGCTATTCATATAGCAACTAATCATGTCTTCCATGAGTGCACCAAACATTGAAGTCGTCTGTCATTTCATTGGTTAGCATATACTCTCTAGTGCCATTCACTTATCCCATGTTTCTTCATATGATTAGTTGGCTGACATTTTTACCAAGGTGATGGCAAGCATTGTTATGATGATCTGACGAGCAAATTGATGCGTCGGTCAACACCTCAGTTTGAGGGGGAGTGTAACGAGATAGATAGTGATAAAAATTGGTCCCCAACAAGTCACAAACCTAGTCCAAGGCTGAAGTTCTAGAAGAATAGCTGTAATTATTGCATCATATCCATAGAATTTTTCAAACTTTCTATACATGGTATCAGAGCTGGGGGGTCATGTGTTTGAATCCGTGGGGATGTGTTTCTATCCTCATTGATCATTTGGCGTGTTTTTGTCCACATGCGGATCCCCGCACATGAGGGGGAATATAAGGTGTTTGAATCCCCGAGGACCCTTTGATATACATTGTTCCATTCACTAACAGCTCGGGCTTTTGGTGTTTTTGGTTATTAACAATTCCGTCCAAATCACATTCGGCCAATGTAACCCATGAAGGATCACGGCCTTAGTGGAAACAACTGTAAACCACTTTTACTTCACACTAAGTCCATACCACTTGAATTCTAGTGTTTGTTTGTTTGTTTGTTTTTTTTTTAAAGACCAATTTTACATACAAACTAGGGTAATAACATCCATGGCTTAATTTAGGGTTTCTAATAATTGAATAATCTAAATAAGACAATAACACCATCTAGTAAATAGAAATTCGAGTTTGTTTGCTTGCCTTTTTTGTTGAATTTGATGAACAATGAACTCTACGAGTGAAACCATTAAGACCAATTTTACATACAAACTAGTGTAATAACATCCATGGCTTAATTTATGCTTTCTAATAATTGAATAATCTAAATAGACAATAACATCATCTAGTAAATAGAAATCCGAGTTTGTTTACTTGCCTTTTTTGTCGAATTTGATGAACAATGAACTCTACATGCAAAGCCCTAAGTCGATTCTTAGATTCCTTGCCCTTTTCCCAAAAGTCAAAGCTTTCTAGGGTTTCAATTTTAAAAACCCTAATTTAGGAGTGGGGACTTGGTCGTGTGTAGTGAGCGGAACTAAACAGAAACAACCTTCTAGTGACAGAAACTTAGAGAGAACCAAGTGAGAGAAAGAGAATGCAGAGAGAGAGAGAGAGAGATTCTGTGGAGAGCTTCTCTGTGGCTGGTCTTGTGTTTCTCCTATATATAAGTGGGCTGGTCCTTTTCATAAAAGACTAGTGTTGCTAGTTTCTTCATACAATGAGGTCGTCTTGTTTCTCGTGCTACCTCACTTCTTAATATCTAAGGGGGTGTTTGAATAAATGCATAATATAATATCAACAAATTTAAATATTGTATGATCTCATTATCATAGAACAAAGTAGTGTCATTATTATATTGTGTCACTTATGGTGTTTTGCAATTTCCACAAATTTCGATATACCTTTGAGAAATTTATAAGGAAAAAAAAAAAAAAAAAAACTCACAAGAGGATACAACAAACAAGAGATGGAGAGAAGATTTAGACCAAACAAGAGAAGATACACCAAATAAAAAATTCACTTACAGTGTTTGGAAATAATAATAATAATAAAAAAAGAAAACTCACAAGATGATACACCAAACAAGAGATTGAGAGAAAATCATCAATTGACCAAATGCAAGACCCACTAATTAGCAATCATGGTAGGACCCATATGCTGTTAAAAAAATCACAAGATTAAATGTTAAAAGCATAAGATCGAAGCAATGTTGTTTAATTAAAGTGGGTCCACCAAACGTTGTTTATAATAGTGTAATATATCTAATGGTGACTCACAAATGGCCCTATAACTAGTTTTTTTTTTTTTTTTGGTAAAATCTTTTCTAATGTCAAGCATCATTGATGAATCCATCTATGAGAAATTATTGTGGGCCCATTTGATATTGGTATTCATATTAACAATAGGGGAGCTATCAAATAGTGGGACCCATTTAATGATGACAAAATGATAATTGCAATCACACAATTCAATCTTGGTAATCAGTATGGGACCCACCTTATGTTGGTAATCACGATGAAAGCCCTCTAGCGTGACATTTGTAGGACCCACCTAATATTGGTAATTAACAAAGGGCTATGTAATCGTGATATAGCTATTGGACCTTGCATAAAATTTGCATGCACTATAGCGCCAATCTAACATTGAGAGTTAGAGTTGCTGTCCTACAAGAATCATTGATTTTAAAACTTATAGTGGGCCGCTATAATTAATGGTTGCGCATGAGCTCTCCAATGGTTTTTATTAAAATTATCCATTTGTATTTACAAAAGATTATTTTATCTTGCATATGAATAATCTAATATGAAGGGTTTTGAAAGAAAGCAAGATATTGTAAAAAATACTCTCTAAGTATTTCAAACACCTTTTTAGGTGAATAGATTACATTATAAACCAGTAGATAATATAGCAAAATCTTTTAAAATATCTTATTTCCAAACACCCTCTGAGGCGACGTTCAATGATGTATTAGTGCTGGTACGTACCTGGGTTCTAATATTTAAACAGATTTGTGTGTTAGGTACTTTTTAAACAATAAGAACTACGCATAAAATGCATAAAACTACATTTAGTTTAACTTAGACTTTCCTCTTACTAACCTATGTTATGCAAGAGAAGCCACTAAAGGGTCGTGTGGTATTGCTCCCTATTCTTACTACTCTTTACTAGCACCATAAGAGGTTCCTATTGTCAAATACAAGATGGCTCATGCTGTCACGCCCCGAAACCGGGCCCTGCAGTGAACCGACCTCGGGGTGCGAAATTTTGGGATAAATTTGAAACTTTTTGTTATAGTTCCCAAGATCCGCGTGAATGAGGATAATCACATTCCAACACCATCAGAGTATATTTTTTCGCGGAAGCTAAACATGGTGTTACGACCCGGAATCCGTGGCCATCGGGTTCCGTGTCGCACGCAACCAATTCCATAAAGCCATCATATAAGCAGACTGGCATAAATCATATATCAGAACACACTGAGCTGGTAGTAACAAGACTAATTAATTCTCACATGTTCAAATTACAATTAACAAGTGTCTTAATTACAAACCCAATAAAAAGGCTAATAAAGCCATACAACAATAAATCCAACTGATAGAAATACTACCCTCAAAGATTTGATACGAACTCCGGTGCCAAACTTGACATCTAGATGATATCAATGGGCAGCCTCTCACGTCAGACCGGCGGTCCCACCGCCTCCTCTGATCAAACACCTAAAACCAGAAAGAGAAGAAACTGGCACCAAACAAAAAGGGTCAGACACGACGGTCTGGCAAGCAAATAAACAAATAATATGAAAGCAAAGCACACTCGTAAAGCCTGATGAAATCATCGAAAAATCGAATAAATAGGCTAAACAATAATGACAATAAAGCATGCTAAAACGATCGAAAGGCCGAACATAAGTATCAAAACAAATAAAGGAACAGTCTCTGAAACATAAATATCTCGAAAAGATAACAGCCTAAGCGAAACATTTAATAATTGGAAATACATTTAAAACTGAATAGTAGAGACAATACAAGAAAGATCGATATCGTAAACATTAAACAAATCAAAGCATAAAAAGCATAACCCACAAGAATCATAAAAATAAAGTAATATGCAGATAAAACCTCGGCGACCACAAATAGCTAAATCCTCCTATTACCGAAGTAATAAGAGCAGACAGAGCGTAGCCACTGAACGTGGTACTAGAAATAGGATCAGAACCGTAGCCATACAAATGGGACCGGCAGATCAGAAATCAGAACCGTAGCCATACAAATGGGACCGGCAGATAAAACCGTTGCCATGGTCGGTACAGACAGAATCCAAGCTGCAGCTGGCGGACAAATTAAAGATCCCAAGCCGGGTGATCAGCCCGACAAGGTGACCTAAGCCTAGTGGTGCCTTTAGTTTTCAAAACTCGAACCGATACGAATCAAACCATAATGCTAATCCCTTTGGCTCAGGGGCTCACACCACATAGCTCTGGCCCCATCTTGCCTCGAGGTTTTATTTTCGAAATCATAGCCTCTTTGGCTCATGGGCTCGCACTACAAAGCTCTGGCCCAGTCTTGCCTCGAGGTTTTTATTCCCAAAATACTAGTCTTATCAAAATAGTAATCTCATCGAAGAAATCCCGAATGTGACGAACATACTCCAATCCCTTTTCAAATCGAGTCGGAGAAGACATACGAATATCCATGGTAAACCGTTCAAATACACATCAAAGTGATTTGTATAAAATCATACGATCAACCCTTTCGAACATGGGAAACCACATGATTTTATAACAAATCACCGATGCTATTTAAATTAGTTTACCAAAAAGTGCAAATACAAATACCAACACATTTTTCTGACTTGAAATGGAATGGATAGTGGAGAATGACTTAATGACTTACCAAGGAGCCATCCCAATACACATTTAACCTTTAAACATTGATTAGTAAAGAGTGTGTTTGATGCCAATGAAAATCCATAATGTTTAAATGATAAAGTGCGCATTGAGACACGAAAGGTTCCCGGATAATTTCACATATGTACATTCTCACATCATTCCCATTTCACCAATTTCCAAGTATCAAAAGTAATGTCAAAACTCTTAAAAACAGGCCCATAGCTGGCCTTAAACCAAGTCCAAAATAGCCTACTCATTTAACCCAAAATAGCCCCTTTAAACAAGGCCTAAACAATTCTTAAAACAGTCCAAAAACTAAGCTTGAATGGACCACTAAACAAACTTTAAAAACAGCCCAAGACTAACCTGAACCAGGCCCACAAAACAGATTTTTAACATAGCCCAAAACTAAACCTTTAATGGTCCAAGAAACAAGTTTTGAAACAAGCCCAAACTAACCATGAAACAGGCCCACCAACAAGTTTTAAAACAGCCCCAAAACCAAACTTGAATGGCCCACAAAACAGACTTTAAAAGCAGCCCAAAACTAATCTCAATCAGGCCCACAAAATAAGTTGTAAATCTGTCCAATATCAGGCCCAAAGATGACCCAAAAATCAGGTTTTAAAGTGGCCCCAAAACCATCTTGAATCAGGCCCAAAAGTCCCTCAAAAATCCCCCCAAACCAGGCCCTGAAAAGGGCCCAGAACTGGGCTGGGTCCGCTCGAGCGACCCAGGGTCCGCTCGAACGGACCCCTTCCAGAACCTGGGCCGCTCGAGCGGCCCACTGGGTCGCTCGAGCGGACCCAGTTCTGGCTGGGTCCGGATGAGTGCAGAATTGCACTCTCATGTGCAATTTTCTGAATTCTTTTCTTCCCTCTTCCTTCCATACAAGTTTTCACAATAACTTAGCCATTTCTTGACCTCCACGAGTCAACAAATCCTCATTAACAATCAGTCCAATTACTCTAGTAACCACTTCTAAATCAAATCCTTTTTCCTCCCTTTCTTTGAACACACTACTTAACACAAGGAAGACTAATTTTTTTTTCAAAGTAAACAAAGTGAGGCCAACTTCCCATACAATGTAAAACAATAGCATAAGTGGAAATAAACATCATATTACTTCACTCATCCAAGGAAGATCCATAAATCAAAAGAAGATTAACACATAAGAGGAAAAATCATGAAATTGAACCAAACAAGAGAAATCATCATATTAATTGGGAATCCACTTGCCTCTAGTCAAGATAGGAGTAAAATTACTCTTCAAACAAGGTTTTAGTGCCTCAAGCTCCAAGATCACAAAATCCCCAAACTAGCTCAAAAGAAACCCTAGAAAACCAATCCATTGTAAATCTCCATGAAAACCCATTGCACATGGGATTAAAACACTCAAAATGGAGAGGAAAACAAGAATCTCAAGAAAAGAAAACCATTGCTAACCTTGAGAAATCCAAACAAAGAAGAAGAGCTTAGATGAGTGCCTTGCTCTAGCCCAAAAATCTTGAAAATAGGGTCTTTGGAAAGCTTGAGAGATGAGGAAGAAGAAGGTGGGATCAATCCTCACTTGGCACACAAGAAGAAGCTTGCAAAAAGGAGAGAGAGAGATGGCTGGAAAGGAAGGAGCCCTCTCCCTCAGCCAAAAGTTGCTGGAACGAAAATGAAGGAGAAGGGATGGGTTCCCCTTCTTATAAGGTGGGTTTGTGGGCCCCGATCTTCACCAAGCTGAAACTCACATTTGCGGGCCCCGAACGAAAACGACGAAGAAGACAAAAACGATCAGCGAAATATCTACTTTCCAAAAAGTATACTTTCCCCAATTTCTGAAATTTTCGAAATTCATGGACAGATTTAGTGAAAATGTCATTTTTGCCCATTTTTCTCGAAAAATGTGATTTTTGAGCATCAAATCAAAATGGTCAAAACATGAAAGTTGTTAAACTTCATAAAATGAGTCGAAATACACCAAAATCAGAATTTTTAGAAATCAAAAGTAATTTCTCAGAAAAAAAAATACATATCGTATATACCGGGTCAAACCAAAGTCAACGGTCTACAAAATCTCAAAGATTAAGGAAAAGTCTAGTCAAACTCAAAAACAAGATCAAACTAAATCAAATCTCACTTAACAAGCTAAACCACGATTAAAACAATGCTAAACAAAAGAACTGGGGTCGGGATCTTACACATGCCCACTTGAAAAAGGTCGACTCAAGTTCAGGCCCATTATGGTGGTATCCAATCTCGTTGGATTTGGTCAAATATTTACATAGCTTTCATCCTTCTTTAATTAGATTGTAATTAGATTTGGTCAAATATTCTTTCATTAATATTAGATTGTAATTAGATTAGCTGATTTGTAGCCTTTGATAAGGCATCTGTACTCTATATAATGGGAGAGAATCTCCAATGAAAGACACAAAATTTACAATTCAAAACGTCTTATGCATGCTACGTTTGTTATGGTATCATAGCCTCTCTTGTAAAGGCTACCAGTTGTTCGTTTTTTGAAAAACCACAAGGACTCGATCGGAGAAAAATTCTTCTCTCTCGTGCAGCAAACAGATCAAGGATCTGCCTTCAGAAATCTGGTTCCAGGAAAGCCAAAGATCTTCAACGACATCTTGAAATCTGATCGTTGTGGCCCACCTGCGATCAGCCCTACTGCTCTTGGGAGACACAATCTTGTGTTTCAGAAGCACACAGATCAAGGATCTATAATCTTGGCATCAACCAGATTAGTGATCTGTGTTTATTGGAAGCGGACAGTCTTTTGTCACGATATGATCAACAATGGCCCACCTACGATCATCATGACATCTTCAGGAATTTATACAGCAATGGTCGACCATCTCTACTGATATTTTTGGTGATTTTTTCAACATTTTTCCGGGATCTGAGGTAGGCCTTTGGACCCCACTTGTGATTTTACAGTTTTATCAGATCATTTTGATCACAGCCGTACAAAATCTTGGATCGTGGATGGATTTTAGTCAAACTTGCATTGCTGGAAAGATATTTTGATATGGCCTGCATATCGTTAATCTGATTCTCTGTCTAATCAAACAGTGGGCCCCACACTGGGAATCAATAGCCATTTTTAGGGTCGCCTGGACCATTTTTTCTGTGAATTTTGTTCACAGACTACTGTCTATTGTTTCTGCACTGTTGCACATAGCTTTTGTTTTCTACTTCTCTTTGTTGGTTCTAAATGGAGAAGTCTGAAGTAAAATTAATTCGATTTGATGGTAAAAACTATCCATCATGTGCTTTTCAATTTCAATTATATATTGAGGCCAAGGAATTATGGGGATTTGTTTCTGGTTCTGATCCAAAGCCAACAGAGGATGATAAAAAGATTTCTACTTGGAATACAAAAGATGCAAAAATTAAAACATGGATTCTTGGGGCTGTGGAACCTTATCTCATTCTGAACCTCAAGCCCTATACGACCTCCAAGGAGATGTGGGGTTACTTGTTGACAGTTTATCATCAAGATAATTCTGCACGACAATTTCAACTTGAGTGTGAAATTGCAGAATACAGTCAAGGCACCTTGACCATTCAGGACTACTATTTTGGTTTCCGCAGTTTGTGGAGTGAATACGATGGGATTAAATATGCTTTTGTTCCGAACAATGTTCTTAAAACTATACAAAACCTTCAAGCCTCAAGTCACAGGGACCAGTTTTTGATGAAATTGCATCCTGAATATGAGACTATAACATCGTCTCTACTGAGCCAGAGCCCATTACCATCTTTGGATGTTTGTTTGAATGAGCTTCTGCAAGAAGAACAACGTATTCGCATAAAAGCCTATCTGGAACAACAGCACACCGCAACTTATCCTGTTGCATACTCTGCTAAAGGGAACACTCAGTCTCTTCAGATCTCACAGTCTTCTCCGACTCCTCAGACTCGGGATATGAGCAAAGTCCAATGCTACTCTTAAAAAATATGGATACCTTGCAACACAATGCAACCAGAAATTCTGTAATTACTGTAAGAAGAAGGGACACAACATTACTGAATGTCGCCGTCGTCCACAAACTCGGACTCCCAACGCCTATGCTGCCAAGATAGACTATTCTATTGCTGATGCTGCGTCCACATCTGTGCCTTCACAGCCTGGTTCTTCTTCCCCTGCTCTTACTCTTGAATTAGTTCAACAAATGATCGCCAATGCATTTTCTGCACTTGGCATCACATGTAAATCTAAAACCTTTTCTTCCATTTGGTATCTTGATTCCGGAGCATTAAATCACCTGACTCATTCTAGTGCACAACTCTCTAGCTTGACAACATATACTGGCAATACTCATGTTCAAACCGCCGATGGCGGACATCTTCCTATCACTGCCATTGGAGATATTTCCAGTATCTTGTCCTTAAAGAATGTTTGTCACTGTCCCATTTTAATTTCAAACCTTCTTTCAGTTGGACAACTCGTTGAAAACAATTGTAATGTTTCCTTTTCTTCCTCTGGTTGTGTTGTCCAGGACCAGAAGTCAGGGAGGGAGATCGCAAGGGGGCCTAAACATGGACGCTTATTTTCTCTTAATCTATCTACTCCAATTAGGAATAATTCAGAAAATGATTTTTGTTTTTTTGCTCAAAATAATTGTCAATTATGGCATAGTAGGCTTGGACATCCTAATTTTAAAACCATGTCTCACATGGTTAATTCTGGATTGTTCAACTGAGTAGGCTTTTCTAAGTTTGTTTCTTTTGATTGTGCTACATGTAAGATGGGAAAAAGTAAGACTTCCTTTTTCTGTCTCTACTTCTAATAGCATTTGGTGTTTTGATTTAGTTCATAGTAATGTTTGGGGTATTGCTCCTCATTTGTCTCATGCTCATTATAAATTTGTCTCATGCTCATTATAAATATTTTGTGACATTTATTGATGATTATAGTAGATTTACATGGGTTTATTTTCTGCATTCTAAAGCTGACTTTAATGTTTTTAAGTTGTTTTTAGCATATGTTGAGAATCAATTTTCCACTTGCATTAAAATTTTACGTTCTTATTCTGGAGGTGATTATTTGTCTACAGAGTTTCAAACTTTTTTACAACAAAAAGGAATAATTTCTCAAAAATCTTGTCCTTATACCCCTCAGCAAAATGGGGTCGCTGAAAGGAAAAATAGGCATCTCCTTGATATTACTCGATCTCTTCTTATTGAATCCTCTGTTCCTACACGTTTTTGGACAAAAGCTCTTAGCACTGTTGTCCACCTTATAAATCGATTACCCTATTTTTCTTTAGAAAATGAGAGTCCTTTTTATCGATTATACAAAACTACACCGTCTTATGATGATCTACATGTTTTTGGATCGGTGTGTTTTGCACATTTACCTCCTTCTGAGCGTAACAAACTTACTGCCCAATTTGCTAAATGCGCATTTCTAGGATATGCTAGTCATCAAAAAGGGTTTCTTTGTTATGATCCTCACATACGGGGCATTGCACCTCCCTAATGTTGTCTTTTTCGAAAATCAATATTTTTTCCAACATCTTGATTCTTTAGAGTCCTCATCCGTTGTTTCCTTCCCTGGTTTTTCGAACAAAACACCATTTGTTAAATTTGATCCTAATTTTGTTTATCAAAGGCGGAGTAAAGCTGCGGCCACACATAGTCCCCCTAATGATCCCCCAACTGCATCTGGTCCAACTGGAGACCCTCCCTTAACGTCGTTCATCTCGGATTTCAGTACCTCCAAATACCCACACCTCCTTGCTGGCCACCATGTCTTCTACTTTTATTCCGAACTCATATTCCCAGGCTGTGCAGCATGAATGTTGGAATAATGCTATGCAGGATGAATTGGATGCTCTTGCGCAAAATCATACATGGGATGTGGTTCCGTGTCCTCCTTCTGTTAGGCCAATAGGTTGCAAGTGGATCTATTCTATCAAGCTTAAACCTGATGGGACTCTGGCTATGTATAAGGCGCGCGTCTTGTCGCTCTAGGTAATCGGCAGGAATATGGTATTGATTATGAAGAGACTTTTGCTCCTGTAGCAAAAATGACAACTGTTAGGACTATTCTTGCCATTGCAGCATCCCAATCCTGGCCTCTCTACCAGATGGATGTCAAGAATGCATTTCTTCATAGTGATTTTAAAGAAGATGTCGATATGCGCCTTTCTCAGGGGGTTTCATCTATCATCACGGGTGCTGTTGCTTAACTACGGCGTTCTCTTTATGGCCTCAAACAAGCCCCCCGGGCATGGTTTGAAAAGTTCCAACATGCTCTTAGCCACTTGGGGCTCCATCCTAGTCCATATGATCCATCCATGTTCCTCCATCATGCTTCTACGGGGATTACTTTTCTTGTTTATGTGGATGACATCATCATTACAGGTACCGATGGAGATGTGATTCAACAACTTCAGGCCTCTCTTCATGAATCTTCCACATGACAAAGATCTTGGCCCTGTAAACTAATTTTTAGGTCTTGAAGTTCATCAATATGATAAAGGCATCGAACTCCATCAACATAGATATGCTCTTGAATTAATTGAAATGGCTAGACTTCAAGGTTCTGCTCCCGTCGATACTCCAGTAGAAGTCAATGTTCAGCAAGACAGTGGGGGGTCCTCTCTCTAATCCTACTGTCATGCACTAAGCAACCTAGAAATAAGCTACTTAATATGCACACAACTTTAAACTTGCAAGCGCACAAGATCACTATGTAGTGTAGTGAATTGTAAGTACGAGGTTGATCCCACGAAGACTCGTGATAAAACAATGTCAAAATTAAATAAAAATTAGAATATTAAAATAAACAATTGAATGATGAAAAGTGGAATTAAACTATTAAAAACAGTAATTTAAATTATCAAAAGCTAATTGGAAAGTAACCTAAAAACAACTAGTATGAGAATTGAAAAAAACAGTAATAATGAATGAATGAACTAGGGTTTCATCTACTCCCCTAACCAATCCTTTGAATGTCCCTTATTATCTTTTAATAAAAAATTAGATTTTATTAGTGACATCTATCAACCTAGACCATGGCATATGTGTCTAGATTATTATTCCCCTAAACCTAATTCATGAGTGGCATACTACATGAATTGCTCATTATGATGCAAAAACTAAGCATGGCATATGTCCTAGTCAAAACAAACATAATGCATAAAAACAATGGGAAAGATAAATGCATGAATCTAAGCATGGCATATACTTAGATTATTCATGGTTCTAAACCCTAGATGCATAACATCAAGATCAATCAAAATTAAGTTAGCTACTCTTAAAATTAATTGAACATCACATGGTTGGCATGGCATATCATCAATTAATAACATGGTTTAGAATCTCAACCAACAAAACTGAAATCTGAATTAAAAGACGCCAAAAGAGACTACATAGAACTAGGCTAGGGTTTCAATTACACCCTAGCCCTAAAAAAATTAGCTACTCATGTCTTTAATGAAAAATAAACTAGAAAGTAGAGTCATAAGAAGAAAACTAGAAGATGATGGTGAAGTAGTGGATGGCCAGCAACTTTTCCCCTTTATTCCTCCAAAAGCTCTCCAAAATGCTCCAAAGATGGCTCCAAGGATGGCTATACAGCAGTTAGGGTTTTTCGGATGAAGATGGCTGATTTTTGTGATGATAGGGTGTTGTTATGGTGGCTGTAATTATTCTGGACGTGGCTGCTGTAATGGATAGATAATGGCTGCTTTTTGTACTGGAATTAGGGCTGAACGTGGCTGGGTTTATGGAATGAATGGTGCTGGAATTACTGTTCACGTCCATTCCCTTGTATGCTATTTATAAGTCTTGCAACAGCCCCTTTTAGCAAATAGTTCCCTTGTAGAAATAGATCCTCAACCTTCCTTATAATTAGGAAACCTAATTAGATTGAATAAGGAGTCTTCTTTCTTGTTTTAGCAAGCTTTCTAAATCTGGTCCCACTTGTATCTTCTGGAAACTTATTCACATGGACCCACAAATCTGAGATTAATTGCAAGGAATTAAATCTAAACTTTTGACATAAAAGTGGGCCCTATTTCTTAGACTTCTAACTTGACTTGAACTCTTGCTCCAAACTTCCCTTCTTTTTCTTCTTATTTTTCTCCATTCTTGAACTCCACTTCTAACTTGAATAAAGCTTCTAATTTCAGAAATTCTTCTATTTGTAATAGATGTGGACCCCCCTTTGGGCGTGTAACCCTAGATTGGGTTTCTTCTTTTTTTTTTCTTCTTTCTTTCTTTTGCTCTTCTTCTTTGATTAGAATTTCTTTCTCTAATCCTTTCCTTCTTTGATTTGAATTGTAAGTTGTCCAAATAATTAGAAAGTCTTCTTGAAATCTGGAATATCTTGAATGGGACCCACCATGGTCTTTCTTTGGGATTCACGCCCATCATCCTCTTCATTAATTCCTATCTTTTTGCTCCTTTTGACCTTAGCATAAAAATTAACAAAACTATGTAAAATCAAATAAAATAACTATGACTAGCACAAGATGAATCAAATATTAGGGCTTAGATTGCAAACAATTAAGCACTTATCACCTACTCTCTATCGTCGCCTCGTTGGCAGCTTGATCTACTTGACGATAATTCGTCCGGATATTTCATATGCAGTCAATTTAGTCAGTCAATTCATGACTGATCCTAGACATCTTCATTTGGCTGCAGTCCGACGTATTATTAAATATCTAATTCGGACACCAACCCGTGGATTATTTTATCCAGCGAACAGCTCCCTTACACTCAAAGCATACTCAGATGCTGATTGGGCTGGTTGTCCGGACACCTGTCGCTCTACCACAGGATGGTGCATGTATCTGGGTGATAGCTTGATTTCGTGGAAATGTAAGAAACAAGATAAGGTCTCCAAATCTTCTACCGAAGCTGAGTATCGTGCCATGTCAGCTGCTTGTTCAGAAATTCTTTGGCTTTGCGGGTTGTTTTCAGATCTCGGATTTCCTGCTGATAATGCTACACCACTCTATACAGACAATACTAGTGCAATTCGTATTACTGCCAATCCAGTTTTCCACGAACGCACTAAACACATAGAGATTGATTGCCGTTTTATACGCGACGAATACAAGCGTGATGTGATTAGCCTTCCTCACATCTCTTCTGATCTTCAAAATGCCGATATCCTCACAAAGGGGCTTCCGCGACCTTGCCATCAGTTCTTGGTTAGCAAATTGATGCTTGTGGATTCCCCGGCATCAATTTGAGGGGAGGTGTCAAATACAAGATGGCTCAGGCCCACTTGAAAAAGGTCGACTCAAGTTCAGGCCCATTATGGTGGTATCCAATCTCGTTGGATTTGGTCAAATATTTACACAGCTTTCTTCCTTTAATTAGATTGTAACTAGATTTGGTCAAATATTCTTTCATTAATATTAGATTGTAATTGATGAGCCATACGATGAAATTATGGGAGAGAGTTATTGAGAGAAGACTAAGAAGAACAACAAACGTTTCAGAGAATCAATTTGGTTTCATGCCTGGGAGATCAACCATGGAGGCTATCTTTCTCCTGAGGAGGTTAATGGAACAGTATAGAGAAGGTCGGAGAGATTTACATATGGTGTTCATTGACTTGGAGAAGGCCTACGACCGGGTTCCTAGGGAGATTCTTTGGAGAGTTCTGGAAAAGAAAAGAGTGTGTGTCGCATATATTGAGGCGATAAAGGATATGTATGATAGAGTCATGACATCTATAAGGACGACTAGCGGCGAAACTAAGGAGTTTCCTATCACGATTGGTCTACACCAAGGCTCAGCGTTAAGCCCGTACTTGTTTGCCCTAGTTATGGATGAGATGACAAGACATATCCAGGATGAGGTGCCGTGGTGTATGCTATTTGCAGATGATATTGTTTTAGTGGATGAGACGAGAGGAGTGAATGCTAAACTAGAATTGTGGCGGAAAACATTAGAGACAAAAGTGTTTAGGCTAAGTCGATGCAAAACGGAATATATGGAATGCAAGTTTAGTCGAAGTAGGATACCTGGTAACATAGAAGTAAGTTTGGGCACACAAAAGATTGTAGAGAAAGAAAACTTTAGGTACCTTGGTTCTATGGTGCAACAAGATGGAGGGATTGATACTGATGTAAGCCACAAGATTCAGGCCGGGTGGACCAAATGGAGGAGTGCTTCGGGGGTCTTGTGTGATCGGAAAGTCCCCCTCAAGGTTAAAGGAAAGTATTATAAGGTGGTGGTACGACCAGCGTTGTTATATGGATCAGAGTGTTGGGCACTAAAGCATAATCATGTCAAGAAGATGGAAGTTGCGGAGATGAGAATGCTAAGATGGATTTGCAGGATCACAAGGATAGATATGATTAGGAATGAGGAGATTAGGGGCAAAGTAGGAATAGCACCGATTGGAGATAAAATGAGAGAAAATCGACTGAGATGGTTCGGCTATGTTAGAAGGCGTCCAACGGAGGCACCTATTAAAAGGTGTGAAAGCATGGAGATTGCCAGGAGAGGGAGAGGGAGACCCAAGAGAAGTTGGAAAGAAACTATTAAACATGACCTTGCCTCCATGGATCTAACGGAGGACATGGCCCTAAACAGATTTGATTGGCGTCGTCAAATCCATATAGCCGACCCCACCTAGTCGGAAAAGGCTTGGTTTGGTTTGGTTTGGTTAACATTAGATTGTAATTAGATTAGCTGATTTGAAGCCTTTGATAAGGCATCTGTACTCTATATAATGGGAGAGAATCTCCAATGAAAGACACAAAATTTACAATTCAAAATCTCTTCTGCATGCTACGTTTGTTACCTATCACCACTATGACATTAGCACCCAATTTCTAATTTGAATATAACTATAGAAACTCTGATGTTTAAGGACTCCTCTTCTACTTATAATATTAATAGAACTGGATTATGCCTCACTTTCCTATTGTAATATTACTAACAGCCAACAAAAGGGTCGATTGTGCAGGCTTTCCGTTGTTTGGAATTATACTTTCCATTATGGCTCCACCTCTTTTGTTAACACATGGAATTCATCTAACGACTTCCTATTGCTGATTTGACACTAAAAGCCACATGCTTAATAAAAGCTTCACAATTAATAATATTCCCTGTCAAATGAGCCCAATATTAACATATTTCCAAAATCACAAAAACCGCTCATATTTTCTTAAATTACAAATAGGTCCTAATTGATCTCAAATCGTGTCCTAGCCATACTTATGCCCTAATTGTCAAATGTGGTTCGATTTCCCCTAATTAGAGCTTGATTGTGCCCTGATTCAAAGTGGTCAAATTCTACTCATTCATTATTATTTAAAATTATTTAAAAATGATATATGGGGATGGGTCCTTACATGTTACATCCCATCAAAAAACAAGTTCCCCAATTATACATAGTATTATCTATGTTGATATCTGAAAATTCTTTTCTAGAACAGGCCCGATAAGCAATTCTCTGACGCTGTAGGTAGAATATCCTCCTAAGATTGTAAATAGAATATCCTCCCAAGACTATTTTTTCTTGCTAAAAATTCTCTCATTCCTCTCCTTCCATATAGAACAATGTATAGAAAAATGAATGATCTTCCACAAGATCAGCCCCCACCCGACCAAAGGAGATCCCTTCCAAGCCTCCATTAGCTCACCTAGTCCTGAGACATGTTGAGTGCTCAGATAACAATTGTAACTAGCAGATAAAGACTTATGAGGTGTAAAAACATTTGTAAATTACAGTAATAGCAATAGTCATCTGCCAATGACAAATATCTAGATAATTAAGCAAGCATATACATTGTTCAGATAACCAATTAATCTTTTTTGCCTAGGTCCAAGAGTAATTAGCTGATCTAACTAAAGAGATATCATCAATCTTACAATAATGGAAACATCCCATATTTATAACAGAGTGAACAAGATATCATCATCATCAAAGCCTTGTCCTAGCTACACGAATTATATTTCTTCATTCCAAACTAGAGCCAATCCTCAGATAAGTTACACTTCTTCATTTCTATTTTTACTACCTCCATCCATGTCCTCTTTGGCCTACCCCTTCCCTTGGTTGGCTATCAGCCTTCATAGCCAAACTTTTTCCTTACCGGTGCCGTTGCCTGCCTACGTTGGACATGCCCAAACCATCGCAAATGGGTTTCTCTAATTTTATCTCCTATTGTTGCTACCCCTAAATGCTCTCGAAAGCGCTCATTTCTAATTTTATCCTTTTTAATTTTACCACACATCCACCCCAACATTCTCATCTCCGTTACGTTTTGTGCATAGATTGCTTCTCTATTGGCCAACATTCTGCTCCAAAGGTCGTAGCTGGTCTAATTGTTGTCCTGTAAAATTTTTCCTTGAATCTTGTTTGCATTCGTCGGTCACAAAGCACTCCAGAAGCAAGTCTCCACTTCAACCATCCCGCTTTATCCTATGTTCGACATCTTCATCAATCTCTTGATCCTTACTCATTATAGATCCAAGGTAACGGAAAGAATCACTTTGTGGTATCTCATGGTCTTCAATTCTCATCGTAGTTTCAACTCTTTCTATATGCCCACTGAAGTCACAATCCATATATTCTGCCTTTGTACGACTTATTTTAAACCCTTCGGATTCTAAAGCCTCCCGCCACCTCTCGAGTTTTGCATTCACACCATCTCTTGATTCATCTACCATATCATCTACAAATAGCATACACCAAGGTACCTCTTCTTGAATATGAGCATTTAACTCATCCATAATAAATGCAAAGAGATAAAGGCATAGGGCTGACCCCTGATGCATACCTATTGTCATTGGGAACTCCCCGGCCTCTCTACAAGTAGTTCTCACACGTTATTTCTCCTTCATACATGTCTTTTAATAATATCATTATAACCTCTTGGAACGCTCCTTTTATTTAAAAACCACCAAATTAAATCTCTAGGTACCATGTTGTAGGATTTTTCTAGATTGATGAAGACCATATGCGGATTTTTCCTCGTCGCTCGATATTTTTCCATTAATTGTCTAAGTCAGAAGGTTGCTTCCATCGTTGACCTCCCTTGCATAAAACTAAATTGATTTTCAGATATCTTCTGTCTAAGTCTTTGCTCCATTACTCTCTCCCATAACTTCATCAAATGACTCATAAGTTTAATCCCGCGATAGTTGGTACACTTTTGTATATCTCCCTTGTTCTTATTTATAGGTACTACACTACAACACTTATTCTCCATTCATCAGGCATTTTCTTTGTTATTAATATCTCATTGAAGAGTCTAGTTAACCAAATCTCCCCTACTTCTTTATTTTTTGCTAGAAAAATCTCCCCAACTTCTCCTAAGCACTTCAAAGCCTCAATCTAGTTGTCATCCGGACCCGTAGCCCTTCCTGTCTTCATTTGTTTTAATGCTTTCCTCACTTCCACCACCCTAATTCTACGAAAAAAAGTTTGCTTTGCTCATGAAGTATCCTCTTTTGTTCTTATGTCTCCTACATAATCTTCAATTACAAGTATGCTAAAATATTTCCTCCACCCTTCTTTGATATCGTTGTCCTTCACTAGAACCTTTCGGTCATTTCTCTTATCAAAAACTAATTGAAACCTTTCAAGTTCTACTTTAAATTCAAATGAAAATTTATTTAAATTTCAAACTCATTTCCTCTCTCTCACACCCACCTGCAATATCATTGTCATTTCAGAAAATCTTGCTGCTGACCATAGCAAATTATAGGTTTTGCTCTCCATTTTAATCTTGCCTAAATGTCATTGCTTTTTGGTTGATCACCGCTCGTCTTGTGGAGTTTATCTCTGTCGCATCCTGCTCTTTACGAGCTTGTTGGTGTTGGTGGCCCACTGTGTCAAATCTTTTATGCTTTCTACTAGAAGCATAGGATCTTGCAGCTTGATGAAAATGTCAAGATCGCGAGACCTGGATAAATGTGGACAAGGGGGATGCTTGATTTTTATTCAGGAGGAAAAAATTATGTGGAAGTGAAAGGAGAGGACCGAGGCCGGTCTGATTGTAAGAGAGCTAACGAGCCATGACTCTAATACCATAAAGAAATTCTGAAGGCTTCATTTTTATAAATCAACCATCTGACAGTAATGGAAACATTCCCTATTTATACGAGTGAATAAGATAAAGAATAATTGATCTTGTAAAAAGTAATTCAAACCCATCAAAATTCTACTTCAAGCCTAATTCTAATTCGAACTCAATCACCTTTAAAATTCGCAGTCATTTCTACTCTAAACACCAGCTACATTGCACTAATTGCTTTGGCAAGATGATAACAGGTAACCAATTGATGATTAAGAGAGAGATTAATGCTATTTGAATACTTGGTGAGTTATCAAAACGTATGGCTATTACATCAGCTAGTAGCATGTGCAAAGTGAAATAAGTGACTGATTTAGAAGGTCGATGGAAGGATATATAGGCTTACGCTTTGCTAGTACGTGGTAGAAATCTATGTCCCTTGTGAGACCTGCTTGGATGAATGCCAACCTTATTTTTTTATTGGTAATGCTAAAATTCATTAAAAATAGCAGAAATTTCTAACATAGACCAAAAGAAAGGGGCCAGGGTACAAAATCATTTTACCACACCCCAAAAATTGCAATAAAGGATCCTACCCAAATAGAAGATCTAGTAATCCCTCCTTCCCTTTTTTGCTAGTGCATCCGCCATACTATTCGCAGATCTAAGCTCATGATGAAAGCAACATCCAATTGAGAGGGGAGCTCCTTAATCTCATTGAAGTAAACTGGAGCTTGGACAAATATATATATGGGAAATTCTCCTATTAGAGTAACTCTCACACTACTATGAGAGTCTCATAGTACTGTGAGAGTTACTCTCACAGGAGCACATATATATATATATATATATATGGGGCCAACTATCCTCAGCTCGAGCTGAGGATAAGAGTGTCTGCTCAATGGTCTGGGGCCCACTTGGGGACCCACAAGGGAATGAGGATGGGGGGACTTGAAGGACACACAGGCCCCTCCTCTCTACAATAAATCAGCCCCATCCTTGGTCATCATCACCTCCATCTAAGCCACAAAAGTTTAATGGTGTACATTCCATTCGGATGGGTGTCACTTGATCCAACGGTCTAGTTTAATCGATGGGGCCAGAGTTTTATGGACATGCGAAATTCGGGGTGTGTGTGGGGGGGGGGGGCTGGGTGTGGTCCATTTGGATTTTGGATGGACCCAACAATGGGCCTCACCCTAGGCAGCGGATGACCTTCTCCCATCAGCTCGAGCTTAGGAGAGGGCTGGCCTATATATAAATATGGAACCGGTCCTATGAGGATTGTCCCATGATTAGTGGGGTCCCAAGGTGGGCCCCACTCGATGGTCCGTTCAACTTACAGGATCGGTTCTAATATATATATATATATATATTGTAGGATATATCAATGCCAATCATGTGTGAGGGTAATGTGATGTAAAGTTGTAATTGTCGATGTGATTATGGACAAAAATCATATCAAGCCCCTACGATCACAACCATTTATTTTGTGGGCCTTAAATTTTAAGATTTTCTTAAGTTACATTTTTCATGAAATTCAATCCAACGGTTAGTATAGTTTAGATTAGTGTCAAATTAGGATGAGTGCCAACTCACGAGAGGTTTAGTGAGTGTGAGGGTGTTGGATTGATCATGGAGGGACCCACATGCTCGTAGGGAGGTCACTTTCTTGCAAGCCATTAGAAGTACTATGGGGGTCTTAAATTTTAAGTTCCATTTTTTCATGAAATTCAATTCAACGGTGAGTACAGTTTAGATTAGTGTCAAATTAGGTTGAGTGCCAACTCATGGGGGGTTTAGTGAGTGTGAGGGGTTTGGATTGATCATTGGGGGACCAATATGGTGGTAGGGAAGTCAGTCTAGTGTTGAGAATTCGTTTCGGCTACTGATTCAATTTGGCCTCCAAACTGAAATATTTCGGTCTATTTGGGATTTCTGCGAAATGTTTCGGATTTATGTTTCGGAAAAATATAAAAATATAAAATAATATAATACATATAGAAAAATATAAGATTAATATCAAATTTTAAAAATTCGGTTTCATACATGTGTATAGCTGCTGTATAAATTCAACAGCAATACCAAATAACAGGTGTGATGAAATGAAAAGGTTCACATTTAACCCGAGCCCAGCTGTTCTTTTAGGGGCCCTTTAGAAATTTCAGAATTTACATGTTACCAGATGAGTCATTGAATAAATGGTTTGGATATTATGTGGGTCACAGTTGATGGACCTATTGTGTCGCACAACAGTGAACCACATAAAAAAAATAGCCCAGCAGCCCTCCACGAACTTTGAAAAAATAAAATAAAAAAATGCAGCCCAGCCCAACAGCCCTCCACAAACTTTAAAAAAATAAAAAATAGCCCAGCCCAGCCCAGCTCAGCAGCCCTCCACAAACTTCGGAAAAAAAAAAAAAAGAAGCCCAGGTTAGCCTAGCCCCATGTCAACCCAGCCCAGCAGCCCAAATGGGACAGAAATAAAATAAAAATAAAAAAAATGGACAGCTGCCTTTTAGAGGAAAGAATGGAAGAAAAAAAGAGGTGAGGGTAGCTGAGTTGAGCTCTGGGAGAGTAAAGGGAGGAGAAAAAGAAGGCAGCAGCTGGCAGTCGATGAAGCACAGCAGCAGTATAGTCAAATCGATGAAGCAGTAGCAGAGTCAAGTTGGCGAAGAAGCAGCAGCCTTCTTTCAGCTGGTGCAGGAGCAGCAGCTGCTTCATCTCTTCATCTGGTTTCAGCAGGAGCAAGAGCAGCAGCAGCAGCTGGAGCAGGTGCTTTGTTTCTTCTTCCTCATCTTTTTCCTCTCTCTCTCTCTTTTTTTGGTCGATGAAGAATTTGCTGTATTCTTTTTTGCTTCTTGTGCATCTTCTTCTTCTTCTTCTTCTCTTGTTGAACGAAAGGCAACAAATGAGATGGGGTCTGCTTTCTTCTCATGTCGAATGAAAGAGGCAAATTGGGTAGGTTAGGGTTTTTACTTTTTTCTTTTTAAGTTAAAAAAATTACTTTTAACCTCTTTCTTTTTTCTATTTTAAAGGTAAACAACACAATGGCTGAAATCTGAATTTTGGTCCGAATTACTGAAATTCGGACGAAATGGACCGAATTCTGAAACGAATAGTTACAGCAGTGCTGTTTGGTTCGGTAGAGGAACCGAACCGAAATAATTCGGAAATTTCGGACGAACCGAAACGAATTTCGTAACACTGAGTCACTCTCGTGCAAGCCATTAGAGGTACCTTTAAGCAAAACATAACCCTATATAGTTACTTTCTCTATGCCCTTGGAGAATTAAATTTAGCATACTGACATACATAGGATGGATAATATATTAGCTGTCACCTTCTTTCTGATGACATGCCAATAAGCTTCAATATCTCAACCCATTTACACACATATAGTTGAATATATTGTCTGAGCACAGTATAAGTTAGACTCATATCATTCGGAAATTTCGGACGAACCGAAACGAATTTCATAACAGAGTCACTCTTGTGCAAGCCATTAGAGGTACCTTTTAGCAAAACATAACCCTATATAGTTACTTTCTCTATGCCCTTGGAGAATTAAATTTAGCATACTGACAAACATAGGATGGATAATATATTAGCTGTCACCTTCTCTCTGATGACATGCCAATCAGCTTCAATATCTCAACCCATGTACACACATATAGTTGAATATATTGTCTGAGCACAGTATAAGTTAGTCTCCTAAAGAGTCAACTATCTTGGCTTTTTTCAGTAATCTTGAAGAATGAGCCACTGACATTATGATCCGACAAACATAGGATCGATGATATTCACTATTTATTTCATGATGAAGTGTCTATCAGCTTCTATATGTTTAGTTGGCCCTCAGTCTTTTACACCCATATACTTGTATCTATGGCATAGATTTTTCAGGCACAACTTACTTAATGAGTCTTACATCTTGCTTTCACAATAGTCTTGGAGAAAAAATAAATCAGCCAACCAACTTCACGATCTGACAGTCATATGATGGATGATATCAGCTGTGGAGAAGAAATGGTTATTGGCTTCAATATTTAAGTCAGCCCTCATCCCTTGTACACCCATCTACTAGTATAAGTTCTCTAAACTTTCCCAAAGAGCCTTGTAGCTTGCTTTTCCCAATCGTCTTGGAGAAAATAAAGTAGGTAACTGATGTTATGATCCGACTCAGGATGAATGATAAACTTAAGTGGGTTCTATGCAATTTGAGAAAAATATCAGGGGTTTATCTATATTACATTTTGCATTTATGGAAAATTGAATAAGTGGCAAAATAAGAGAGGTTGTCCAGCCCTTGCGGTATGAGCCGCTCGTTTCTCCTAAATTCTCTCTTATTTATTTTTTCCCTTCTCTTCTAGGGCTTTTCAAACTTGAATGAAACCCTGAGTTTTTAGAAATCTATTGCTTCAACTGTTTAGACGTGGTATATTATATCATATCGGAAATTAGTTCTCGGTCTACTCCGGTCTACAGGAACTTTGGCGCAAAGCTTGTGGACACATCTCTTGAAATTATTTACAATGTTAGAGAAGAGAACTGTGATCGGTTAGTAATCCAATGATTTATCAAAATTTTGGGAAACTCATCTTTCCCACAATCACTGCATTATCTTACCCATGTGGTTAGTGTTGTTTGTATGCCAGTTCAGGCATGCTTCTCATTTTGTCTATTTGCAGATGTTATGATTGATCCTTCAGGATTTATCCAAATAGTGACGCCAATGTCTTAAGGGCTTGAACAATGGCATCAAACTCTTTCTCATAGGTAGAATATTTTATTCTCGACCCATTCAATTTTTCACTGTAGAATGCATTAGGTCGGTCTTCCTGATTTCATACTCCACCTATGTCATTATGAGAGACACCACAATCTGCTTGGAATACCTTATCATAGTCAGGTAAGGCTAAGATTGGAGCTTCAGTCAACTTCTTCTTAATCGGAAGCTCTCATCGGCTTCTTTGGTCCATATAAAAGTTCCTCTCTTAATGCAATCAGTGATAGGTGCAATAATAGAACTGAAGTTTCTCACAAATCAGCGATAGAAAGAAGCCAATCCATGGAAACTCCTTACATCATGCACATTAGAAGGTGTAGGCCAATCCCTCACGGCCTTGACCTTCTCATCATCCACCATAATACCATCTGATGTCACTACATACCCAAGAAAGACCAGTCTATTTGTAATGAAACTACACTTCTTGAGATTGCCATACAATTTCTCTCTCCACAACACCCCAAATAATTTTTGGAGATGTTCCTTATGAGTGGGCACATCCGGGCTATAGACTAGAATATCATGGAAATACAAAACATTAAACTTTCCAATAAAGGGTCTAAGCAGCTGGTTCATCACTCTCATGAATGTACTAGGTGCATTTGATAGTCCAAATGGCATGACCAGCAAAGTCTTAAAAGCTGTCTTCCACTCATCTCCTTGTCTAATTCGAATTTGATGGTTTCCATTCTTTAAGTCCACTTTTGAGAATAGTTTGGCACCAGCTAGCATATCCAACATGTCATCCAACCGTGGAATAGGAAAGCGGAATTTGAAGGTAATTTTATTTGTGGCTCTACTCTCAATACACATCCTTCATGAGCCATCCTTCTTAGGAGTTAAAAGGGCTGGAACTGCACTTGGGCTTATGCTTTCCATTTTGTATCCACGTTCCAGTTGTTCGCTAACTTGTCGATTGAGCTCCTCATGTTCTTTTGGAGTCATTCGATAAGCTGGACGATTTTGCAAATTAGCCCCTGGCACAAGATCGATATGGTTCTGACTGTCTCTCATAGGTGTTAATCCCGTGGGTAACTCATCAGGGAATACATTCTTAAACCTTTGCATTAAAGGCTCCATCTCTTTTGTAATGATTTCTTTTTCAACCGCAGCATAGATAGTTCATGTTTCTTTAACTTCTAAAAACTGTGCCGTCGAGAGATAGCTCACTTCCCCTTGAAGTTGGGTTTGGTAGGACCCAAAACAATTTTCTGATTATCTTTATAAAAGGTTAAAGTATTTTTATATCCATCATGAAGGGTCCTACGGTCATACTACCATGGTCTCCCCAACAATATGTGACACGTCCATGGGGGCAACATCACACCACACATTAGTTGGAAGTAGGTGGGCCTTCTAGATGGGTTTCAAAAACTTTTGACCCACTTGAAGCAGGGATCAAATACCCATACGTCCAAAAATCCAACCCCAAGATCTAAAACTCTAATCTCATGCATTAAAATCAAAGATCTATCAAGAAGACAGATCAAGAAACAGACAAGACAAGCATCGAACATCTACTAAAAGCAACTAGAAGCAGATCTATAACGGAGGAGCTTGGCTGTGCTCTAATCGATAACTTGAAAACTTGATCTCTATGAAAACCCTTTTTCACAGATTTTGATCTCCTTTGCCTTCGTGTTCTTCAACGCTATGACCCTCTTAGAGAACTTCTCTAGGAGAATGGTGGGATCTCCAAGTAGAAGAAAACCCTAGCACTCTAGTAGGAAACCAGAGGAGAGAGAGAGAGGAGGAAGAGAGAAACTTGAGAGATTATCGTGTGTGGAGATCTCTAACTCTCAACTATTATTTATAGTTTATGGAACACCTCCTCTTAGACCAAGATTAGAAGTCTCACTTCTATTCTTAGTATGTGTCCTACTACTCTTTCTTTGAAGAGTTTCAATTGGATTAGTAACCTTCTATTATTAGGGCTAGCTTGGGGACCACTAGGGATTCCTTATAATCTGGCTCCAATTAGGAATCTGGACCCCACATCTCATGTGAACTACGGACCCACAGTTAATTGCAAATAAGTCCATTAAATAAATGGAATTGCACACCAGTCTTGGGAATAATTACAAGAAGTTAAACTTCCCAATCACTACAAGTAGGCCCCTCCATCAATTATATCCATGGATCTATTGGAATAAATATGTCCAATCAAATTGGATCCACATCTAATTTATCCTTGTGACCCATTTAATCACAGTAACATTAGTACCATCCAATCAACTCTTAACTGAGTTGGGTGCACACTTACCAATGATAAAATCCATTAATTGGCACTAGGGGATATTTAGCGGATAGATTCCATCTTGAAAATTATATGTTCTCACAGCCCCACTACCACGTACCCAAGACACCGAGGTGTTGACCTATAGTTGGCCTCACTCATTGATGACTCAAAACAAATGCATAATAGAAACTTGAGTTCATTAATATCTCAGGATTGAGAGCTTATTGCTTGGGAATTATGAGAGCAGTCCTTAAATCAAAGATAGATTTGCATAAGGTGCTACTCATGGTCCTTCAGTACATCCAATGTACCAGCACAATGATCTAAAGTCTTACACTCTGATGATCGAGACATACCACACTATCTCATAGTGATCACAGTGCTGCAACCTTATCAGATGAGATGCCCAATCTCATCACTGGTTGTGAAAATACTTTAAGCATTAGATTTGTGATCCATGTCTCCTGTATATGAGTCTCATCCACATATGGATTACATCTAGTATACTTCTGGGCTCCGATTCATCCCATGAACCATCATGTCATTTTGTATTGATTATGTGCAAACATAGAATAAAATATCATTAATCACATGAATAAAGCATGAATATATAAATTAATTAATAAAACAATTCAATTTATTTGGGTCATCCACTGGATTGAGGACATATAATCTAACAATCTCCCACTTGGACTCAATCCTAGTCTAGGTTACATCTCACACCCATCCCATCTACATGCCACTCAAAGACTTTGGTAGTCAAAGGCTTAGTAAAGGGATTTGCAAGATTATCTGCAGATGCTATTTTGGTGATAGCAATGTCACCTCTCTGCACAATCTCTCTGACTAGATAATATTTCCTTTGTACGTGCTTTTGACTTCTATAGCTCCTTGATTCCTTGGATTGGGCAACTGCGCCAGTGCTGTCACAAAAGACTGTGAGGGGCTGTCGTGCCAATGGTACCACTCCAACCTCCAGAAGGAATCTTTTGAGCTGTACTTCTTCCTTAGCTGCTTCACAAGCTGCTACATATTCAGCTTCTGAGGTGGAATCAACAGTGCAATCCTGTTTGACACTCCTCCAGCTAATGGCTCCACTGCCAAGCATAAACACATATCCAGAGGTGGATTTCCTAGAATCCTTGTCTGATATGAAGTCAGAATCCGTGTATCCAACTGGAATTAGATCATCACTGCCGTAAATTAACATGTAATCTCCAGTCCTTCTCAAGTATTTGAGAATACACTTCATAGCAGTCCAATGGTCAGGATCTGGGTTTGATTGATTTCGGCTGACTAGGCCCACTGCGTGACAGATATCCGGTCTAACAACAAAGCATAGCATACATGAGGCTACCGACAGCTGAAGCGTATGGTACCGTTCTCATTTGTTTTTTTTCTTCAGTGGTATTGGGACACTGATCCTTAGAAAGGTGCACTGCATGCCTGAAAGGAGTAATACCCTTCTTAGAGTTTTGCATAGCAAACCGTACCAGTACCTTATCTATATACGCAGTTGAGATGAGCCAATCATCTTATATCTTCGGTCTCAATGAAACTTGATCCCGAGGATGTAGTTGGCTTCTCCCAAATCCTTCATATCAAATGTTTTATCCAACCAAACTTTAACCATTGACAACATTCCTATATCACTCCCAATGAGAAGGATGTCATCAACATATAATATGAGAAAAACTACCCTGCCTCGTTCACTCTTCATATACACACATGACTCATCCGGATTTTGACAAAAACCAAATGATTTGATTGCCTGGTCAAAATGGATGTTCCAACTTCGAGACGCCTGCTTTAGTCCATAAATGGACTTCTGCAGTTTGCAAACTCTTTGCTCTTGGTCCTTTGCTACAAAACCATCTCACCGCATCATATAAATGCCTTCCTTTAGGTGGTCATTAAGAAATGCCATCGTGACATCCATTTTCCAATTCTTGTAGTCGAGATGGGCCGCAATGGACAAGAGTATCCAGATCGACTTGAACATGGCTATCGGCGAGAAGGGTTCCTCGTAATCGATTCCCTCTATCTGAGTGTATCCTTTCGCAACAAGCCTGGCCTTAAAGGTCTCAACTCTTTCGTACGGTCCTCTTTTTCTCTTGTAGATCCATTGCACCCAATAGGTTTAATATTGGCAGGCAAGTCCACAAGTTTCCAAACCTGATTGGAGTATATGGACTCCATTTCAGCTTTCATAGCATATTGCCAACGTCCCGAATCCTTGCCATTTATAGCTTCATCATAGTTACAAGGGATCTTGTTCATGTTCTTCCGAGATTGCCTCGTAAGACTCTCCCAGTAGCGTGAACTTGTTAGGTGGCCTAACAATCCTCCCACTACGACGAGGATCTGTTGTAACTACTGGTTTAGGTAAGGGCTGGTTTTCTTCAAGTTCGGTTCTTTTTGGATTTGGAATTGATTGTTCTTGATTCTTTTCCACGACAACCCTATCTAAGGTTTTCTGGTCAATCATAAAATCTTCTTCCAGAAAAACCGCATTGGTGCTAACAAGCACTTTTTGCTCTCTGGGATTATAGACTAACCAACCTTTAGTTCCTTTAGGATATTCTACAAAAGTGCATACTTCCGACTTCGGTTCCAACTTATCCGCCTTTACCTTTAGCCCATGTGCTGGACAACCCCAAATGTGTAAATGTTGTTGACTAGGCTTCCTTCCGGACCACAACTCCCGGGGATTCTTAGGTACATACTTAGATGGTACGAGGTTTAGTATGTGTGCCGTAGTATCCAAAGCATACCCCCAAAAGGATATGGGCAATCCTGAGAAACTCCCCCTGAATCCGAGCATAAGATCTTAATGGTCTTTTGAAATTGAGTGCTTACCATATTGTAGAATTTGCAAAACATGCTTCAAATTTAGATTTTAAAAGGTATATCCATGTGTACCTACAATGATCATCTATGAATGTAACCTAATACTTATATCCAAGTCTACTCAATTGAGGAGCAATGCCCCCAAACATCTATGTGAATAATATCAAATGGAGCAATGGCACGTGAGTGATGAGGAAAAGGCAACACATGACTTTTACTCAAGCAACAAGTCTCACATTTCGATTGTGAAAAAGAAGAAAACATAGTACTAGTAACAAATTTCTCCAAGCTACCAAGTTTAAAGAATGAAAGAAAATTTGCATTATTCAAGTGACCAAGGCGTTTATGCCAAATGGTCCATATTTTATTTAAAACTCCCATAGAAGAAGCAAACAACAAAGGTTGTCCTATGTCCAAGAGAAGGAGCCTGCCATGCATACTCCCCTTCCCGACCACCCTCCCAGTTTGCCATTCCTGTATGATAACCAAAGGGAGACAAATGAACAAGGTATCCACAATCAATAAGTTGACCAATGGAAATAAGATTAGTTGCCAAATTGGGAAAAAAATAAACATCAGATAATGTAAGGGTTCCCATGGATATGGTTCCCAGACCTGAGATTGGCAATTGGTGACCATTGGCCGTGGTGATTGAATCATGGCCCGTGTATGGTTTTGTGTTGTGCAAATTTTGTGCTATAGAGGTCATATGGTTGGATGCACCAGAGTCTAGAAACCATGTTGTGGGTATAACACGTGATGAGAGGGAAGTAGATGAGTGAAACGCAGGAGGAAGAAAAGCTGCTGAAACAGATTGAAGGAGCATTTGGTCCCTCTCCGTCCATAGGGCTAGAAAGCCATTATAGGATTCTTGGACAGATTTATCATTCTGGAAATATCTTGCTAACTCTGTATCGAGGTGAAACCTTCAGGCCTTGTTTTGCTGATGATAAATTTTCTTCATGTGTTTCCACATGTAAGAAGCCATGGTAAAGGCTTGAAGTGCCATTGAAAAAGAGAGATCTACTGAGTTGAGGATCCATGTTATCACTTTGGCATTGCGTTGGTTCAAGTAGCAATAATTTTATCATCTACAGCAGGTGCGGTAGATGTGGCAGTGGTGCCTGCAATGGGTTTAGGAGTTGTCCCATCCAGAAATCCTAACATACCTTGTGCTTCAACAAAATTTTTGAGATGGAAGGACCAGGACAGGTAGTTTGTAACGACCCGGAATCCGGGGCCCTTCGAATTCCATGCCGAGACTCGTAAGCATCACACACATAGGTTAAATCAAAGATCACATAAAGATTTAGGCATTTACTAGCTTAAGCAAACTTGTATTAAAAATCCAAATCTAATAAACAAGTGTAACATTGACGAATAAAATAAAAATAATTGCAATGTCTTCCAAATGAAATACTCTAAACAATCTAATAAATCTATTTCTTCTCCATCTATGTGGCTTCGACGCTCAAGTACGCATCCCAAAGTCTATCTCCCGATCATCACGGTTTTCCTGAGTCGCTAAATTCTGGTTACCTGGATTGGGGCAAATCCATAAAAATATCAGTACAACTGAGTGAATAGATATTCTAATCTATTTGTACATTTAAATATATGTTTAGATAAGATTACACAACAAATTAAAATAACGTCCAAAGTCTCATTCAAGCCAAGGTTGAAATATGATCAAACAAACGACAACCTCCTAGCCACCTGTTATGGCTGACTAGAACTGGGTCTTCCTCCTAGTTTCTTCAAGGCTAATACTAAACTAGGCTTTGGGTTGATCAATATATAAAGGCTAGAAGTTAGAATCCTTCCCAAAGTCCTCTTTCTAATTTTATTATTTCCTTCTCACAAGCCAATCCTATTCCTAACAATACTAGGAGTCTATGGTATAACCAACACAAGTCCCACTCGAATTCTTCCATCAAATTATGGGTCCCAATAATTCTAAGTAAAAATCAAGATAACTAAATATTAAATATCAGAAAATAATCTAGCCCTTATACTGGGCCCGGGTATTACATACTACCCTCCTTAGAAAATTTGGTCCCCCAAATTTAACACCACAAGAGATAGAATGTACCCGTTACCGTATTGTCGTTTGCTGCCGTTTCTTGTTGAGTCATTGCATATACCTGCACATTCATTTGAGGATTTCCCCCTTGAACATTTTCGGCTCTATACTGATTTTGACCTTGCGGGCGTGCCCGAGGATTTTGTTGATTCCCCTGTTGTTGATTCTGTGGATATCCTTGCCTTGAATTCTGCTGATAACCTTGTTGTCTATTCTGTTGGGGGTACTGATTCTGTTGTGGATATTGGGCCTGTTGCTGATACTGAATGTCTCGGTGCTTTTGCGGACAATCCATGATCTTATGACCTTCCTGTCCGCACTCGAAACAAGTGCCCCATTTCCTGCGACACTGACTTACATCGTGACCCTTCCCACAAAAGTCGCACCGTATGTCGCTTTCTATCTTTTGTTTCTTTGATTTGCCAGGATCTCCCAAATGTTCTCTCTTGTTTCTTGATGGCACTAATTGAGTCTCTCGCTTTATGCCGTCGATTGCCTCCTCCGACACAAAAGCTTTCTTCAGTGCTTCGGCGTAAGTTTTCGGCTCATGTAGTTTCACATCTTTCTTAATGTCCGGTCTAAGGCCATTCACAAACCGTTCCATCTTTTCTCCTTTCGTAGCCACTAATGTCTCTGCAAAGTGTGACAGTTCAGTGAACTTGATAGCATACTTAGCTACTGTAAGATTGCCTTGCACTAAAGTTTCAAACTCTCTCCTCTTCTGAGCCCTAATATGGTCCGGTATAAACTTCTTTATGAATTCCGGCTTGAAGAAAGTCCAGGTGATCTCTGTTTCTTGTCCACTGAATGACCTCTTAGCCGCTTTCCACCAGTCCTTCGCATCGCCTTCAAGTTTGAATGCTGCAAGTATAGCCTTTTGATGTTCCGAACATCCCATAACCTCGAAGATACCCTCCATATGCTCCACCCATTTATTCGCATCCCAGGGGTTAGTAGTCTCTTCAAAGCATTTGGGGCGGAATTCATTGAATCTCTTGTAAAGAGTATCCTTCTCACGATCCCTGCCCCCAATATTACTGCCTCCGCCTGAGCCATATCTACTATCGTTGTGTCCGTCACCATTCTCACTTTGGCGGGTACGAATGGCAGTGATCTGCTCTTGGACCTGCGCATATGCCTTCATAAAATCCTCAAACATCAAACGGGCATATTCTGGCATTTCAACAGGTCTTCCATTATGGTTGACGTTACCATTATCATTACCACTGTCATTGACCATCCTTTCTCTTTTTCTGCAAAAGGGTAAACATGTATCTTCACAAAAACAACAAAACAATTCTCATCGAAGCAAGTTCTATACCCCACTCTAGCATCCTCAGCCCGTATCCTAGGGTTGCTAATTATTTTAATTGCCCAGATCTTATGCTCTGATACCACTTTGCAACGACCCGGAATCCGGGGCCCTTCGAATTCCGTGCCGAGACTCGTAAGCATCACACACATAGGTTAAATCAAAGATCACATAAGATTTAGGCATTTACTAGCTTAAGCAAACTTGTATTAAAAATCCAAATCTAATAAACAAGTGTAACATTGACGAATAAAATAAAAATAATTGCAATGTTTTCCAAATGAAATACTCTAAACAATCTAATAAATCTATTTCTTCTCCATCTATGTGGCTTCGACGCTCAAGTACGCATCCCAAAGTCTATCTTCCGATCATCACGGTTTTCTTGAGTCGCTAAATTCCGGTTACCTGGATTGGGGCAAATCCACAAAAATATCAGTACAACTGAGTGAATAGATATTCTAATCTATTTGTACATTTAAATATATGTTTAGATAAGATTACACAACAAATTAAAATAACGTCCAAAGTCTCATTCAAGCCAAGGTTGAAATATGGTCAAACAAACGACAACCTCCTAGCCACCTGTTATGGCTGACTAGATCTGGGTCTTCCTCCTCCTAGTTTCTTCAAGGCTAATACTAAACTAGGCTTTGGGTTGATCAATATATAAAGGCTAGAAGTTAGAATCCTTCCCAAAGTCCTCTTTCTAATTTTATTATTTCCTTCTCACAAGCCAATCCTATTCCTAACAATACTAGGAGTCTATGGTATAACCAATACAAGTCCCACTCGAATTCTTCCATCAAATTATGGGTCCCAATAATTCTAAGTAAAAATCAAGATAACTAAATATTAAATATCAGAAAATAATCTAGCCCTTATACTGGGCCCGGGTATTACATCTACAGCAGCAATAATTTTATCATCTACAGCAGGTGCGGTAGATGTGGCAGTGGTGCCTCCAATGGGTTTAGGAGTTGTCCCATCCAGAAATCCTAACATACCTTGTCCTTCAACAAAATTTTTGAGATGGAAGGACCAGGACAGGTAGTTAGTTCCATTAAATTTCACTGGAATGATGTCAATCATGTCCATTTGGAACAAACAGATGAATTGCCCAGAGAGTGATTGATTTTCTAAACAGAAAAAGGAAATCAGATTTTTCGCAGAAACCAGAAAATGCAGAAAAATAGGCTGCTGGGCGTCCAAAAACTGGAGCAGGAATGGGGATTTCTTGCTGTGTGTTGATTTCTGTTTCAATCAGACATCCAGGTTAGATTAATAACCTATTTTCGCAGCTTCTGGAAAAGGAATTTCTCAGTTTCAATGGTTGGATGTGAATCTGATGTAACAGCTATAAAACTGTTTGTGAAAGATGTCGAACCCAAAAAGTAGGTAAAACACTGACCTTTGAGATGATAAAATTCCAGAAAAATATGAAGAAATCCCAGAGTAACTAGGCGACCAGCTTGGTGCAGAATTTGTGACAGTTGCACAATCCGAGGTGGGCCCCAGTTGTTGATCAGACGGTCATATCAATAGATAGCTGCATGGAGAGAGACCAGAAATGTTCTCTTTGTTCAGATCCTTGAATTTAATGCCTGAGATGAGGTCCAATCTGATGTTGAGATGAGAACTGATGCCTTGATACAATGGAGGGAAAGAAACAGAGATTGTGATCTCTCTGTTGTAGCACGACAGTGATAGATTCATGTTAAGTGATATTCAGAACTTGCCTCTGATACCATCTTAAGATCTATAGATCCATATATTGAAAATAGGAAAAGGGAGAGGAAGAAAGAGAAGAAGAGATTTTGTGAATGTCTGTCGTATTCCAAGATGGGAATCGACTTGTGTTTATATACACTTCACTGGTATCAATTTACATTCTACGATGATATCCTTATCCGACTATACCAAACCAAACCAAGCCTTTTCCCACTAGGTGGGGTCGGCTATATGGATTTGACGACGCCAATCAAATTTGTTTAGGGCCATGTCCTCCGTTAGATCCATGTAGGCAAGATCATGTTTAATAGTTTCTTTCCAACTTCTCTTGGGTCTCCCTCTCCCTCTCCTACTCTTGGCAAACTCCATGCTTTCACACCTTTTAACAGGTGCCTCTGTTGGACGCCTTCTAACATGGCCGAACCATCTCAGTCGATTTTCTCTCATTTTATCTCCAATCGGTGCTATTCCTACTATGCCCCTAATCTCCTCATTCCTAATCCTATCTCTCCTTGTGATCCCGCACATCCATCTTAGCATTCTAATCTCCGCAACTTCCATCTTCTTGACATGATTATGCTTTACTGCCCAACACTCTGATCCATATAACAACGCTGGCCGTACCGCCACCTTATAATACTTTCCTTTAACCTTGAGGGGGACTTTCCGATCACACAAGACCCCCGAAGCACTCCTCCATTTGGTCCACCCGGCTTGAATCCTGTGACTTACATCAGTATCAATCCCTCCATCCTGTTGCACCATAGATCCAAGGTACCTAAAGTTTTCTTTCTCTACTATCTTTTGTGTGCCCAAACTTACTTCTATGTTACTAGGTGTCCTACTTTGACTAAACTTGCATTCCATATATTCCGTTTTGCATCGACTTAGCCTAAACCCTTTTGTCTCTAATGTTTTCCGCCACAATTCAAGTTTAGCATTCACTCCTTCTCTCGTCTCATCCACTAAAACAATGTCATCTGCAAATAGTATACACCACGGCACCTCATCCTGGATATGTCTTGTAATCTCATCCATAACTAGGGCAAACAAGTACGGGCTTAACTCTGAGCCTTGGTGTAGACCAATCGTGATAGGAAACTCCTTAGTTTCGCCGCCAGTCGTCCTTACAGATGTCACGACTCTATCATACATATCCTTTATCGCCTCAATATAAGCGACACAAACTCTTTTCTTTTCCAGAACTTTCCAAAGAATCTCCCTAGGAACCCGGTCATAGGCCTTCTCCAAGTCTATGAACACCATATGTAAATCTTTCTTACCTTCTCTATACTGTTCCATTAACCTCCTCAGGAGAAAGATAGCCTCCATGGTTGATCTCCCCGGCATGAAACCAAATTGATTCTCTGAAATATTTGTTGTTCTTCTTAGTCTTCTCTCAATAACTCTCTCCCATAATTTCATCGTATGGCTCATCAATTTAATCCCGCGGTAGTTCGCACAGTTCTGAATATCTCCTTTGTTCTTGTATATGGGTATAAGAATACTTTTCCTCCATGCATTAGGCATCTTCTTGCTCTTTAGCACTACATTAAAAAGCTTTGTCAACCAACTGATACCATCCTCCCCCAAGCACCTCCAGACCTCAATAGGGATACCATCTGGCCCAACCGCTTTCCCATTCTTCATTCTTTTCAATACTTCTTTAACTTCTTCCCTACTGATTCTCCTATAGAACATATGATTCGCTTCTTCTCTAGAAATGGTAAGCTGCCCCAATTGTATGTCAGTACTGCTGCTTTCGTTAAATAACTTGTAGAAGTAGCTCTTCCAACGCTCCTTTATCTCCTCTTCCTTTACTAATACATTTTCATCCTCATCCTTAATGCATTTAACTTGGTTTAAGTCCTTGGTCCGCCGATCTCTAGTTTTAGCAAGCTTGAATATCTCTCTTTCGCCTTCCTTAGTGTCAAGTCGCCTATATAGCTCCTCAAATGCCTTTGCCTTGGCCTCACTAACTGCCTTTTTGGTTTCTCTTTTTGCTTCTTTATACCTCTCCAAGTTCGCTTCAATTCGATCCTTTTGCCAAGTTTTAAAGCACTCTCTTTTAACTCTTATCTTGTCTTGGACGGCTTCGCTCCACCACCATGCCTCTTTCTGTACCGGAGCACCCCCTTTAGATTCTCCTAAGACTTCTTTCCCTACCCTCCTAATACACTCTGCTACCTTATCCCACATATTATTTGCACTCTCTTCTGTCGCCCAAACGTCTTCCTCTAGTACTCTTTCCCTTAAAGCTAGTTGCTTATCACCTTTCAGGTTCCACCATTTAGTCCTTGAGCATCTATACAACTTCTTTTTTCTAGTCCACCTTTGTAACTGCACATCTATGATCAACAACCTATGTTGGGAAGTCAAGCTCTCCCCCGGTATAACCTTACAATCTTTACAAGCTAAACGGTCTCTTTTCCTAGTTAAGAAGAAGTCAATTTGTGTCCTCGATGAGCCACTCTTATAAGTCACCAAATGCTCCTCTCTCTTTCTAAAAAATGTGTTAGTTACCATGAGATCATAAGCCACTGAAAACTCCAAGATATCCTTCCCTTCTTCATTTCTATTACCGTACCCATGTCCCCGTGTACTCCTATGTATCCATCTACGTCACGTCCTACATGACCGTTCAAATCACCTCCTATGAAGACCATCTCTCCTTGGGGTATCTCTAGTAGCACTCCTTCCAAGTCTTCCCAAAACTTCTCCTTATGTCCATCTCCTAAGCCCACCTGGGGGGCATAAGCACTAAATACGTTCACTATCTCTTCTCCTAACACTAACTTAATTACAATAATCCTATCTCCATAGCGCTTTACATTCACTACATCTTCCTTTAAGTCCTTGTTTACCACTATGCCGACCCCATTCCTCGATCTATTAAGTCCCGTATACCATAACTTATACCCGGTCCTCTCAATCTCTTTAGCTTTGTGTCCCACCCATCTTGTCTCTTGCAAGCAAGCAATTGCGATTCGTCTCCTTTCCATTGTATCCACCACTTCCATAAGTTTCCCAGTTAGGCTCCCAATGTTCCAAGTGCCCAATCTCAGCCTTCTATTTTGGACTAGCTTCCTTACCCCCCACACTCGCCCAATAAAGTGTGAGGACCCTTGCCTATTTAGCACTGCACCCGGGCGCCGATGCAGCGGTCCTTGCTCACTTATCACTGTACCCGGACCATACAGCGCGTCGCTAAGTAGGGGACGCCCCAACGAAATTTCATTAGGTCTCAAATCCATAAAAAAATCCGACTGAGTATTGTGCTGGCTGTCGGCTACCTAACGCACAACCCTCCTCCTTTGTCCGGGCTTGGGACCGGCTATGTCAAGGATACCCCAACATAGGCGGAGTTATCCTTATCCGACTATGATTACAAGAAATTATAGAAATGTCTACACAACCTTCCAAGCAAGGGATATTTGACCAATCTACAAAATCCCCAAGATTCCACGCGTGAGATATTTTGGATATGGGTTTGTGGTTATGGGCTTTTCAGCTTGGGTCAATTGACCTGTTTATGGCTATACAATAAAATCAAAGCAAGCTGATAAACATGATACGTGGCAACGACATTGACAAATTCTCCTGGCATGGGTGCGACGACGTTTCCCTGTTAAGGTAGGTACTGAAGTGACACCCTTGTCACTTATCGATACTACACTGCAGTGAAGCTATAGATATACATATACACTATACACATACATATACACAATAATAACAACCGAATGGTACCGACTCGAGAATACATGTACATATGCGGAAACTAGAATCCATCATTGGGAAATATTACGAAAACTATAATCCATTATCGAGAAATATTACGAGTATGAAATAGTCCAAGCACCGAGCTGGCTTAGGTTAAATCATGATCTTCATGAGTAGCCTTAAAACTCATTCTTTGGTCAAGGGTAGGGCAAAAGGCATTGGTCCCCTATAAAAAGGCAAAAGTCCCACTTTTATTTTTAGTATGTGTCCTACTCCTTTCCTTGAAGAGTTTCAATTGGATTAATAACCTTCTATTATTAGGACTAGCTTGGGGACCACTAAAAATTCCTTAGAATCTGGCTCCAACTAGGAATCTGGACCCCACATCTCATGTAAATTCCGGACCCACAGTTAATTGCAAATAAGTCCACTAAATAAATGCAATTGCACTCCAGTCCTAGGAATAATTACAAGGAGACCCTAAACTTCCCAATTACTACAAGTAGGACACCCTATCAATTATATTCATGGATCTATTGGATAAAATCTATCCAACCAAATTGGATTTATTATCCCTGTGACCCAATTAATCACATTAATCATCAGTATTATCCAATTAACTCTTAATTGAGATGGGTGCGCACTCACTAATGATAAAATCCATTAATTGGCACAAGGGGATATTAAAAGGGATAGATTCCATCTTGAGAATTATATGTTCCCACAGCCCCACTACCACGTACCCAAGATATCGAGGTGTTGACCTACAATTGGCCTCACTCGTTGACGACTCAAAGTAAATGTATAGTAGAAACTGGAGCCCATTAATCTCTTAGGTTTAAAGCTTATTGCTTGGGAATTATGAGGGCAGTCCTTTAATCAAAGACAGATTTGCACAAGGTGCTACTCATGATCCGTCAGTACATCCAATGTACCAGCACAATGATCTAGAGTCTTACACTTCGTACCAGCACAATGATCTAGAGTCTTACACTTCGATAATCGAGACATATCACACTATCTCATAGTGATCACAGTGCTGCAACCTTATCAGATAAGATGCCCAATCTCATCACTGGTTGTGAATCATTTTAAGTATAAGATTTGTGATCTATGTCCCCTGTATGTGGATGAGATCCACACACATGGATCACATCTAATATACTTTTGGGCTCTGGTTCATCTCATGAATCATTATGTCACTTCGTATTGGTCATGTGCAATCATAAAATAAAATACCATTCATTGCATGAATAAAGCATAAAAATATAAATTAATTAATGAAACAAATCAATTTATTCGGATCATCCACTGGATTGAGGTCATACAATCTAACACCCCCAAGCTCAAATCTAGGAGTGAAGGAGATCTTACCTGTAGCTACTCTAACCAAGGTGAAACAGCAAAATGAGGGGGCTACCTTGGACAAATTTGCACAAAAGGGCGATGGGATGGAGAACGAGGTGCTTGATCCGTTGGCTATCTCAAAATTTGTGGTAGCAACCTTGATTTGATGCAATTTGGGAAGGAAGTGGATGAGAGATGGAAGGGAGGTCTCAACAACTTGGACGTGCAGAGGAGGAATACAGTGCTGGGTCAGTGGGGCTTTGTAGATTCAGGATTTATGGAAATTCTGTTTGACTTAAGTGAAAAATTGATTTGGTAAAACGAAGGGCTTCAAGACCTCAGATGGTTTTGGGCCTTTAATGATAGTTTCTCAAAATTAAATCTACTTTCCAACGAGCCTAAGATTGACATATTTCGAGCCTCCGAGAAAAAATTCACCTTTTATTGAAAAGGCGACTTTGTCCCAACTGAAGGGAAATACTACGAAATGAAGGGTTTCCGAGCATTGAGTGATTGTGGGCCAATCACGTATACCTACTAAACCCAAAATGACATTTTTCTGAAATTCTGAAAATACCCCTCAACTTTCCCCAGATTTACAACTAGTTCCTTCGAGGCTTAGTTTTCAAAATTAGAATCATATTGCAAATTGTTCATGACCACGAATCGAATCGAATCGCGAATCGTATCCTGAATTGTAGGATTTTTTTATTTTTCTGATAAAAAGAAAAAATAATTAAAAATTAAAAGAAAAGGAGAAAAGAAGAAAAGTTCATAACCATCCATTTTTCATTTTATGAAAGTATAAATATAATAACAAGTAAATCTATCATACAATCATATCAAGAACATCATGACATATATTAATATATATATGAAATAAATGATATGTAAATAGTTAAATAAGTTTAAAGTGTCACTATTTATTTATCTTTAAATCAAAATATAAAAATAAAAATAAAATCCGGACCATCAATCTTACACGGTAGGATCTCTTGGAGTTAAAGAAAGTGTTCGTAAAGAAAGAAACCAAAATAGATAAAAAGAGGAAGAAGAAGATATGGACAAGCACCATATGTATGGTCGAATGCTTTAGTTAAATGCATGTTCTTTATTCATCTTTACGACCTTATCAAAGTCGCAAAAAATACTTAGGAGGTTTTGCTAACTACTAGGTAACCTTTTAAAAATAGAAGTGCTAAAAGGAAGAAAACAAGGTAAAGATTAATAATATTAACTTATTGGTAATAGTGATTAACGCTTAGCAAAATCGCTTGAATCTTAAGATTCAATGATACGAGTATGGAACATTGAATCTTATGATTCACCCTTGAATCCTAAGATTCATTTGTAAATGGGATTCGTTGCATAGATACGAATCGTAGGATTCTGATAACTATGCTTCTAGGTACTAAACTGGGTCCAAAGTCCAAACACTCTCAAGACTCCCCGAAACATACCAAACACTATTCTAACACCCAAACTTAGCTTTTGTTCCTCTAAACATGGTTAATTAACTCTTAAGCATGATTCATTAACAATAATCGCATTTTTAGAAATCGGATCTAACACTACTTCCTCTCCTATTTTATTTTCTTTCTTCCTGTCCCCCCTCCTCTGCTGCTGCTGTCGTTAACAATAATCCCTTTAATCTCACATATTGGATTTCTTATAATTTCATGTTTCAGTACCTTACCCGTGTTTTTTACAGGTAGTCTCACTTTGTTGGAAAGTTGGATCTTCCAAAAAAGGACTCACAGCCATGAAAGAGGTGAGGCTGGGAGAGAAGTTCATAAAGAAAAAAAAAAGTACAGTGCTATGGTTCTTATATTGGACTGTTAAAAAGTGATTTATTATTCCATTTTTCATTGACCTTTACAGGTTGCGAAAGGCTACAATGAAGGGGATAAGGTAGGGTTTGCACAGCCTGCACCAGGTATTGATATTTACATCTGCCCTCGTAGTGACACCATAATCACAATTCTAGCGAAGTATGGGTTTTTCAAGGGTATGGCAGCAGTTGAAGACAATAAGGACTCTTTAATTGGTTGTGTTGTGTGGCGGAAAAATCGAACTTCATCAAATTCTGTTTCAAAAAGTTCAGAAAAAATGAAGTTCCTCATGTCAGAGCAGCAAATGGATTCAGCTTCTGATTCTACCATTTCACGGCCTGTGGAAATCAGTTCCCCACTTCCAAATGCAACAGAGCCAGAGGAGAATGGTGCTGTGCCATTAAAGACACAATCAGCTGGAAATTCCACCCCACTTGTATCAGACATGAGATCTCCAAGTGTTGGTGAAAGTATGAGTACTCAAATCACAGATTCCCAGGCTGGTAACAATCCAGACAAAGAGGATGACTTTCATGTGATTGATGTTAGCCCCAAGTTAATGACCACCCCAGATAATGCTCCCTTCGCTTCAGTTGCACTGCCAACTGCATCGAAGCCTTATTCAAAATCGTTGCTGCAACCCTTGAGGTCTTCACTGAAGTCTGAAATTCCCAGCATAAATGTTGCTGGACCAAAGAAGATTGATCCTCATATGGAACTTTTAGAACCACATCAGCAGAGATCTGCCAGCCCTGAGGACGATGATCTTCCAGAATTTGACTTCAGTACTGCATGTGGACTTTCTCAAGGTCCAGTAAGCAAGCTTCCATTACCCAGTAATAAGCGTCTTTTCTTGGATGCTCCTGAACCTAACATGCAGTTTGGAGTTGAAGGAATCCAAAATATAGGTGGGGCAACTCCTCGAGCACTTACAATTTTAAGGTCACATGCAACAACTTTAGGAGGGCTACCGACAGATGCTCATCATGGAATACCTCTCCCAAGGAAACAGGCAGAATGCCATTCTCAAGTGTCAGGGTTGTCCATTGCTAGGGAAATGCCAACTACTGTCAAACCGGAATACGAACCACACAAGAATGTTTGGGATGACGATGATGACATGCCCGAGTGGTGCCCCCCAGATCTGGAACAGAGGATCCAACCGCTAGCAATGGAAACAATTGGACTGTCAAACCTCTCCCATGTTCCTAAACCAGCCTCAGAAAATGAGCCACCAGTGCCCCCACTACCCCCCAACTCAATGTCTCTGCATCCTTCATTATCGCAGGGGTTTCCTCCTCGTCTCAATTTCGGATTGGTGGGCCAACACCCTGGAATTGCTGCAGTGATGCCACAAAAAACAAGACCTATTGCTGGGTTTGCTCAGTCAGGCCCAAGTTATTCCCCCAGATTAAATCCAAACAAGCCCTTGAGGCCACAACATCCCTTGTTCGATGTCAAACTTCCTATCAAGCCTGTTGACTGGAGGACTAGGAAGCCCTGATGGCCTAGAGTATGGATAAGCTGGTTTCTGATCAATTTGAGGTAATGACCAGTGCTAAAGACATTGATTGTTGATGCTAATATTTATGTGATATAAGCAGTGCTTGAAGCTCTTCACAATCAGACTCTCTTTCTAGTGAGGAAAACATTGCCTTGTAAATACATAGGGAGCAGGATTGTATCTTGTTTCTGAGGCAGTTCATTTCTACATTTGGCATGGGTAAAGCTCATGAATGTTCTTCCTCTTTTTTTACAGTGTGTTCTTACCTATGCTCGTTTTACTACTGCTGTTTATCATTCTATTGAGATCCAAAGAAAATTTACTAAAGCAATGGAGAGTGGCTGTCAGTGTGCTGTAGCTTCAAGAAATCCACTTGAGATTCCTATCCCACACACACACACCAGTGATATTTTAAATGGAAGGAGAGGAATTGATCCCTTGGCATATGTGTGATACTAAGGTGTCAACTAATAGGGCCTGTTTGTTTACTTATTCTCACATAGGAATTCGTGGCCGAATTAACTCCATTGAAGGATTATTATAGTTAAGGGGTGAAGCATATAATGTGAGAAGTGAATGATATAAGGTAGTGAGGTTGATGGTTGGGTATTCATTTTCCATCTATGATTCACTTTCCGATGAAGGGTATGTTGTTTTTTATGGTGATTTGGATATTCTTATTTAACTCTATTTCTCACGATGTATAGAATTACGATCCCAGGAATTCTATTAAGGGATCCATTTTCATGTACACATGGCACAAAAACTAGTTTGTCATGTCTGCTGTTGCATCCACTGAAATTAGTTTATCGACTACACGAGCAGTGCTATAAGAAGCTGTACTGAACATCCATCCTTTAATATTATAGGCTCCCATAGCAACGACGTATTTTGGTTCGGACAAGCACCAGTGATGGTAACCGGGGTCCTATGAGTGACTCAGCCAAGGCGAGCAGAGCAGTGGAGATGCCTGACTTCCCTAAAATCTATTGAAGTCATTCAACACTTCCACTCCTTGAATTGGCAACTAACCAATTGATTGTGCAATATTGACATTCATCCGGTGCTAAATAACGGTTAAAGTTGAACAATTTTGAAGTCCTCGAAACAGTACCTTCCATAGTTGGATGATTCTCCTGTTTTTACCCAAATGCAGGTTTTAAGTAAACCTCTCGAACCTCTAAGCCCTCATGATTATAAATAGGTTTAACTGTTAACAGGGCCGGCCCTAAAGGGGTGCCGGAAGTGCGCTCGCCCCGGGCCCATGTTTCAGGGGGTCCAAAAACGAGATTGACGAGATTCATTAGAAAATAAAATTAATATTAAAATTATTAGATGAGTATGTTCAATTTTAATTTTTCATAATTAGGCCCACTGAAAAAATTTGATGCTCAGTTTACTATTACACAATTCCTTGTCCAACACAATTTTATTTTTTCATAATTAGGCCCATTGAAAAATGTGTAATGTTATATGCAAAATTAACCGATTTTGATTTATCATAATTGGGCCCACTTAAAATTTTGATGGCCAGTTAGCATTTAGCTTTGTTACAAAAGTCCCTGGCCCACCCTGAATGTCACAATATTACTCTTGATTTGGAATTAAAACAAAAAGTTTATGAAACCTTATAGCCTTAGATTTATTTTTTTGAGCTTTTGTGGGCCCCATAATCAACATCTAAACCTTTAATCCATTTAATCATCTGAACCTTTTGCAAATTACAAGTATTTGTCTTGAAAAAGAACTATTGAATTGTTACAACTTACAAGTATTTGTCTTGTTTATACATTATAGCCTTTTATTTTGAATGTTTATATATTGAGGTTTGAATTTATATGCTTTGAAATGTTAAATTTTAGTTAATTTTGACATGTTAGATATTGGTTGAAAAATGAATGAGGCCATCACTAAGTTTATATATATATATATAGATGCCTAATTTTTACTCTTGCCCTGGGCCCTGAAAAATTCAGAACCGGCCCTGACTGTTCATGATCTTAGAATACACCAAGAGCCCATGAAAATTGAAGCATTAGGGCTCTTAAAAAATGAAAAAGAATCCTTTACATACAAGTGGAAAAAAACTAGGTAGCTGCTATTGTCAAAGCTCAAGTTGCTCCTTCCACATCCCTTTTTTTCAAAACCTTGGCGCTCCAGTAGGAAATCCCCAAAAACCACTTCACACCCTCTTGCTGTTCGCCGCCCCCACCTTCGCCACGCGACCACCTCCGCCCGCATCCTCTCCCTCTCCCTCTCCCTCTCCTTCTCCCTCTCTCCCTCCCTCTCCCTGCTTGCCGTCCACCAACACCTGCACCCGACCCACTCCCTCCTTGCTCGCCGTGCACCTCCCGACCCCGCCCACCTCCGCAGGGGAGTCGTTCAGCCACTCAGGGCCAAACAAATTAATATTTTTCAGCCCTGAGTGGATGAACCAGAGGACTCTTGCTAATTGAAACTAAAAAAGAAAGGGAAGAAAGGAAAGAAAGCAGAAAATTTACAATGTTGGGTTGTAATGTTGTTGTTAAAAGGAGTGGTTTGGGTTCAAGGCCTCTTATCGCGTAGCCTTTGTTGCCCGTTAGCCAAGAGAGTGTTTAGGGTTTTGTAGTGTAAACTGTTGACAGGCCACCAATTATTCTGATTAGTGATAATTATTAATTAACTATGTCTAGAATTTTTAGATCATTAAGAAGAAATACATCTTCTAAGACAGTTTCAACTTCATCTGCATCATCATCCATCCATCATGCCCACAATAAATAAAATTTCAATTAGAAACTTAGAAGAAATAAGTTTTGATGATATAGAAAAATCAAATCAAGATTGGACAATTCCTAAAGTTTCTTTAAGAGAGATCTATAAAGCAGGAACTTTCAAAATCAAATCAGATTATGTAATAAAGAAGGCTGAAGAAACCCTCTAAATACTGCAAAATGAAGAAAATCTACATCTAATTCCTTTGGAAACAATTGACATGCATAAATCAAAATATAAGTACATGCATATAGGACTTATTCAAGTCGTAATAAAGCCATTAACCGAAATTAGTTTCAATACATCTTGTCTCGCTTATGTTCGAGATAAAAGACTTGAATCATTCAAAGATTCCCTCATAGGATGGTAGAAGTCCGTCTTCATGATGGCCCTGCCCTTTTCAATTGCTTTCCCAATTTTACTGTATCACTTCATGATCCAGGTGCATATGAAGCCATCACTCTAGGCATACACACACAAGGATTCAATATGAAGCCTCAATCACAAAATGTTGTAATCGTATATAGAATCTATTATAAAGTAATAATACAATTGTCCCTGAAATTACCTATTCATCACAAATCAAAGGAGTAACCACTTTATTCCTTACAAATTTCAAAAATAAAGTCACCACACATAAATTCATAGCTTGGGAAGATGTGAATCTTTCTGGCAGGTGGGAGCTCGAAGAAGCTCAACTAAAAACCCCTCAAATTCAAGATGATGTTGAGTCAATTACAGAACGTCCATATGGAAAAATAACAATAAATTTCGCCAATACACCAAGATCATAGTTTTCATCCTCAAAAAGATCTATCCCTTCGGAAGTTGGATCTTATAGATCAGCTACTTCCACTTTTGAAAATAAATTAATCCCGAAATCACCATCTATTCATCCATCAGGCATAGCCTTTCCTAATTATTCCGAAACAAACAATGAAGATATACAATCAGTCAGATTATCTGAGTCTGATTTTGATGCCTCAATAAATACAATCTCTTTAATTCATGAAATTAATGAAGAAACAAGTGATTTTATAATAGATAAACAATACCTCCAACAAGATCTATTAAAACATCCAAAGACAATAGTTTTTTTACAAAATTTTCTAAATTTGAAAGATCTCAAGTAAAAGAGTTATGGTATGAACAAATGAATCAAGAACGAAGAAATATTCCTTTCTTTGATTGGCTTTGTCACGCCCCCAAAACCGAGACCCTGCAGCGATTCGATCTCGGGGAGCGTGAACTTGGGGTTAATTGAAATTTTTTTTCTTTCCCCAGGATCTGCGTGTGTGAGAATTACAAAATTCCACACAATCTGAATGTTTCGTGGAAGCTTACATGGTGTTGCGACCCGGAGTCTGTGGCCATCGGATTCCACGTCGCACCTAACCCATTAGCGTAAAGCTGTCATAGCAATGTCCAAACTCAGACTGGAACAAACCAAGATAATACATATACAGAGCTGACAGTTACAGGCTATTCATTACCCAAACATATTCAAGTTACAATTTAACAAGTGTCTTAATTACAATCCCAAAGAAAAAGGCTAACAAAAGCCGTACAAAAATAACAAGCTAAGGACAATTGCTACCCAAGTATGTAACGTAACTCCGAAGTCAAGCACGACGTCTATATGACATCGCTGACACAACAAGCCTGCAAAACTCATGGCTCAACAGCCCTCTGCACACGAACTAGCTCAAGTCGAGAACCTGCCACCTAGAGCACCAAAGTAGTATATTAGACACGACGGTCTGGCAGGTGAATAAATTGGACATAAATATATACAAAAATCAAAGTTTAAAAGAAATAATATTTAAAACAATTTACTGAACTTTAAAACAAGTACATGACTGAGATATATTTCACCGATACAAAATCCATGAACGAAGTATAAAACAAAACTAGCATGAGTACATAATATATCATGAATAGTAAATCCACATTGAGCTAAATCCTTTCTCCATCATACATGATGATAAGAGTAAGCGAGCGAGCGAGCGAGCGGGCACCCAAACCACACAAGGTGGGAGGGGAAAAGTTTCCGGCCACGGAACTGGAACGAGCTAAAATGTGTATAAATACACTACCAATCTGCAGATGGTCCTTACTTATGTTTAAAGACCCCCTAACTAGTGGATCAGGCTGAGAGGGCAGTCTAAGCTCAGTGGTGTTCACTTAAATCCATGAATGCACAAAACAAGACAATATACTTATCGAGCTTATCAAAACAAAAAGGGGAAATCACTTATCAAAACGAGCGAGCGAGCGGGCAAAAGGCATAATATATATGCATAACGAGCTTAGGAGGTGATCCCCTTTTTCCTTCAAAAATCAAACCTTCAAACGAGCTTATACTTGAACTTCAAAGCAATACACAATGATATTCTGGCTAACAAAACTAAAGTTCGAAAAACAAGGTTTATCAAGCATATGTTAAAGACTTCCATTGATCCTTGTGTATTTGAAACTCAAATGTCAAAGAAGTAGAAATGGGATTGGTGCCCCTGAAGTTAGGACATTTAAAATTTCAAATGCACAATATTCATTTAGAAGACTACCCACAACATATTCTAATTGTTTAATCCTCAAGAAATCCACGAAAACAATGGAAATCAATTCAAGAATCATTTCAGGTCCATAATTAGTGAAAGAATATCAAACAGGCTTCAAAATCATCAAATGTGTTTCAACTTTCTCCTTATTACTTCCGAGCAAGTTTTTGGATTAATAAATTCATCATTAGTGAGAAGAGGGAATTCAGCCCATACTAATAATAGGACAGCAAAATAGGCCCAACCATTTAAATAAAAACATCAAAACAGTCCCTCAAAAATGAATGAGCAAAGACCAGGCCCAAACAATGAAAAACAAGTCCCAAAATTCATATGAAACTGTGGCTGGGCTTAACCATTTAATAAAACATCAAAATAGGCCCAAGCTATGTAAAACAAGCCTTAAAAATTACATGAAACAGTGGCTGGGCTCAACCATTTAATAAAACATCAAAACAGCTCCATCTAATTCAAGAAACCATGCAGAAACAGGCCCAAAACAGAAATGGGCAGTGGCTGGTCACGCCGGGGCTGTTTTCTGCACTATTTTAGATCTCTTCTTCCACTCTTTTCCAACCAAATTTCAAAATCAAATCTGAGTTCTTTCAAGCCTCAATCAATCATCTATTCAACACTAAAAATGTTTCATTCCATGCATAAGCTTAATATAGAGATTAAGCTCTAATCATAGGAAAATACAAGAGAAATCCAAGATAGCAATTCTATGTACAGATTTCTTGCAGAAATTCTGATAATAACCAAGATGAAAACAGAGGTTCAGAGATGGATTTCCAGCCTTATAAAACCATTAGTAAACCAGGAATTTTCATTCTAATACAAACAAAATCATATAGAAAAACTGAACATAAATCCAATGCTAGAAAACTTTATGAAATCAGAATTTACATGGCTAAGTTAATCATTCAAATGAACAAATATTTCAGATCAGAATTTATTTAAAAATCCTGTATACAGCTGAACATAAAACATTCAAAGATAAGAGAGTTTTCAAATTGTGATCATAGACGAATAAAAATTCTGTATATAGCTGAATATAAAACATTCAAAGATAAAGAGTTTTCAATGTGATCATAGACGAATAAAAATTATGTATACAGCTGAACATAAAACCCACTTTACTTAGACAAACAAAAATCCTGCATACAGCTGAACATAGCTTTGATACTAGAGAATTTCTCAAAATCAAACCTTACATAACTAAGGAAATCATTCAAATGAAACCACATTTTCAAATCAGAAATTATAAGTAGATAAGATTCAAATGCATGCATTCCAAACAATTTATTCACTTGCCTCCACTCCAAAAGGATCTAAGGTTTCCTCCCAGAAATCTCTTCCCTCAGCCCAACTCCAAGCTACAAAAACCATGGAAAAATCCATCTCAAAAGAAATCCAGATTTTTGAAATAAAAGGGTTCTTCAAGAACCACCTTGCATGCATGCTTAGAAGCTTCAAAAGGGTCTAAAGAACCCAAGGCTAGGAGGAGAAAGCCAAGCCTCACCTGAAAGTGCAGAGATCAGCAAGAAAAGTTTGGTGAGGAAGATGGGTCCTGCTGAAATCCCTTGAAAATGGTATCAATAGAAAGCTTAGGTGATGAGGGAGAGATTGGTGCACTCAAAGCTTCATTTTTGGCCAAGGAAGTTCAACATGCAAAGGAGAGAAGGTGGCTGTAATGGAGAAGAAGAAAGAGCTCTCTTAGCTGTTGTGTTGCAGGAAATCAAAATGGGAAAGAAGAACCCACGTTGGGTTAGTTTTAAGTGGGGAAGTGGGTTCCATTTGGTCTCAAACTTGACATGGCTGGATTAGTCATTTGTGGGTCTCGGACGAGATCAACGAAGAAGACAAAATTGATCGTCGAAAAATCTATTTTCTAAAAAGTATAAATTTGACATGGTTCTGGAATTTCAAAATTTGAGTTCAGATTTGGTGTGAAAAGCCATTTTTGCCCTTTTTTCTCGAAAACCGCGATTTCTGAGTTTCAAATTCAAACAGATAAAACATGAAAGTTGTTAAGATCAATAAAACGAGTCGAAAGGAGTAAAAATTGGAATTTTTTGAAACCAAGAGTAAATTCTCATAAGAGTACTAAACACATGGACCCCCCCCCAGCCAGGTCAAACTAAACTCAAGGACTCTCAAAGTTCTCCAAAGCTATGAAAAATCTAACCCAACTCACAAACGAAGTCAAACCAACTCTAATCTCACTCAAAAAGCTAAAACACATCTAAGACAATACAAAACACGAGGATTAGGGGTTGGGGTCTTACAGGCTTTCTTTAAAAATAAATAAAAAGGGAACTATTATGACAATTAATAAATCCACACAAACATAGGAAACAGACAAGGATAAAGTCGAATCTGTACACCCTCTTTCATCTACAATAACATATAAAGAAATGAATGCTATTCCATTTTAAAATGTTGCACTAATTCCTAATCCAACCTCAAAAATGCTCACTGTCGAACATCTATCCCATATAATAGATCAAAACAATTTCTCAAATCTTTACTTACAAACTATTGGATCACAAACTCAAAGAATTGAAAATATAATATCTCAAGAATCAAGTTCATCATCTCAATTTAAAATAACAAGAGAAGTTCCAGCACTATGCTCTGACTTCATCTCAAAATTAACACTAGATAAAAAACCTTTAAAATTCTCTACTAATTTTAAAAATGAAATCTCCCTCTGAACATATCCTCTTGATAAAGGAAAATCAATAAATATGGTTGTAGAAGGACCAACAATTCACAATTCTTTGGACTCTAATACAGATGACTCTCAAGATGAATCTGACAATCCATCTAGCTCTCATATTCCTCAAATTAATAGAATATTCTCTCCCAAAACTCATACTTAAAAAGCAAAGAATTATTATAGTAGACTCTCTCCAATGAATTTACAATTTGAAGAAATCCCTGATATTGCTAATAACAAATTTGATGGTAGTTCATTAGTCGAATCGAATATTGATGGATTCGCAAAATATGGAATTCTTAATATTTTGAGAAACATGGTTCTTTATACTAATGCAAGAATGATCTATGGCAATGCACAAGCTGAAATCATAAACTCCATTATAGTAGGATTTTCTGGTCAACTTCATGGCTGGTGGGAATATTATCTTATACAAATTCAACGAACTAGTATACTCACTTCTGTCAAATTAAATGAAGAAGGAAAACCTCTTCTTAATGTTAATGGTCAAACTATTTCTAATGCAGTTGAAACATTAATTCATAATATTCTAAGCAGGTTTTTTTTGGTAATGTTAGCGATCAATTAGAAAAATACAGGAAACACTTAATCAATCTACGTTGTAGAACTTTATCTGATTTTAGATGGTATAAAGATGTTTTTCTCTTTTGTCTTTCAATTATTTAATTCCAATGAAGATTTCTAGAAAGAAAAATTTATTTCAGGCCTTCCAACTCATTTTGCAAAAGAAGTAAAAAAATGTTATAAGAGAACAAAATAATGGAAGATGAACTATACATATGGCGATTTAATTCAAAAAATTTATCGTGTAGGTATGTCTATATGCAGTGATATGAAAATAAAAGCAAATTTACATAAACAAAAGAAAATTGGTAAACAAGAATTAGGGCATTTTTGCTATCAATTTGTCTATGAACCCTGCAAAACCCATCTAATAGAATGCATAAAACATATTGTCACTCTAAAAGAAAATAATGAAAAACCATATAAATCATAGAAAAAATATCATAAGAAACGAAAAAAATGAACGAAGTGATTGTAAGAAAAGAAAATCAAGCTCTTCCTCAAAACATAAAACTAATAAATCTGATTATACATGTTATAAATGTGGAAAAGAAGGACATTTTGCAAATAATTGTTTTGATAAAGATTCAAAAAAGAAAATAAATGAATTAGGTTATCATTCTCACAATTCGGAAGATGATAAAGATATATTTGTATGTTGTGAAAGCGACGAAAGTTCTTATGAATCCTCATCCTCACCCTCATATTTTTTAATAAATGTGTTAAATGCTCAAGATGAATTACTTCTAGAATTAATAGCAAATATTCCTTCTGAAGAAGAAAAATGAAAATATTATAGAAAAATGCTTGAAGACAAATCCTCAAAAAAATCCTCCAAGAAAAATAAAGATTTTCAATCAATCTCAATGAAAGATATTTAATTTTCTCTCAAAAATTAAACTCTTCAAAATCTTTAACCATTCAAGATCTTCAAAATGAAGTAACTGAAACAAAACATGAAATTGCTCGATTAAAAGAAGAAGCAACTCAAGAAATTGCTAAATTAAGAACAGGAATTGAAATCCTTGCATTAGGAAAAGAAATTGGTACAAACAATCAAGAAGATACAAATCTAGAAAATGAATTTGATGATGAAATTCAACAATTTATAAATTCCAATACTAAATATCATTATCATAAAGGGTATACAACCATAACTCTAAAGATCAAAGAATTTAATATCTCTGATGATTGTTTAATTGACAGTGGAGCCGATGTAAATTGCATCCGAGAAGGATTAATTCCTACAAAATATCTTGAGAAAATAAAAAATTACACAATTGGCACTGCAAATGGAAAAAATATAATAGTCAATTATAAAATTCCAAATGCACATGTCTGCAAAAGTGGAAAATGTATCCAAACTTCATTCGTTGTAACAAAAGTATTAACAAATGATGTCATCCAAGGAACTCCCTTTTTATTAAAAATTCAGCCATTCTCCACTGACACAAATGGCATTCATGCCTTAATTGATGACAAATCAATACATTTTGAATTCATAAAAAGCCCACGGCTTGGAAAAATCAATGGAATTAATATTTATTTGCATACATATTCATATTTCAAAAAGCAATTTTATTGCATCAATAAAGCTTTTCAATGACTACTTTAATTTCTCTTCCCATAGGGAAACATCCATGTCTAAGGATAAAGGCAAACATCCTATAGAGTCCAATAAAGTCTCTGTCCCTGCTAATGAAGAACTTTCCTTTCAAATTCCTTTCCCATCCTTCTATCCAGCCCCTCTACCGCTTCTCAAACTCTTATTGACAATATTTGGAGTGCATGTTTATTTGGCCAATGCAATTATCTAATGCGAAAGCACCTCCCTGATTTGGCCAATCATATCAAATATTTGGAAGCAAAAATCAAAATGCTCGAACAACAATGTGCACAATCATCTATCCCTCCAATTGAATACAGAACACAACTCCCGGAAAAGGTTAATACCCTTCTTCCGGATGATTTAGCCGTAAGAATTGGAGATGAAACTCTATCTTGTCAGATAATGGAGCGTTTAATGCATCAAGCATGCTATCTCCACTGGGCCACTGGTTTTCCAAAAATATTCTTACCAGCGAAAGAATTCAATATTTTTAATATTGAACAAGGCCTAGTTCATCAATTTATTATTGACAGAGAAAATCTTGCAAGAATTCGACAGTTGCCTGCAATTGTCAAATATGCTCTCAGCTGCCTCGGCATCACCAAAAGAAATATTATCATAACAATCTCTTCTACCCTTGGAGAAAGAGATGAATTCAAATTTTATCAGTCATATCAATTATGGACCCTCATGAATTATGAAGATGGAGATTTGTTCTGTAAAAAATACAGCATTCCTATCAATGACTATGAACATCTTCCAGAAAGAAACTGGAATCAAACATAAAGATTTGAATCTTTAGATGCTGTAACCCTTAGCTACAGCTTGGAGCGTCTACAATTCTACAATATTCAAGTAGATCAAAATCAAAGGTTCATCAATTTAAAAAGACATCTTGAATTTGCCCGCACTTTCAAGGGCATATGGAGCGATGGTCGTCGTGTTATATGTCTAGATGAAGACCTTGGAGATGACACCTTCGTATATTATGATCCATTGCGATATGGCCATTCAATTCTTGATGAGATTCTAGAAAAATTGAATGATGCATCTTCTCTGGATATTACTGAAAGGACAAAGCGACAACTCATCCAATTATTTCAACGTGAAATTGATTATGGTGTATAGACCCCCAATCCGCAAGATCCAGATCAATACCTCATCAATGATTAAACCCATCCCATGCATTCAGCCAGTGCTGTCAAATACATCTCATGCAACTTTCAATGCAGCTCTCACCAATTTCCATGCAAAGTTATTGCACTCAGACAGGTGTCTCAAATGCAGTTCTCCATGCAGTCCCACACTCAGCAAGGTTTTCCCTATGGTGACAAGTGTCCCTCAATGAATCTCTCCATTAGTATCTATCACCAAAGCCGTCAACATCAATAATTGCATCCAACTTATAGAAAATTCTTTTCATAATGCCTAAGCATTTAATTCCTTTCATTATCATGCTCCCTCCCTTTAATACACCAAATGTCCCCTACGTATGAGAATTTACTTCATAAATCCATGGTAACTCTCCAAAGTCAATAAAATGGGCTATGGTGGTCCTCCTCTTTTGGTGGTCCACATGACCATTCCAAATGACATTCCAAATGAAGTCCATACCTCCGATGCAATCACGCCAAAGTCAACAATTACGGTATAGTGCTGCAAATAATACAACTACAGCTACAACAATTATACCTGCAGCAACTACAACAATTCAGTTGTCAGAAGTAATAGAGCATGTAGCAGCCGCATTAATGCAAATTATATCAAATGATATAGTGCAAATGATGTGTAAATCTTATCTACTTCAATACAGTAGAGTCTAAAAATGTCTATAAATAGGGAATGTGAGCTCTTGTCTCACAACAACATTACAACCCAACATTGTAAATTTTCCGCTTTCTTCCCTTTCTTCCCTTTCTTTTTTAGTTTCAATTAGCGAGAGTCCTTTGGTTCGATCCCAGTCAGTTCATTTGGTATCAGAGCCATACCAGTCTTCTCTCCTTGTAAGATATTTTATTGTCAATGAATTTATGCTTTCAATGCTTTTGCAAAACTTGCATGCATCATGTTACTTTCTTTCTTTTGTTTATTTGTTTATTGATTGTTTGTTGATTTCATGAGTGACTCGAATCTCTATTGGTTAGTTGCATTTCCGATTTCTGATTTAAACTGACTCGATAGAGTTAATTAATTGTTGTTGCTAAAAGGAATGGTTTGGGTCGAGGCCTCTTGTCGCGTAGCCTTTGTTGCCCATTAGCCAGGAGAGCGTTTAGGGCTTTTGTGGCGTAAACCGTTGACAGACCACCAATTATTCTGATTAGTGATAACTATTAATTAACTATGTCTAGAATTTTTAGATCATTAAGAAGAAATACATCTTCTAACACAGTTTCAACTTCTTCTTCTGCATCATCATCCTTCCTGCCAACAATAAATAAAATTTCAATTAGAAATTTAAAAGAAATAAGTTTTGATGATATAGAAAAATCAATCCAAGATTGGACAATTCCTAAAGTTTCTTTAAGAGAAAATCTATAAAGAATGAACTTTCAAAATAAAATCAGATTATGTAATAAAGACGGTTGAAGAAACCCTCTCAATACAGCAAAATGAAGAAAATCTACATCTAATTCCTTTGGAAAGAAGTGACATGCATAAATCAAAATATAAGTGCATGCATATAGGACTTATTCAAGTCACAATAAAGCCATTAACAAGAATTGGTTTGAAGATATCTTGTCTCGCTTATGTTCAAGATAAAAGACAAGAATCATTCAAAGATTTCCTCATAGGGATGGTAGAAGCCAGTCTTCATGATGGCCCTGCCCTTTTCAATTGCTTTCCCAATTTCTCTGTATCACTTCATGATCCAGGTGCATATGAAGCCATCACTCTAGGCATAGACACACAAGCATTCAATATGAAGCCTCAATCAAAAAATGCTGCAATCGTATATAGAATCTATTATAAAGTAATGAATACAATTGTCCCTGAAATTGCCTATTCATCACAAATCAAAGGAGTAACCACTTCATTCCTTACAAATTTCAAAAATAAAGTCACCAAACCTTAACCTATAGCTTGGGAAGATGTGAATCTTTCTGGCAGGTGGGTGCTCAAAGAAGCTCAACTAAAAACCCTTCAAATTCAAGATGACGTTGAGTCAATTACTGAACATCCATATGAAAAAGTAACATTAAATTTTGCCAATACACCAAGATCATACTTTTCATCCTCAAAAAGATCTATCCCTTCGGAAGTTGGATCTTATAGATCAACTACTTCCACTTTTCAAAATAAATCAATCCCGAAATCACCATCTATTCATCCATCAGGCATAGCCTTTGCTGTTTATCTAGAAACAAACAATGAAGATATACAATCAGTCAGATTATCTAAGTCTGATTTTGATGCCTCAATAAATACAATCTCTTTAATTCATGAAATTAATGAAGAGACAATTGATTTCATAATAGATAAACAATACCCCAACATGATCTATTAAAGCATCCAAAGACTAAATGATTTTTTACAAAATTTTCTAAATTTGAAAGATCTCAAGTGAAAGAATTATGGTATGAACAAATGAATCAAGAACGAAGAAATATTCCTTTCTTGGATTGGCTTTCTTCAAAATAAATAAAAAAGGAACTATTATGACAATTAATAAATCCACACAAACATGGGACAAGGGTAAAGTCGAATATGTACACCCTCCTTTATCTCCAATAAAATATAAAGAAATGAATGCTACTCCATTAAAAAATATTACAAACTCCAAACTCATCCCTGAAGAATTAAAAGATACTCCATTAAACAATTGTTTACACAAACCTACATCAAATGACAGTGAACAAGGATCCCATATAGAAAATTCTAAATCAGATTCATCACTTTCATCTCGAATAGACGCCACTATACAAAAAAATAGAAGCTAATCAAGTATCCAATCTAGCTGAAGAACATATATTTAATCTTTCATATATAAATGTTTTAAATACTCACGATACATTAATTCTTAACATATTAAAAAACATCTCATCGAAAGTAGAATTAATAAAATATTTTAGAAAAATCCTTGAAGGAAAATCCTCTGTCAAAACCCCAAATCTTAATTTTAAACATGTTTCTATACTTTCAAATCTATGAAGAATAAATCAAATTAATTTGCTCATTTCTCATAAAGAAAAATATATTGAGAATCTAAAAAATGACATTACTCTTTGTCGAATCGAGGATCAATTAGAATCAAAAGATTTTGAATCTAAACTTAATAATTTTCAAACCTCATTAATAAAATAATGTTGTTCTGAAATTCCTTCTGCCTTTTGCCATAGGAAAACACATATGGTATCTCTACCATACATCCCTACATTTAATGAAAGAGATATTTCTACTAAAGCTAGACCATCTCAAATGAGTCCGCGACTCTTAGAATTATGTGATAAAGAAATAAAAGATCTTCTTCAAAAGAAGTTAATTCGTAAATCACACTCTCCTTGGAGTTGTGCAGCTTTTTATGTAGAAAATGCTCCTGAAAAGGAACGTGGGGCTTCTCGCCTCGTAATCAATTATAAACCATTAAATAAAGTTCTTCAATCAATCAGATATCCAATTCCTAATAAACAAGATCTTATTACTCGCTTATATGAAGCCTTTATCTTTTTAAAATTTGATCTTAAGTCAGGGTTCTGGCCAATATAGGTTGAAGAAAAAGATCGCTATAAAACTGCCTTCACTGTTCCTTTTGGACATTATGAATGGAATGTTATGCCCTTTGGGCTAAAAAATGCTCCATCAGTTTTTCAAGAAATGATGAATGAAATCTTTCACCCTTATAAAAATTTCTCTATTGTATACATTGATGATATTTTAATCTTCTCTCAATCCATTGATGGACACTGGAAGCATTTAAAAACTTTCAAGTGGATTATTAAGAAAAATGGTTTACTCCTTTCTCAGAGGAAAAATAAAGCTTTTTCAAACAGAAACACAATTTCTTGGATATAAAATAACAAATAAAACAATAACTCATGTTGAAAGAGTAATCAAGTTTGCTGATAATTTTCCTCATGAAATAACAGATAAAAAACAATTAGAAAGCTTTTTGGGATGTCTGAGTTATGTATCTAATTTCTATCATAATCTCTCTAAAGAAAGAAATCTTTTACAAAAATGCCTAAAAAATTATGCTGATCAATGGACTCCTCAACATACAGAAGCAATTTAAAAAATAAAACAAAAGGTCAAATCCTTGCCATGCTTAAATATTCCTAATCCAAATCTCTTTAAAATAATCCAGAAAAATGCCTCTTAAATAGGACTTGGTGGAATCCTACTTCAAAGAAATGCTCAATCAAAGGAACAGATTGTGAGATTCTATTCCGGCACTTGGAATACAACTCAACAAAAATTACTCTACAATAAAGAAAGAAGTTTCCATAGTTTCATGCATACTCAAATTTCAAAGTGATATTTTAAATCAAACATTCCTTTGACGCATTGATTGTAAATCTGCATAAGAAGTTTGAGAAAATGATGTTAAAAATCTTGCTTCAAAATAATTTTTTGCTAGATGGCATGCTTTACTTGCTATTTTATATTTTGATATTGAATATATAAAAGGTTCTTCAAATTCCCTTCCCGATTTTCTATCTCGAGAATTTTTACAGGGTAGAAACAAAGTGAGCAGAGATGCCTCCAAAAAGAAAAGGAAAAAATCCAGTCATTGACACCATCAATATCCTATCCAACAATAAATTCAATGCCTTGAATGCCTCACCAATATTGCTCCAAGAACCCTATCCTTCCACTCCTTTCAAAAAATCTCAATACATTAAGAGCTTTGAATATCCTATTTTCTTTCTTGATGATAGAATGCATGCCAATTAATCTCAACATTGATCAAATCCTCACAAAAATATTTTGCAAAAATAACCATTTTGTCCCCAAAGCTCCCAATATCTCCTACAATTATTATGAAGTAATTTTGACTCAGTCCAAAAGTACAGTTATCACTCAAGAAGACCGCGATGGTGAACATGCCTTTTCAAAAATGAAGATTATGCATATCCATTCCCCCACTGAATGGGCAGACAATTTATCATCACCAAAAATTGTGATAAATCCCAATGGAAGCTCTTGGCCCTATGATTATTGGGATTATATGAATGCTTGGGAATACACTTTGTTGTATCAAAATTCTAAAAAATCTCATTCTGGTATATCAGTTTTTCATCAAAATGCAATCAAACTATTCCCTGTTGGTTCTGGAACAATTGGTGGATCCGTTTTGACCACAATCCTGCATACTTCCAGAAGCTCTATTAAGCCATTATCAATCATTTGAATCCCATACCAGTTTTGAAATCCCTAATCCTTCATACTCTTTCTTTAAATTTATTTCTTCATTCTCTATCTCATGGATTGTTCGATGGGAATATGGTAAATCTCAGACATTGAAGCCTTGTTCGTATTTCTTATATAAAATGGTGGGATAAACTTGACATCTCACATTTTCTCAATAAATCTCATCATTCCTTTCCTCAAGCTTCTCTCATTACTCAACCCAAAATGCAAATCCTCAATCCAAAAAGCAATCAGCCTGTTTTGCTAAAAACTTTTATAGACGCCGTCGATGGCAAATCATCGTCTCTAGCTGCCCTGATCAATACTCAGCGGCATATCGATCTTCTTCAAGAAATACAGCAAATGAAAAATGAAATTCAATTTCTCAGAGATCCTATCATAAAGAAATATGGCGGATTTATGCAAGAAGCCTCTACCTCTAATGGTTCCGTTAACAATAAAGATGATTATGATGCAACTATGCCTCCCTCTAGCGAACCAGACGAATTTTGACAATAAAGAAGGCTGATCATCATGTCCGAAAGATTTTGAAGCTTCCATGAATTCAGCTCATGCAGTAATGATTCTCAAAGTTTACTGACATACAACAATGCAAAATGCAGTTTGCATAAATTTCCATGCAACTTTATTGCCCTCATACAGGTGTCTCAAATGCAGTTCTTCATGAAGCCCCACTGTCAGCAAAGTATTCCCCATGGCGACAAGTGTTTCGCAATAAATCCATCTACCAATAGCTATCACAAGAGAATTCCTATTTAATGAATAAAATATAACCACCACTATCAATTATATGTGCTTATTCATAAATAATTATTCCATGTCAACCATGAAAAACTATGCGTTAAATGCGTCTTGATAAAATAAGCACCTTCATCCGTATGTATGGATTGTAAATCATAAAGAAATGCAAAAAAGTCAATAAAAGGGGCTATGGTGGTCCTCCTCTTTTGGTGGTCTACATGACCATTCCAAATGAAGTCCAAAAGAAGTCCATATATCCGATGCAATCATGCCAAAGTCAACAATTACAGCTACAGTACTGCAAATAATACAGCTATAGCCATTCTACCTGAAGCAAATACAATAATTCCGATGTCAATATGCAGCTGTCAGAAGTAACTGTGCATGTAGCAGCTACAGTATATACAAATCATTTCATCAAGTGATATAGTGCAAATGACTTGTAAATCTTATCTACTTCAATACAGTAGAGTCTGTAAATGTCTATAAATAGGGTATGTGAACCCTTGTCTCACAACAACATTACAACCCAACATTGTCAATTTTCCGCTTTCTTTCCTTTCTTCCCTTTCTTTTTTTAGTTTCAATTAGCGAGAGTCATCTGGTTCGATCCCAGTCGGTTCATTTGGTATCAGAGCCTCTCGCTAATTGAAAACTAAAAAAGAAAGCGAAGAAAGGAAAGAAAGCGAAAAATTTACAATGTTGGGTTGTAATGTTGTTGTGAGACAAGAGCTCACATTCCCTATTTAAAGACATTTTCAGACTCTACTGTATTGAAGTAGATAAGATTTACACATCATTTGCACTGTATCATTTGATATAATTTGCATTATTGTGACTGCTGCATGCGCTATTACTTTTGACATCTGAATTGCTGCAGTTGCTGCAGGTATAATTGTTGTAGCTGTAGTTGCATTATTTGCAGCACTATAGCCATAATTGTTGACTTTGGCATGATTGCATCGGAGGTATGGACTTCATTTGGAATGGTCATGTGGACCACCAAAAAAGGAGGACCACCATAGCTCATTTTATTGACTTTGGAGAGTCACCATGGATTTAAGAAGTAAGTTCTCATACGTAGGGGACATTTGGTGTATTAAAGGGAGGGAGAATGATAATGAAAGGAATTAAATGCTTAGGCATTATGAAAAGAATTTTCTATAAGTTGGATGCAATTATTGATGTTGACGGCTTTGGTGATAGATACTGATGGAGAGATTTATTGAGGGACACTTGTCACCATAGGGAAAACCTTGCTGAGTGTGGGACCGCATGGAGAACTACATTTGAGACACCTGTATGAGTGCAATAACTTTGCATTGAAATTGGTGAGAGCTGCATTGAAAGTTGCATGAGATGTATTTGACAGCGCTGGCTAAATGCATGGGCTGGATTTAATCATTGATGAGGTATTGGTCTGGATCTTGCGGACATGGGGTCCATACACCATAATCAATGTCATGTTGAAATAATTGGATGATTTGTCGCTTTGTCCTTTCAGTAATATCCAGAGAAGATGCATCATTCAATTTTTCTAGAATTTCATCAAGAATTCATTGGCCAGATCGCAATGGATCATACTACACGAAGGTGTCATCTCCAAGGTCTTCATCCAGACATATAACATGACAACCATTGCTCCATATGCCCTCGAAAGTGCGGGCAAATTCAAGATGTCTTTTTAAATTGATGAACCTTTGATTTTGATCTGCTTGAATATTGTAGAATTGTAGACGCTCCAAGCTGTAGCTAAGGGTTACATCATCTAAAGATTCAAATCTTTATGTTTGATTCCAGTTTCTTTCTGGAAGATGTTCATAGTCATTGATAGGATTGATGTATTTTTGACAGAACAAATCTCCAACTTCATAATTCATGAGGGTCCATAATTGATATGGCTGATAAAATCTGAATTCATCTCTTTCTCCTAGGGTAGAAGAGATTGTTATGATAATATTTCTTTTGGTGATGCCGAGGCAGCTGAGAGCATATTTGACAATTGTAGGCAACTGTCAAATCCTTGTAAGATTTTCTCTGTAGGAAATATTGAAGTCTTCCACTAGTAAGAACATTTTTGGAAAATCAGTGGCCCGGTTGAGATAGCATGCTTGATGCATTAAACCTCCATTATCTAACAAGATAGAGTTTCATCTCTAATTCTTGCAGCTAAATCATCTGGAAGAAGGGTATTAACCTTTTTCAGGAGTTTTGTCCTGTATTCAATTGGAGGGATAGATGACTGTGCACATTGTTGTTCAAGTATTTGAATTTTTGCTTCCAAATATTTGATATGATTGGCCAGATCAGAGAGGTGCTTTCGCATTAGATAATTGCATTGGCCAAATAGACATGCACTCCAAATATTGTCAATAGGAGTTTGAGAAGCGGTAGAGGGGGCTGGATAGAAGGATGGGAAAGGAATTTGAAAGGAAAGTTCTTCATTAGCAGGGACAGAGACTTTATTGGACTCTATAGGCTGTTTGCCTTTATCCTTAGACATGGATGTTTCCCTATGGGAAGAGAAATTAAAGTAGTCATTGAAAAGCTTTATTGATGCAATAAAATGGCTTTTTGAAACATGAATATGTATGCAAATAAATATTAATTCCATTGATTTTTCCAAGCCGTGGGCTTTTTATGAATTCAAAATGTATTGATTTATCATCAATTAAGGCATGAATACCATTTGTGTCGGTGGAGAATGGCTGAATCTTTAATAAAAAGGGAGTTCCTTGGATGACATCATTTGTTAATACTTTTCTTACAACGAATGAAGTCTGGATACATTTTCCACTTTTGCAAACATGTGCATTTGGAATTTTATAATTGACTATTAAATTTTTTCCATTTGCAGTGCCAATTGTGTAATTTTTTATTTTCTCAAGATATTTTGTAGGAACTAATCCTTCTCGGATGCAATTTACATCGGCTCCACTGTCAATTAAACAATCATCAGAGATATTAAATTCTTTGATCTTTAGAGTTATGGTTGTATACCATTTATGATAATGATTTTTAGTAATGAAATTTATAAATTGTTGAATTTCATCATCAAATTCGTTTTCTAGATTTGTATCTTCTTGATTGTTTGTACCAATTTCTTTTCCTAATGCAAGGATTTCAATTCTTGTTCTTAATTTAGCAATTTCTTGAGTTGCTTCTTCTTTTAATCGAGCAATTTCATGTTTTGTTTCAGTTACTTCATTTTGAAGATCTTGAATGGTTAAAGATTTTGAAGAGTTTAATTTTTGAGAGAAAATATCTTTCATTGAGATTGATTGAAAATCTTTATTTTTCTTGGAGGATTTTTTTGAGGATTTGTCTTCAAGCATTTTTCTGTAATATTTTCATTTTTCATCTTCAGAAGGAATATTTGCTATTAATTCTAGAAGTAATTCATCTCGAGCATTTAACACATTTATTAAAAAATATGAGGGTGAGGATGAGGATTCATAAGAACTTTCGTCGCTTTCACAACATACAAATATATCTTTATCATCTTCCGAATTGTGAGAATGATAACCTAATTCATTTATTTTCTTTTTTGAATCTTTATCAAAACAATTATTTGCAAAATGTCCTTCTTTTCCACATTTATGACATGTATAATCAGATTTATTAGTTTTATGTTTTGAGGAAGAGCTTGATTTTCTTTTCTTACAATCACTTCGTTCATTTTTTCGTTTCTTATGATATTTTTATATGATTTATATGGTTTTTCATTATTATAATACCTTTCCTTTTTAGAGTGATGATATGTTTTATGCATTCTATTAGATGGATTTTGTAAGGTTCATAGCCAAATTGATAACAAAAATAGCCTAATTCTTGTTTACCAATTTTCTTTTGCTTATGTAAATCTGCTTTTATTTTCATATCACTGCATATAGACATACCAACACAAGAAAGTTTTTGAATTAAATCGCCATATGTATAGTTGGCATAATTTAATCTTCCATTCTTTTGTTCTCTTAGAACATTTTTTTTCTTTTTCTGCAAAATGAGTTGGAAGGCCTGAAATAAAATTTTCTTTCTAGAAATCTTCATTAGAATTAAATAATTGAAAGACGAGAGAAAAACATATTTATACCATCTAAAATCAGATAAAGTTCTAAAATGTAGATTGATTAATTGTTCTCTGTATTTTGAAAAGTAAACCGTTGACAGGCCACCAATCATTCTGATTAGTGATAATTTTTAATTAACTATGTCTAGAGTTTTTTATAAGGTGGATGCAATTATTGATGTTGACGGCTTTGGTGATAGATGCTGATGGAGAGATTTATTGAGGGACACTTGTCACCATAGGGAAAACCTTGCTGAGTGTGGGACTGCATGTAGAAGTACTGCATAGTTCCTTCTTTATTCCTTCTTGTCGCGTAGCCATTGTTGCTCGTTAGCAAGGAGAGTGTTTAGGGCTTTTGTGGCATAAACTGTTGACAAGCCACCAATCATTCTGATTAGTGATAATTATTAATTAACTATGTCTAGAATTTTAGATCATTAAGAAGAAATACATCTTCTAACACAGTTTCAACTTCTTCTTCTGCATCATCATCCATCATGCCAACCAAACCAAACCAAGCCTTTTCCCACTAGGTGGGGTCGGCATCCATCAAGCCAACAATAAATAACATTTCAATTAGAAATTTAGAAGAAATAAGTTTTGATGATATAGAAAAATCAATCCAAGATTGGACAATTCCTAAAGTTTCTTTAAGAGAAATCTATAAAGAAGAAACTTTGAAAATAAAGTCAGATTATGTAATAGAGACGGTTGAAGAAACCCTCTCAATACAGCAAAATGAAGAAAATCTACATCTAATTCTTTTGGAAAGAATTGACATGCATAAATCAAAATATAAGTACATGCATATAGGACTTATTCAAGTCGCAATAAAGCCATTAACCAGAATTGGTTTGAATACATCTTGTCTCGCTTTATGTTTGAGATAAAAGACATGAATTTGTGTAAGGTAATATTCCCACCAGCCATGAAGTTGACCGGAAAATCCTTCTATAATGGAGTTTATGATTTCAGCTTGTGTATTGCCATAGATCATTCCTGCATTAGTATAAAGAACCATGTTTCTTAAAATATTAAGAATTCCATATTCTGTGAGTCCATCAATATTCCATTCACCATCAAATTTGCAATTAGCAATGTCAGGGATTTCTTCAAATTGTAAATTCATTGGAGAGGGTCTACTATAATAATTCTTTGTTTTTGAAGTATGAGTTTTGGGAGAGAATATTCTATTGATTTGAGGAATGTGCATGAGAGCTAGAAAGATTGTCAGATTCATCTTGAGAGTCATCTGTATTAGAGTCTGAAGAATTGGGAATTGTTGGTAATTCTACAACCATATTTATTGTTTTTCCTTTATCAAGAGGATCTGTTCGGAGGGAGATTTCATTTTTAAAATCAGTATGGAATTTTAAAGGTCTTTTATCTAGTGTTAATTTTGCGATGAAGTCAGAGCATAGTGCTGGAACTTCTGTTGTTATTTTAAATTGAGATGATGACCTTGATTCTTGAGATATTATATTTTCAATTCTTTGTGTTTGTGACCCTATAGCTTGTAAGTAAAGATTTGTGAAATTTTTTTGTTCTATTATATGGGATAGATGTTCAACAGTGAGCATTTTTTTAGGTTGGATTAGGAATTAATGCAACATTTTTAAATGGAATAGCATTCATTTCCTTATATTTTATTGTAGATGAAGGAGGGTGTACAGATTTGACTTTACCCTTGTCCATTTCCCATCTTCATCTTTGGTTTCTGAATAAACTTGGAAGGCTATGCCTGATAGATGAGTAGATGGTGATTTCGGGATTGATTTATTTTGAAAAGTGGAAGTAGCTGATCTATAAGATCCAACTTCCGAAGTAGCTGATTTCAGTAATTGACTCACCATCATCTTGAATTTGTGGTTTTTTGTTGAGCTTCTTCGAGCTCCCACCTGCCAGAAAGATTCACATCTTCCCAAGCTATGGATTTAGGTGTGGTGACTTTATTTTTGAAATTTGTAAGGAATAAAGTGGTTACTCCTTTGATTTGTGAAGAATAGGCAATTTCAAGGACAATTGTATTCATTACTTTATAATAAATTCTATATACGATTGCAACATTTTGTGATTGAGGCTTCATATTGAATCCTTGTGTGTGTATGCCTAGAGTGATGGCTAGCTTCATAGGCATCTGGATCATGAAGTGATATCGTGAAATTTGGAAAGCAATTGAAAAAGGCAGGGCCGTCATGAAGACTGGCTTCTACCATCCCTATGAGGGAATCTTTGAATGATTCATGTCTTTTATCTCGAACATAAGCGAGACAAGATGTATTCAAACCAATTCTGGTTAATGGCTTTATTGCGACTTGATTAAGTCCTATATGCATGTACTTCTATTTTCATTTATGCGTGTCAATTCTTTCCAAAGGAATTAGATGTAGATTTTCTTCATTTTGTTGTATTGAGAGGGTTTCTTCAGCCGTCTTTATTACATAATCTGATTTTATTTTGAAAGTTCATTCTTTATAGATTTCTCTTAAAGAAACTTTAGGAATTGTCCAATCTTGGATTGATTTTTCTATATCATCAAAACTTATTTCTTCTAAATTTCTAATCAGAATTTTATTTATTGTTGGCATGATGGATGATGATGCAGAAGAAGAAGTTGAAACTGTGTTAGAAGATGTATTTCTTCTTAATGATCTAACAATTCTAGACATAGTTAACCTGTCAACAGTTTACGCAACAAAAGCCCTAAACACTCACCCGGCTAACGGGCAACAAAGGCTACGCGACAAGAGGCCTTGAACCCAAAGCACTCCTTTTAGCAACAATAATTAATTAACAATATCAAGTCAGTTTAGATCAAAAATCGGAAATGCAACTAACTAACAAAGATTCGACTCACTTATGCAATCAACAAACAATTAATAAACAAATAAACTAAGGAAAGAAAGTGACATGATGCATGCAAGTTTTGCAAAAGCATTGAAAGCATAACTTCATTGATAATAAAATATCTTATAAGGAGAGAAGATTGGTATGGCTCTGATACCAAATGACGGGATCGAACTAGAGGACTTTCACTAATTGAAACTAAAAAAGAAAGGAAATAAAGCGGAAAATTTACAATGTTGGGTTGTAATGTTGTTGTGAGACAAGGGCTCACATACCCTATTTATAGACATTTACAAACTCTTCTGTATTGAAGTAGATAAGATTTAGAAGTCATTTGAACTGTATCACTTGATGAAATGATTTGTATATACTGTAGCTGCTGCATGCACAATTACTTCTGACAGCTGCATATTGACATCAGAATTATTGTATTTGCTGCAGGTAGAATGGTTGTAGCTGTATTATTTGCAGCACTGTAGCCGTAATTGTTGACTTTGGCATGATTGCATCGGATATATGGACTTCATTTGGAATGGTCATGTAGACCACCAATAGAGGAGGACCACCATAGCCCATTTTATTGACTTTTTTGCATTTCTTTATGATTTACAATCCATATATACGGATGAATGTGCTTATTTTATCAAGACACATTTAAGGCATAGTTTTTCATGGTTGACATGGAATAATTGTTTATGCATAAGCACATATAATTGATAATGGTGTTTATTTCTTTATTCATTAAATGAGAATTCTCTTGTGATAGCTGCTGGCAGATGGATTTACTGCGAAACACTTGTCGACATGGGGAATACCTTGCAGACAGCGGGGCTTCATGAAGAACTGCATTTGAGACACCTGTATGAGTGCAATAACGTTGCATGGAAATTTGTGCAAACTGCATTTGGCATTGCTGTATGTCGGCAAATTTTGAGAATAATTACTGCATGAGCTGGATTCATGGAAGCTTCAAAATCTTCCGGACGTGATGATCAACATTCTTTATTGTCAAAACTCGTCTGGTTCGCCAGAGGGAGGCATAGTTGCATCAGAATCATCTTTATTGTTGACGGAACCATTAGAGGAAGAGGCTTCTTGTATAAATCCGCCATATTTCTTTATGATCGGATTTCTGAGAAATTGGATTTCATTTTTCATTCACTATATTTCTTAAAGAAGATCGATATGTTGCTGCGTATTGATCGGGGCAGCTGGAGATGATGATTCGCCATGGACGGCATCTTTCAAACTTTTTGGCAAAACTGTATTCAAGGCTAATTGCTTTTTGGGTTAAGGATTTGCATTATGGGGTTGAGTAATGAGAGAATCTTGAGGAAAGGAATGATGAGATTTATTAAGAAAATGTGAGAAGTCAAATTTATCCCACCATCTTATATAAGAAATACGAACAAGGCATGCTAGCTTCATTGTCTGAGATTTACCATATTCCCAAGGAAGAATCCATGGGACATGTCGTAAACCCGGACCGAGACCCGGGCCCGCGACATTGCGTTTTCCCATAGGTTCCTGCGGTGAGGATCCCGAGAACAGGAGCTAACTCACACGATCATGATTGCGGAAGCGTGTAACAAATCGCATAAAGACAACATATTAATTTTATTTCAAGATATAAAAGTAAATCATTCATCGAGACACAATATCAGAGGAAGAAATGTAACATAGCATTCCCCACATGATTCAAGTTCCAAAGTTAATCAAAAGTGTGTTAAGTTAGGTTATAACCCATAAGAGGGAAACAAAGGCCAATACATTCTAAAAGTTCAAATAAAAGACCCATGAAAAAATGAAACAATTCTCAAGATCCCACCCGACGTCTAGAGGACATCGTCGGGCTGCCACTCTCTAGCTGGGGGTGGCTCAACAGCCTCCTCCTGACGCTCCTTTTCAAAGACAACGTCGCCTGCACCTGGGCACCAAAACAACAAGTATCAAACACAATGGTTTGGCAGGTAATCAATTTAGGCATGACTATATAACACTTGGAGTTTGAAGAATCAATGTTAAAACCTTTTTCTAAAGTGAAAATTGTTAGCTTATATGGACTCAATCTAGTAAGTGATATAATAAATTGATTAATTTCTTTATTTATCAATATATTCATGCTTCCTTTTCATGAGATGAATGGTGTTATATTACTTATTTACACATAACCAATACGAATGACATGATGGTTCATGAGATGAACTGGAGTCCACAAGTATATTAGATATAACGCATGTGTATGGATGAGATCCACATATAGAGAGACATGTGTAACAAATCTTATACTTGAATATCTTCACAACCAGTGATGAGATTGGACATCTCATCTGACAAGGTTGCAGTACTCTGATCACATGAGATAGTGTGATTTATCTCGATCATCAGAATGTAAGATTTTGGATCATAGTGCTGGTACATTGGAGGTATTGAAGGACCATGAGAAGCTCCTTATGAATACTGCCTTTACTTTAAGGTTTGCTCTCATAATTCCTAAGCAATAGGCTTCAATCCTAAGACATTAATGAACTCAAGTTTCTATCTATTCATTTGCTTTTTGTCACCAATGAGTGAAGCCAACTGTAGGTCAACACCTCTGTAATTTTGGTACATCGTAGTAGAACTGTGGGAACACTCAAACAAGATGGAATCTATCTTTAATATCCCCTTATGCCAATTAATGGATTTATCATTGGTAAGTGAGCACCCATTCTGATTAAGAGTTAATTGGTAAGGTACCTATGATCATTATAATTAATTAGTGCACAAGGATAATAAGATGTGGATCTAAGTTTGGAAGACAGGTCCAATTGGTCCATGGATATTGATGGAGGGGCCTACTTGAGGTCATTTGGAAGTTTAGAGTCTTCTATGTAATAAATTCTTAAGACTGGAGTTCAATTGCATTTATATAGTGAAGATATTTACAATTGACTGTGGGCCCAGATTACACATGAGATGTGGGGTCGCGAGTCCCAATTGTAGCCAGGTTTCTAAGGAATCCCTAGTGGTCCCTGTAAGATCCCGACCCCAATCCTTTTGTTTACTATTGTTTTAATCGTGGTTTAACTTTTTAAGCGAGATTTGATTTAGTTTGATCTTGTTTTCGAGCTTGACCGGATTTTTCCTTGCCTTGGAGATTTTGTAGACCGTTGACTTTAGTTTGACCCGGTCCCTATGATTTGTATTTTTTTTTGGGAAATTACTTCGGATTTCTAAAAATTCTGGATTTGGTGTATTTCAACTTATTTTATGAAGTTTAACAACTTTCATGTTTTGATCATTTTGGTTTGATACTCAGAAATCACGCTTTTCGAGGAAAAAGGGCAAAACTGACCTTTCACATGAAATCTGTCCATGAATTTCGAAAATTTCAGAATTTGGGGAAAATATACTTTTCGGAAACTAGATATTTCGCCGATCGTTTTTGTCTCCTTCGTCGTTTTCATTCGGGGCCCGCTTATACCATTTTTAGCTTGATGAAGACCGGGGCCCACAAGACCCATTCTATAAGAGGGGAACCCCTCTCTTCTTCTCCTTCATTCGTTTCCAGCAAGGGTGAGCTAGGGCTTTCCCTCTCTTCCCACTCTTTCTCTCTCATCTGAAACACCTCTCTCTTGGAGCTTTCATGGAGATTTGATCTCACCTCCTTCTTCTCCTCCCTCTTGGCTTTCCAAAGACCCCATTTTCAAGAGCATTGGGCTAGGACAACCCTCCTCTTCAAGCCCTTCTTCTTATTTGGAACACCCAAAGGTTAGCATTGGTTTTCTTTTCTTTAGATCTTTGTTTTCCAAACCATTTTGAAGGGTTTTATCATTTATGCAATGGGTTTTTATGGAGGTTTGCAATGGATGGATTTCTAGGGTTTCTTCTTGAGCCATTTTGGGGATTTTATGATTTGTGGAGCTTGAGGCCATAAGTGGACTTCATGGAGTGTTTTTACATCTTCTCTTGACCAAGGCAAGTGAATTTTCAATTAATATGATGTTTGTAGGTTTTTTGTTTGGTTCCATGGTTTTCCTCATGTTGTTCTAATCCTTTATTAATTATGGATTTATTTTGAATGAATGGAGTAATGTTATGTTGATTCCCACTTAGTTTGCTATTGTACAATGAGTTGGGAGTTTGGCTTTCACTTTGTTCATCTTGTAAAATTAGTCCTCTTTATGTTAAGTATGGGGTCCAATGAAAGGGAGAAAACTTTGCTTTGAAAAGTATTGTGTTTGGGCTAATTAGAATGGTTGTGAATGGTGATCGATGAGTTTGGAAGGTCAAGGAAGGGCCCAAAGTATCTAGGAAACTTGTATGGAAGATTGGAAATGGAAAAGGATCAAGAAAATCAGAAAAAAATGCAAAGGAATGAAGTTGTCTGCACTCGGGCCGGACTGGGCAGGCCCAGTCCGCTCGAGCGACCCACTGGGTCGCTCGAGCGACCCAGCTTCTGTCTGGGTCCGCTCGAGCGGGCCTGGGTCCGCTCGAGCGAGCCCAGCTCAGTCTGGGCTGGGTTTGGGTCCGTTTATGGATCAGTTTTGGGCCTGTTCTTTGGGACTTCTTTGGGCTTGTCCTTGGGCCTGTTTCAAGTTTAGTTTTGGGCTAATTTAAAACTGTTTATTGGGTCATTTCAGATCTGATGTTGGGTCATCTTTGGGCCTGACATTTGACTGTTTTTAAAGACTGTTTTGTGGGCTGTTTTAGAATTTGTTGGTGGGCCTGTGTTATGGTTAGTTTGGGTTGGTTTTAAAACTTGTTCCTTGGACCATTTAAGGATTAGTCGTGGACTGTTTTTAAATTTGTTTTGGGGGCCCGTTTGAAGTTAGTTTGGACTGTTTTTAAGAATCATTTTGTAGGCCATTAAGGATATGTTTTGGGCTGTTTTAAATTCTGTTTGTGGGCCTGGTTCAGGTTGAGTTTGGGTTTGTTTTAAAAACTTGTTTCTTGTCCATTCAAGGATTTGTTTGGGCTGTTTTAAGGTTTGTACTGTGGGCCATTTCAAGATTAGTTTGGGCTGTTTTAAGATATGTTTTATGGGCCATTCAAGGTTTAACTATGAACTAATTTCAAGGTCTGTTTGGGCCGGATTTAAAGGACTGTTTTGGGGTTTGGTTCAAGGCCAGTTATGGGCCTGTTTTTAAGAGTTTTGGTCATTACTTTGATACTGGGAAATTTGTGAAATGGGAATGATGTGAGAATGAGTGTATGTGAAATTACCCGGGAACCGTTTGGGTCTGAATGCGCACTTTATCATTTAAATATTATGGATTTTCATTGGCATCAAACGCACTTTTTATTAATTAATGTTTAAAGGTTAAATGTGCATTGAGATGGTTCCTTGGTAGGTCATTAGGTCATTCTCCACTATCCATTCCATTTCAAGTCAGATCATGTATTTGTATTTATATTTTGTATTTGCATTCTTTGGTGAACTAACTTAAATAGCATCGATGATTTGTCATAAAATCATGTGTCTTCCCATGTTCGAAAGGGTTGCTCGTATGATTTTATACAAATCACCTCGATGCGTATTTGAACGGTTCACCATCGAAATTCGTACGTTTTCTCCGATCCGATTTGAAAAGAGATTGAATTATGTTTGTCACATTCGGGATTTCTTCGATGAGATTATTGTTTTGATGAGACTCGTATTTGAAAATAAAACCTCGAGGCAAGACGGGGCCAGAGCTATGTGGTGCGAGCCCATGAGCCAAAGAGGCTATGACTTCCGAAAACAAAACCCCGAGGCAAGACGGGGCCAGAGCTATGTGGTGCGAGCCCCTGAGCCAAAGGGATTAGTATTATATTAGATTTGTATCTGTTTGAGTTTGAAAACTAAAGGCACCACTAGGCTTAGGTCACCTTGTCGGGCTGATCACCCGGCTTGGGATCTTTACTCTGTCCGCCAGCTGCAGCTTGGATTCCGTCTGTACCGACCATGGCAACGGTAATGATCTGCCGGTCCCATTTGTATGGCTACGGTTCTGATCCTCTGTTTAGTACCACGTTTAGTGGCTACGCTCTGTTTGCTCTTATTACTTCGGTGATAGGAGGATTTAGCTATTTGTGGTCGCCTAGGTTTTATCTGCATATTACTTTAGTTTATGATTCTTGCCGGTTATGCTTTTTATGCTTTGATTTGTTTAATGTTTACGACATCGACCTTTATCGTATTGTTTCTACTATTCAGTTTTTAAATGTATTTCTAATTATTAAATGCCTTGCTTAGGTGGTTATCTTTTCGAGACATTTATGCTTTAGAGATTGCTCGTTTATTCGTCTTGATATTTATGTTTGGACTTTCGATTGTTTTAGCATGTTTTATTGTCATTATTGTTTAGACTGTTTATCCGGTTTTACGATGATCTCGTCTGGTTTTATGTATGTTCCTTTTATTCATATTATTTGTTGATTTGCTTGCCAGACCGTCGTGTCTGACCCTCTTTGTTTGGTGCCAGTTCCTTCTCTTTTCTGTTTGTAGGTGTTCGATCAGAGGAGGCGGTGGGACCGCCGGTCTGACGTGAGAGGCTGCCCGTTGATATCATCTAGATGTCAAGTTTGGCACCAGAGTTCGTATTGAAATGTTGGGGTAGGATTTATGTTTAGTTGGTTATATGGTTGTATGGCTTTATTAGCCTTTTTATTTGGGTTGTAATTAAGACACTTGTTAATTGAAATTTGAATATGGGAAATAATAGATTTGTTACTACCAGCTCAGTGTGTTGTGATTTTTGATTTATGCCAGTCTTATTACGAGATGGCTTTATGACTTTGGTTGCGTACGACACGGAACCCGATGGCCACGGTTTCCGAGTCGTAACACCTTGGTTAGCTTCCGCGAAAAATATACTCTGATTGTGTTGGGATGTGATTATCCTCATTCACGCGGATCTTGGGAACTATAACAAAAAGTTTCAAATTATTCCAAAATTTTGCACCCCGAGATCGGTTCGCTGCAGGTCCCGGTTTCGGGGCGTGACAGGTTTGGTATCAGAGCTGGTTAGTTTCTAGGAAATAAAACACTCTAGAGACATTAAGACGTGTGGTGAGGATTCGTTTGATTGTGTCGATTTGTTTTCTCGTGTCTTTGTTTCTTTGGATTTGAGTCGGCTTTTCTTTCAGTTCGGGAGATTTTGCTTGTCTTTTCTTTTAGTTCTGTTGTTAGGAGATTTGGACGGCCAAATTTCCTCCTTAGTGGTGGAGAATTTAAAATCTCCATACTCTTGTTCAGTGTCTTTTATCTTTGCTTGTGTCGGAGACTGAGAACCTCTTGGATTTAGTATGTTGTCTTCGGAGAACATCAGCAGACCTTCAACCTTCAGCGTCTTCATTGTGGTTAGTAAGAGAAGACATGTGCAGTTGCCAGTCAAAGTAGAACTTGAGCAGCGTTTGAAGACCCCCTCTCAGTTAATCGAAGATCGTCATGCAGCGCACCAGGGTAAGTAAATGTGGAATTTTGGGGGAACTCAGACCATCTTTCCAAGATGAAGGATTGCAGGAGACGCATTAGCTGTTGATTTTATGAAGAGAGAAGTGACTTTAGTTAGTAAGATTTGGAGTGGTGCAAGAAACTCAGGGATTTCCTCGGATTCGACGAGCATGGTCATGGTTTTGGTTGAGAATTTTGGTAACTCGTAGCGTAGCCAGTGTAGTTGGTTCAGCAGGGATACCAAGTGGATGGCTAGTTGTGGTCAAGATAATTTTTGGCAGCAAAGGGAATGTCGTGGGCTTCACAGACTTTTAAGGTATTGGATTGGACAACGTGCAGATGCAAGTGTATACCTTAGCTATGGCGATGTCCCTTTTCTTAGTGAGAATGATTTTCGCGATGATTTCATCTTTGTTATAATTTTTCATTAATATCTAAGATTTATCCTTGTAGTGTTTAAAAATGGATTTATGTTTCTTCTTTAAGGCTTACCTTGAAATAAACTATATTATTATACTCTTTTCATAAGTCACATGAGTTCGTTTTCATAAGGATTTGTGTTTCGAATTTTTGTTTAATCTTCATAAGATATTATCTTATAATGACCTTAGAATTTTGCTCTTGTTTAGTTTTCTTAAATGTTGACACTTACATTTCAAAACCTTAAAGATTTCAAAACTTTGTATGTGTTTGGCTGGAAATGGATTTTAACAAAATTTAATGTATGGTCATATTACATGAATTGATTTATTTTGAAAATCCTAATTTGAGGCTGTTGAGTATTTCAAGGATTTGTTGAGTCATGAAAACATGAATTTCGAAAATGAATAATGTTGTTTCATGTTCAAAACTTTGGAAAACCTCATCTTTTGAGCTTTATTCGATGATTTGGAAGTTCATTTTTTTACTATGATTTGAAATGATAAAATTTAGCTAAGTAATTATCTTAGTCACTATGTTTAAAATTTTAAGATTGTTTTGCATTGATTGGAGTGAGTGGTAGTAGCCTTTGGTTGAAGTTTGGAGGTGTATGAAGTGAAGGGATGATGAATGTCCGGATGGGTACTGGTTCAGTTGAAGACAAAGTTGGGTCTACGAGAGAATCAACATCATTCAAGACAGGGATTGAAAGTTTCAGTTCTTCGGGGATTGACATCAGATTGGTAGATATGTTTTGTTGATAACACTGTATCAGGTAAGAGATCAAGAGCAGCAAATAGATAGAATCGGATGTGGACCAGAATTCTGAGTACAGCACAGAAAGATTAGAATTTGGAGTTGTGATTTCGGAATGAAGAAGGAATGACGATATTCTTGGAAGCCAGGAGTTGAATGGTACTGTGTAGGTAGGTGTATGGAATCTCAGAGTTTTTCGGGATGAAGATTTTTCAGTGAAAACATGTCTACAATCACACCTTCATACAAGCGTCAAGAGCACCGTGTACAGTTTGTAGGACCTAAGGCATAGATTTCCGAAGTGATAGGAAGAGGCAGAAATTGCAGTTTATTGGACTGACAGTGAATGACGAGATAAGGAAAAGAAATGATTCAGTGCAGGAACGACAGATGACACCGAGGATGAAAGAAATCGCGATTCAGATCTGAAACTTCTCATAAAGAGACTACTATGGCTGATGCAAAGCATGACAGATTTTAAAAAATCTGATTTCTGCACTATGCAGCGGAAATCAGCCATAAAGAATCGCATAGAAACTCCATTAAATCATGACCAACATGTGTCTAATTAATAGAGATGATAGGAGACTATTACCTCGAAGATTTGTAGACTTCAAATCTATGAAAAAATAGATCCAAAGGCGCGAACTCAGATTTGCAATTTGCAAACAAGTTGCTGGAATTTTCTTGCACTAGTATTGCCTTTGATCTTCTCCTCTATCTCACTTCCAAATCTGATTGGCTAAGATGGTGGGATCTTAATCTAGGAAACAAGAACTATTTCTCTCATGAAAAATCTCAGACCTTAACTTTCTTCAAGGGAGAAGAAAGAACTTCAAGGGGCTGGACGTGTGGGAGTCTTGGAGTCTTACAAGCATGGTGGACGTCCAAGGGTGCTTGGTTTCTTTTATAGAAACTTTAGTGGAAAGCTTTCCCAATTAGTTATCTCTCCTTATTCTAATTTATGTCCAAAAAGGAAAGACTTATTTCCTTTAAGAAACACTCTAATTAGAAAAGGAAACCAAAAAGAACTTTCCATACAATTAGTAATACTAGTTGTAGAACACTTACTAATTTTAAGTTCCTAATCCAAAAAGGAAACTATAGGAATACTAATCCAAAGAGGAGTCCAACTTCCCAAGTAGAGTCCTACTCAAAGTCGGAAACCTTACCCATGGAAATCCTATTATGGACGTCCCACATATCAATGCACACCATGGCCCACATATAATTTATCTAGAGTTAAATTCATGTATGCCATCAAAGGCCTATTTGAATTTAAACTCAAAACTATTTTTCACTAAAATAATTCATCCTTATGTTATCTAAACATCTTTAGGAATCCATGCCAATCTTGGTAAGTGACTAGAGAAGGGACCAAAAGACATATTTGCCATTGGCTCCCAAAATGACCAAAATGTCCATGCTAAACCCATAGCAACATTAAGACCATTTTAACCTTAACTCATTCCACTAAAGAGTTATGGTTGAACTCCAAAGACAAATATATATTATAATAAGCTCGTCATAAGATGACGGTTGTCTTCGACCTACTAAGTGTAATGACCTGAATGCCCCTCTATGTAACATCCATAATCGAGTCAGGTTATCATATGTACTATCAACCTTCCCGATTACATCTAAACCTTAGAACTTCATATCCTTAACATAATCATCATTCGAATATCATTCTCTTGATCCAGGGAGCGACCCACAAGTTCAATATCCATATGGAACATCCATATACTAAGATCTTAGATTTTGATGATTAATCGGATAATTCTAAGGGGACGATTATTCCACCATCAGATGGCATAGATTCTATATTGCATCTGCACGTCCCAACTGATCAAGTCCGAGTACCCAAAACACAGAGCTGTTGACCCATGAATAGAATCTCACCCATAGTGAATTAAAGCACAAGAACTTGACTTCGTCAGTTCATCCACAAATGCTCAAGATTAAGAGCACCGGTTACTTAGTAGCATGAGGTGACTTGATCTCTTTCTGTGATAGTACTATTTTAGAGATCACACCTACAACGGTCCTGTTCAATGCATGACACATGCACTAATGAGATAGATCCGGGAAAGGCCTCCCATGACTTAGGTATGTCACCCTATATAGGAGAGTATCTCATTATAACATCTACCAAGATGAAGTGCCCAGCTCCATCTTTCAGTTATGAACAAATATGATGTTTCCAGTTGTCCATGAATTAGACCTATCTGTGTGTAGACACTACACACCTAATTCATTTACTAGAAACAATGGGCCTTACGCAACCATACATATACATGTTTAAGCATAAAAGAGTCTTTTCATTAAATAACCAGTTAAATATCCAGTAACAAAAGATGAGAATGCAACTAGTGGGCTTTAGGGCATACACCAATCCCAACAAACTCCCACTTGCACTAAAGATCACTGCTTCCTAACCTAACACCCATAGACTCAACATGAGAAGTGAAGACTTTCTCAGTAAGAGTCTTAGTGAATGGGTCAGCTAAGTTATTTGCTGAAGCAATATGCTCCACCACTATCTCTCCATCCTGAATGAATTCCCGGATCAAGTGGTACTTTCTCTGAATGTGCTTGCCTTTCTTGTGATTCCTGGGCTCTTTGCACTGTGCTACAGCACCAGTGTTATCGCAGTACATGACAATCGGTTTATGCACTGCAGGAACAACTCCTAATTCCAACAGGAATTTTCTGAGCCATACCGCTTCCTTCGCAGCTTCCGATGCCGCCACATACTCTGCTTCCATGGTAGAATCAGCTATACAGGATTGCTTGACACTTCTCCATGATATAGCCCCTCCTGATAAAGTAAAGACGTACCCTGAGGTAGACTTTCTGGCGTCACTATCAGATTGGAAATCAGAGTCTGTATACGCCAATGGCGTTAGATCATCTGCTCGAAAGGTTAGCATATAATCTTTCGTTCTCCGAAGATACTTGAATATATGCTTAACTGCTGTCCAATGCATAGGTCCAGGGTTTGACTGATATCTACTAACCATGCCAACGGCAAAGCAAATATCTGGTCTAGTACATAACATAGCATACATGAGGCTTCCAACAGCGGATGCATATGGAACTCTCCTCATGGTCTCTATCTCTTCAGATGTCTTTGGACATTGATCTCGGGACAGTGGTACTCCATGTCTAGAAGGTAGGAGGCCCTTCTTGGAGTCATGCATGTTAAACTTGACCAATATCTTCTCAATATAAGAAGATTGGGATAGGGCTAACATCTTATTCTTGCGATCACGCAAAACCTTGATCCCTAAGATATAGCTGGCCTCACCCAAATCCTTCATCTGAAATTGAGAGGATAACCAAACTTTTGTGGATGACAATAAACCTACATCATTTCCTATGAGTAATATGTCATCTACATATAGAACCAAAAATGCAACTGCTTTCCCATTTCCTTTCTTATACACACATGGTTCATCAATGTTTTGATCAAAGCCAAAGGATTTGACTGCCTGATTAAACTTGATGTTCCATGCTCTAGATGCTTGCTTAAGTCCATAGATGGACTTCTTAAGTTTACAAACCATGTTATCTTGGCCACTAGCAATGAAGCCCTCTGGTTGCATCATATAGATGCATTCGTCAAGACTTCCATTAAGAAAAGCTGTCTTGACATCCATCTGCCATATCTCGTAGTCATAATGACATGCGATGGCCAAGAGAATCCTTATGGACTTAAGCATAGCCACTGGTGAAAAGGTTTCCTCATAATCGATGCCCTCTTTCTGAGTATATCCTTTCGCCACCAGTCTTGCTTTGAAGGTTTCCACCTTCCCATCCACTCCTCTCTTTCTCTTGTAGATCCACTTGCACCCTATGGGTTTGATCCCTTCAGGTGCATCTACAAGTTCCCAGACTTGATTGGAATACAAAGAATCCATTTCAGATTTCATCGCTTGCTGCCACATGTCAGCATCTATATCCGTTACTGCTTCATCATAACTAGTAGGATCCTCAACCAGATCTTCAGAGTCTGTCTTAAAAGACACTCCTAGATATCTTTCTGGCTGTCTAGGAATTCTCCCACTACGACGAGGCTCCGGAGTGTTTAAAGGAATATCTTGTTCATCTACTGTTTCAGGATCTGGTACAGATGTTATAGGAGATCCCGGAAGAATCTCCTCAAGGGTTTCTTTACAACTAAGCTCTTGGTGCATCATACAATCATCCTCCAAGTACCTAGCATGAGTGCTGATGAGCACTTTTTGCTCCTTTGGATGATAAAAGATGCCACCTCTCGTTCCCTTAGGATACCCAATGAAGTAGCACATTTCCGATCTGGGTTCTAGCTTGGTAGCTTTATCATTCAGTACATAGGCTGGACAACCCCAAATGTGGATATGATTTAAACTAGGTTTTCGACCTGTCCATATTTCTTGTGGTGTCCTAGGTACTGACTTAGATGGTACCAGATTTAAAATGTATGCTGCTGCTTCTAAGGCATATCCCCAAAAAGACATAGGTAGGGTTGCATGACTCATCATGGACCTTACCATATCAAGAAGGGTACGGTTTCTTCTCTCCGCTACACCATTTTGCTGGGGTGTACCCGGTGCAGACAACTGAGACACAATCCCATGTTGTGTGAGGTACTCCTTGAACTCACCCAGGAGGTACTCGCCACCTCGATCGGATCGAAGGGCTTTGATATGTTTTCCTAGTTGTAGCTCCGCCTCAGCCTTGAATTGTTTGAACTTATCAAACGCCTCAGACTTGCGTCGCATTAGGTATACATATCCAAACCTAGAGTAATCATCAGTGAAGGTGATGTAATACTCATACCCTCCTCGAGCCGGTTTGTTCATAGGACCACACACATCAGTGTGAATCAATTCTAACAACTCCTTTGACCTAAGTCCCTTTCCAGAGAATGACCGTTTGGTCATCTTTCCCTTGAGACAAGATTCGCACTGAGGAAAAGGTTCGAAATCTAATGAGCTCAAGGGCCCATCTTCTACCAACCTCTGAATCCGTTTTGGGTTAATGTGACCCAAACGTAAGTGCCAAAGATATGTGTCATTGATTGAAGATACCTTCCTCTTAAGGGAAGTTGAGCTTTCTTGTTGTACATTATGCAGTGTAGGAGCAACAGGATATATATAAAATAAGTTGTCATGTATTCTACCGGAACATATAATATTTCCATCTCTACTGATATCAATACCAGAATGGAAAGAAACTGAATAATTAAATTCAATCAATCTGGAAACTGAAATTAAATTCTTCCTCATGTCTGGAACATAGAAAACATTATTTAAAACTAATATCCTATTACATGGAAAATGTAAGGTAACAACTCCTACTGCAACTGCCCAAACTTTAGCTCCAGTTCCGACTCTAAAGGCAAATTCTCCTTTCTCAATTCTCTGCATTATCTGAAACCACTGCAACGAATTGCAGATATGATTAGTGGCTCCTGAGTCTACTATCCATGAGTCAGTAGAATCAACCACTAGACAAGTTTCAATGTAGTATGAAAAAGATGTACCTTTCTTAACTGAGGCCAGGAACTTGGGACAATCTTTCTTCCGATGACCTTTCAGGCCACACTTGAAGCATTTCCCTTTGGGCTTTCCATCTGTACCCTTGTCCTTCTTATTACCAGCATTGTCCTTTTTCTGCCCTTTTCCCTTATTCTGCTTCTTCTTGGACTTCTTCCCTTTCAGGTTCAGTTTAGAGGAAGACTGGAAAAAATGAGCTTGGGCTTTGGGCTTCATGATAGCCTCTGCCGCCTGGAGTTCTTTCATTAACTCAGGTAGAGTCATGTCCATCTTGCTCATATTGAAATTGAGCTTGAACTGATTGAAAGATTCTGGCAGAGTTTCGAGAATCATGTCAGTCTGACTCCCTGCATCAATCTCAGCCCCTAGAATCTCAGCTTCATTGAAACAATCTATCATCTTGAGCATATGCTCTCTGACAGGTGTTCCCTCAGCCATCCTAGCATTCATGATGGTCCTCATAGCAGCTTGCCTAGCTGGCCTGCTCTTGTCTGCAAAAATCTCAGACAAGGACATCATGATTTCATAGGCTGTGTCCATTTGCTCGTGCTGTGTTTGCAACACGTTGGACATGGAAGCGAGCATGTAGCATTTAGCCATGCTATTCGCTTTCTTCCATTTCTTTTCAGCCTCTCGCTGGTCATCAGTAGAATTAACATCAATTTCGGGACAGTTTTCCAGCAAGACATACTTGTACTCCTCAGCTGTGAGTACTATGTCAAGATTTCTTTTCCAGTCTACGTAGTTAGGGCCAGTCAGTTTATTCTCACGAAGAATACACATCAACGGACTAAAAGAGTCTTTTCCCATCTCTTTCTGGATATAAAACGGTTTATAATTAGACATGCAGTATATATGTAATATGCATATGGTGCTTGTTATAAAAGGAAAAACAAAGCACGAAAACTTTTTACATTATTCAACCCCAAATATAATGTATCAGTGTTTCAACCTCCTCATAGACCCTCCATCGAAGGGATGGCCGAGCCTACAGTCACGTTGAATTAAGGCAGACTTATTTGGATTATCACTATCTGGACACACATCCAGTGGTAGTCCAATCACTGATTGGTTTGGCCTCATATGACAAATAACCCTTAACTCCTAAGGAGAGGTCATCACCGTCTTATGTCAAGTGTATAACCATCTCTTATGAAATTCCCAGAATGTCTATGATTAAGTCTTCCGAAGGGAAGAGACTTTTATCCTTCCTAGAAGTGAACTTTAGAAAAGAGCTCCACCGAAGGGATGGCCGCTCCCACCAACACTTCATTGACATTCTATAGAAGTGATCTTTAGTAAAGAACTCCACCGAAGGGATGGCCGCTCCTACTAACACCTCATTATGAATATTCACATTAGTTCACCCATTAACTCATCAAAGCGTTCTTTAGTTAAAGAACTCCACCGAAGGGATGGCCGTTCCCACTAACACTTTAATGAGGTAACATGAACCGAAAATGGAAGGCCGTGGGGTCTTTCCTAAAACCCCTCTCCCACTTGATTATTTATCTCTAGGGTTTATACTTTTTGACCTTTACATTGTCTTACTCAAAAGCTCTTTTTAAATCTAGCAAACTTGGTTAATTAAATTCATGACATAAGTCATCTTAAAATTAAATAACCTTTGCTTTAAAACATTTGAGCAAATCCCTTCAAAGAGTCAAAAACCTATCTTGGGTTATGAAAACCCATAGGTAGCATCTACTTAGATTTTAGTTTAGCCTCCTTTGGAAACCAAGGGTACCAAGATAAACTAAACCCTATCCAATTTTAAACCTTAGACAAATAGAAGGTGCTGGTCTAAGTTCCATTTAAAACAATTTGCCAAACTAAAAACAATCTAATAGAATAAAGATGCCAATTTTAGAACCTAACGGTGGCCATGTTTCTAGGTGACAATTATAGCAATTATATAAAGCATTCAACCATGCATTTCATATATAAAAGCAAATAAAAGTATGCATTCCTTGATGGCTCCTTGCTCTTAGGATTTCAAATCCTAATCGAATTAGGACTCCTCATGCATCTAGAAGTCTTGACTCCTTGATCTCCAAGGACTCCAATTTCTTGCAACCTTCTTGTCTTGAAACAAAACCAAAATTACATTGGAGATTCCTATGCTTTCCAAGAAAGCTTACATCAAGACTAGTTGGAATAAAATTAAGGAAACTTTACAACTTCCTATGATTGCTAACCGCGCAATCGTACACTTTCCAACTAATTAAAAAACATCCAAATCCACACAACATACATGCGAACCATCAAGGATGCTAATTATGGCTGCAAACAAAGAGGTTAGTGCATGCAAACTCACTATGTGCATCATTAAACAAATCTGAAAAATAAATTCCAGCAATGTTAATGAAACTTGCACACAACATGCATCACAACATAACTTTAATAGGGTGCCACCATACCCATAATCAATCTAGGATTAATTACACACAACATGGGATCATGATTTCACATGGAGTGGCTCTGATACCACTGAAAGAAATCGCGATTCAGATCTGAAACTTCTCATAAAGAGACTACTATGGCTGATGCAAAGCATGACAGATTTTAAAAAATCTGATTTCTGCACTATGCAGCGGAAATCAGCCATAAAGAATCGCATAGAAACTCCATTAAATCATGACCAACATGTGTCTAATTAATAGAGATGATAGGAGACTATTACCTCGAAGATTTGTAGACTTCAAATCTCTGAAAAAATAGATCCAAAGGCGCGAACTCAGATTTGCAATTTGCAAACAAGTTGCTGGAATTTTCTTGCACTAGTATTGCCTTTGATCTTCTCCTCTATCTCACTTCCAAATCTGATTGGCTAAGATGGTGGGATCTTAATCTAGGAAACAAGAACTATTTCTCTCATGAAAAATCTCAGACCTTAACTTTCTTCAAGGGAGAAGAAAGAACTTCAAGGGGCTGGACGTGTGGGAGTCTTGGAGTCTTACAAGCATGGTGGACGTCCAAGGGTGCTTGGTTTCTTTTATAGAAACTTTAGTGGAAACCTTTCCCAATTAGTTATCTCTCCTTATTCTAATTTATGTCCAAAAAGGAAAGACTTATTTCCTTTAAGAAACACTCTAATTAGAAAAGGAAACCAAAAAGAACTTTCCATACAATTAGTAATACTAGTTGTAGAACACTTACTAATTTTAAGTTCCTAATCCAAAAAGGAAACTAACTCATAGGAATACTAATCCAAAGAGGAGTCCAACTTCCCAAGTAGAGTCCTACTCAAAGTCGGAAACCTTACCCATGGAAATCCTATTATGGACGTCCCACATATCAATGCACACCATGGCCCACATATAATTTATCTAGAGTTAAATTCATGTATGCCATCAAAGGCCTATTTGAATTTAAACTCAAAACTATTTTTCACTAAAATAATTCATCCTTATGTTATCTAAACATCTTTAGGAATCCATGCCAATCTTGGTAAGTGACTAGAGAAGGGACCAAAAGACATATTTGCCATTGGCTCCCAAAATGACCAAAATGTCCATGCTAAACCCATAGCAACATTAAGACCATTTTAACCTTAACTCATTCCACTAAAGAGTTATGGTTGAACTCCAAAGACAAATATATATTATAATAAGCTCGTCATAAGATGACGGTTGTCTTCGACCTACCAAGTGTAATGACCTGAATGCCCCTCTATGTAACATCCATAATCGAGTCAGGTTATCATATGTACTATCAACCTTCCCGATTACATCTAAACCTTAGAACTTCATATCCTTAACATAATCATCATTCGAATATCATTCTCTTGATCCAGGGAGCGACCCACAAGTTCAATATCCATATGGAACATCCATATACTAAGATCTTAGATTTTGATGATTAATCGGATAATTCTAAGGGGACGATTATTCCACCATCAGATGGCATAGATTCTATATTGCATCTGCACGTCCCAACTGATCAAGTCCGAGTACCCAAAACACAGAGCTGTTGACCCATGAATAGAATCTCACCCATAGTGAATTAAAGCACAAGAACTTGACTTCGTCAGTTCATCCACAAATGCTCAAGATTAAGAGCACCGGTTACTTAGTAGCATGAGGTGACTTGATCTCTTTTCTGTGATAGTACTATTTTAGAGATCACACCTACAACGGTCCTGTTCAATGCATGACACATGCACTAATGAGATAGATCCGGGAAAGGCCTCCCATGACTTAGGTATGTCACCCTATATAGGAGAGTATCTCATTATAACATCTACCAAGATGAAGTGCCCAGCTCCATCTTTCAGTTATGAACAAATATGATGTTTCCAGTTGTCCATGAATTAGACCTATCTGTGTGTAGACACTACACACCTAATTCATTTACTAGAAACAATGGGCCTTACGCAACCATACATATATACATGTTTAAGCATAAAAGAGTCTTTTCATTAAATAACCAGTTAAATATCCAGTAACAAAAGATGAGAATGCAACTAGTGGGCTTTAGGGCATACACCAATCCCAACAGAGGATACTTAGGAGTGTTGGGCACCAGTTTGGTCAGAGAAGTTTGTTTCCGAGCAGATATGTAGAACAGTGTGAAGCCTTCAACCGAATCAGAATGTGGTCGACCGTGCATCTCACCGTCAGGTTTGGTCAGAGGTTATCTCTCAGTCACCAAGGTCTAGCATAGGGTGTCAGTGTTTTCGTTTGTCTTTTGGGGTTTTTGATTTCGATTTGGTTTAAGCCATTTGGAGGACCAAATGGATTCTAAGGGGGGGAGGATGTAAGATCCCGACCCCAATCCTTTTGTTTAGTATTGTTTTAATCGTGGTTTAACTTTTTAAGCGAGATTTGATTTAGTTTGATCTTGTTTTCGAGCTTGACCGGATTTTTCCTTGCCTTGGAGATTTTGTAGACCGTTGACTTTAGTTTGACCCGGTCCCTATGATTTGTATTTTTTTTTGGGAAATTACTTCGGATGTCTAAAAATTCTGGATTTGGTGTATTTCAACTTATTTTATGAAGTTTAACAACTTTCATGTTTTGATCATTTTGGTTTGATACTCAGAAATCACGCTTTTCGAGGAAAAAGGGCAAAACTGACCTTTCACATGAAATCTGTCCATGAATTTCGAAAATTTCAGAATTTGGGGAAAATATACTTTTCGGAAACTAGATATTTCGCCGATCGTTTTTGTCTCCTTCGTCGTTTTCATTCGGGGCCCGCTTATACCATTTTTAGCTTGATGAAGACCGGGGCCCACAAGACCCATTCTATAAGAGGGGAACCCCTCTCTTCTTCTCCTTCATTCGTTTCCAGCAAGGGTGAGCTAGGGCTTTCCCTCTCTTCCCACTCTTTCTCTCTCATCTGAAACACCTCTCTCTTGGAGCTTTCATGGAGATTTGATCTCACCTCCTTCTTCTCCTCCCTCTTGGCTTTCCAAAGACCCCATTTTCAAGAGCATTGGGCTAGGACAACCCTCCTCTTCAAGCCCTTCTTCTTATTTGGAACACCCAAAGGTTAGCATTGGTTTTCTTTTCTTTAGATCTTTGTTTTCCAAACCATTTTGAAGGGTTTTATCATTTATGCAATGGGTTTTTATGGAGGTTTGCAATGGATGGATTTCTAGGGTTTCTTCTTGAGCCATTTTGGGGATTTTATGATTTGTGGAGCTTGAGGCCATAAGTGGACTTCATGGAGTGTTTTTACATCTTCTCTTGACCAAGGCAAGTGAATTTTCAATTAATATGATGTTTGTAGGTTTTTTGTTTGGTTCCATGGTTTTCCTCATGTTGTTCTAATCCTTTATTAATTATGGATTTATTTTGAATGAATGGAGTAATGTTATGTTGATTCCCACTTAGTTTGCTATTGTACAATGAGTTGGGAGTTTGGCTTTCACTTTGTTCATCTTGTAAAATTAGTCCTCTTTATGTTAAGTATGGGGTTCAATGAAAGGGAGAAAACTTTGCTTTGAAAAGTATTGTGTTTGGGCTAATTAGAATGGTTGTGAATGGTGATCGATGAGTTTGGAAGGTCAAGGAAGGGCCCAAAGTATCTAGGAAACTTGTATGGAAGATTGGAAATGGAAAAGGATCAAGAAAATCAGAAAAAAATGCAAAGGAATGAAGTTGTCTGCACTCGGGCCGGACTGGGCAGGCCCAGTCCGCTCGAGCGACCCACTGGGTCGCTCGAGCGACCCAGCTTCTGTCTGGGTCCGCTCGAGCGGGCCTGGGTCCGCTCGAGCGAGCCCAGCTCAGTCTGGGCTGGGTTTGGGTCCGTTTATGGATCAGTTTTGGGCCTGTTCTTTGGGACTTCTTTGGGCTTGTCCTTGGGCCTGTTTCAAGTTTAGTTTTGGGCTAATTTAAAACTGTTTATTGGGCCATTTCAGATCTGATGTTGGGTCATCTTTGGGCCTGACATTTGACTGTTTTTAAAGACTGTTTTGTGGGCTGTTTTAGAATTTGTTGGTGGGCCTGTGTTATGGTTAGTTTGGGTTGGTTTTAAAACTTGTTCCTTGGACCATTTAAGGATTAGTCGTGGACTGTTTTTAAATTTGTTTTGGGGGCCCGTTTGAAGTTAGTTTGGACTGTTTTTAAGAATCATTTTGTAGGCCATTAAGGATATGTTTTGGGCTGTTTTAAATTCTGTTTGTGGGCCTGGTTCAGGTTGAGTTTTGGGTTTGTTTTAAGAACTTGTTTCTTGTCCATTCAAGGATTTGTTTGGGCTGTTTTAAGGTTTGTACTGTGGGCCATTTCAAGATTAGTTTGGGCTGTTTTTAAGATATGTTTTATGGGCCATTCAAGGTTTAACTATGAACTAATTTCAAGGTCTGTTTGGGCCGGATTTAAAGGACTGTTTTGGGGTTTGGTTCAAGGCCAGTTATGGGCCTGTTTTTAAGAGTTTTGGTCATTACTTTGATACTGGGAAATTTGTGAAATGGGAATGATGTGAGAATGAGTGTATGTGAAATTACCCGGGAACCGTTCGGGTCTGAATGCGCACTTTATCATTTAAATATTATGGATTTTCATTGGCATCAAACGCACTTTTTATTAATTAATGTTTAAAGGTTAAATGTGCATTGAGATGGTTCCTTGGTAGGTCATTAGGTCATTCTCCACTATCCATTCCATTTCAAGTCAGATCATGTATTTGTATTTATATTTTGTATTTGCATTCTTTGGTGAACTAACTTAAATAGCATCGATGATTTGTCATAAAATCATGTGTCTTCCCATGTTCGAAAGGGTTGCTCGTATGATTTTATACAAATCACCTCGATGCGTATTTGAACGGTTCACCATCGAAATTCATACGTTTTCTCCGATCCGATTTGAAAAGAGATTGAATTATGTTTGTCACATTCGGGATTTCTTCGATGAGATTATTGTTTTGATGAGACTCGTATTTGAAAATAAAACCTCGAGGCAAGACGGGGCCAGAGCTATGTGGTGCGAGCCCATGAGCCAAAGAGGCTATGACTTCCGAAAACAAAACCCCGAGGCAAGACGGGGCCAGAGCTATGTGGTGCGAGCCCCTGAGCCAAAGGGATTAGTATTATATTAGATTTGTATCTGTTTGAGTTTGAAAACTAAAGGCACCACTAGGCTTAGGTCACCTTGTCGGGCTGATCACCCGGCTTGGGATCTTTACTCTGTCCGCCAGCTGCAGCTTGGATTCCGTCTGTACCGACCATGGCAACGGTAATGATCTGCCGGTCCCATTTGTATGGCTACGGTTCTGATCCTCTGTTTAGTACCACGTTTAGTGGCTACGCTCTGTTTGCTCTTATTACTTCGGTGATAGGAGGATTTAGCTATTTGTGGTCGCCTAGGTTTTATCTGCATATTACTTTAGTTTATGATTCTTGCCGGTTATGCTTTTTATGCTTTGATTTGTTTAATGTTTACGACATCGACCTTTATCGTATTGTTTCTACTATTCAGTTTTTAAATGTATTTCTAATTATTAAATGCCTTGCTTAGGTGGTTATCTTTCGAGACATTTATGCTTTAGAGATTGCTCGTTTATTCGTCTTGATATTTATGTTTGGACTTTCGATTGTTTTAGCATGTTTTATTGTCATTATTGTTTAGACTGTTTATCCGGTTTTACGATGATCTCGTCTGGTTTTATGTATGTTCCTTTTATTCATATTATTTGTTGATTTGCTTGCCAGACCGTCGTGTCTGACCCTCTTTGTTTGGTGCCAGTTCCTTCTCTTTTCTGTTTGTAGGTGTTCGATCAGAGGAGGCGGTGGGACCGCCGGTCTGACGTGAGAGGCTGCCCGTTGATATCATCTAGATGTCAAGTTTGGCACCAGAGTTCGTATTGAAATGTTGGGGTAGGATTTATGTTTAGTTGGTTATATGGTTGTATGGCTTTATTAGCCTTTTTATTTGGGTTGTAATTAAGACACTTGTTAATTGAAATTTGAATATGGGAAATAATAGATTTGTTACTACCAGCTCAGTGTGTTGTGATTTTTGATTTATGCCAGTCTTATTACGAGATGGCTTTATGACTTTGGTTGCGTACGACACGGAACCCGATGGCCACGGATTCCGAGTCGTAACACCTTGGTTAGCTTCCGCGAAAAATATACTCTGATTGTGTTGGGATGTGATTATCCTCATTCACGCGGATCTTGGGAACTATAACAAAAAGTTTCAAATTATTCCAAAATTTCGCACCCCGAGATCGGTTCGCTGCAGGTCCCGGTTTCGGGGCGTGACAGTCCCCATGCTAGCCCAAGTTATTAGAAAGATACTAATTCTAGCTAAACTCTAAAAGAAAAGTTACTATTTCTATTTGAACTGAGACTTCTAATGGTGGTAATAGTAAGTAACTAATTTTAGTAGAAGTGAGACTTCTATTTTAATTAAAAAAGGAATTAGAAAGTTATTAATCATATTTGAAGTGAGACTTATAATTATGATATGGTAAGTTACTAATTATTGTGGAAGTAAGACTTCTATTTCAATTAGTAAAGTAGAGGATGCTTTGAAAAGATATAAATAAAGGAGACAAGGGTTGGACGTCCAAGGTTGTTACACACATTGGGATTCACACCCAATAACCCTTTGTGCAAGAGTTGCACATGCATGAGTTCTCTCTCTCATCTTCTAGTTCCTCCTTAGAGTTTCTTGTAGTTTTATCTTGGAGATCCCGCCATCTTCTTGAGAAAAAGAGAATCTGATATGGGTCATAGCGTGGAAGATCAAGAGGTCTTGGAGATTCCTAATTAGTGAAAGTGTTTCATCATCAAAGAAAGATGCAATTTCTCCATTAGTGCACAACCGAGCTCCAAAGGTATAATCTACTTCCTTGCATGTTGTAGATTTTTATAGTAGCTTGTATGTTGCTGTTCTATCTTCTTGATAGGTTTATTTACTGATCATGATGGCTGAGATTGAGGGTATGCGTCCTGGATTAGGTTTTGTAGCCTTCTAGATAGTTAATCACTGCATCAAGTTGGTCAAAAAGTCTTGAAACCTATCCTAGAGGCCCATCTATTTCCAACAAAAACAATTCTTGAACGAAATATATTTCAAATTCACAAAACTAGCATGAATACATATAATATCATAAATAGTAAGTCCACATTGAGCCCATCCTTTCTCCATCATACATGATGACAAGAGTAAGAACTCATGACAAAACACACCACATAAAACACGATCCCACGCCACACGAGGTAGACGGGGAGCCAGCCGCAGAATCGGAACAAGCACGATGTGTAATATAATACACGACTAATCTATAGATAGTCCACATGTTTAAGGACCCCCGGATAGTGGATCGGATTGAAGGGGCAGTCCAAGCTCAGTGGTGTTCACTTGAATTCATGAATGTACAAAACACGGCGATACACATTCTAAGTAAGTCGTAATTAAGGGGAAAATCACTTGTCAAAACGAGGGAAGGCAAAGGTAGCAAAATAGCATAAATTATATGCATATTGAACTTAAAAAGTGATCTCCTTTTTTATTTTGAACAATCTTTGTCACGCCCCAAAAACGGGATCCTGCAGTGATCCGATCTCGGGATGTGAAATTTTGGAATTAATTAAAACTTTTTGTAATTCCTAAGATCCGTGTGTGAGGATCACAAAATTCCACACAAATTTAATATTTCGCGGAAGCATATGTGGCGTTATGACTCGGAGCCCATGGCCATCGGATTCCGTGTCGCACTCAACCATTTAACGTAAATCCATCAAATTAAGTCTCATAATTAGACTAGTGCAAATCATGAATCATAGAACATTGAGCTGACAGTAACAGGATAATTTATTTCCCATATATGTTCATGTTACAATTTATAAAAGTATTTTCATTAAAATCCCAAAGGAAAAAGGCTAATAAAAGCCATCCAAACATAACCGACTAAACAAAATACTATCCCAATCCATGTTACGAACTCTGGTGCCAAACTTGACATCAACGGGCAGCCACTCATGTCCAACTGGCGCAACCGCCTCCTCTGCTCAAACCACCTAAAAGACAAAGAGGGCGAGACCTAGCACCAAACAAGAGGGGTCAGACACGACAGTCTGACAAGCAAATAAACAGATAATAGGAGTTTATAAAACATTATGAATTAATTGTAAATACATTTAAAGTTCTAAACAATAGTAGCGATGAAATAAAGGAACAATTTCTAAAAACATTAACAATTTCAAAGGGTATAATAAATCGAATAAAGCAATAGCAAATCGATGTAAAACAATGTCAATCGAGCAAAAACAATAGTAATCGAATAAATCAATGGCGAACAAATAATCAATAACGATGAATAAATCAATGGCAATCGAGAAAAGGATTGGCAAACCACATATGCTATATTCTCCTATTACCGAAGTAACAAGAGCACACAGAAACCGTAGCCACATACAAGTGGGACCGGAACAAACAGAGTCGTTGCCACATAAAGTGGGACGGAATATAGAAACCGTAGCCACATACAAGTGGGAACGGAAAACAGAACTGTTGCCATGGTCGGTACAAACAGAGTTTAAACTACAGTTGACAAATAATTTAAAGATCCCAGGCCGGGTGATCAGCCCGACGAGGTGACCTAAGCTTAGTGGTGCCATTTTAATAATAATCTGAATTGATACAAATCAAGTCATAGTAATACATTTCCAAAATCGGTAAAAAACCTACTCCGAACAAATACATATCGAACATACTGACAAATCCGAACAAATCAAATGAGTAGTCTTAACGATGTTTACAAATGTGGCGAACCACTCAAATACCTTTCAAATCAATTTGTAGAAATCATACGAATTTCCGTGGCGAACCAGTCAAATACCTTTCAAATCAATTTGTAGAAATCATATGAATTTCCGTGGCGAACCACTCAAATCTATTTCAATTCAATTTGTAAGAAAACATATAATTTTCTCTAACATGGAATGAAGTAGTGCATAACAGTTTAATGGTGTACCACAGGATGTCTCAATACACACTTAACCCCTAGAGGTTGTGTCAGACCCCGACCCAGGTTTGAAATATTTAATTATGTTTAAACCGTGATTAGTGGATAAGTGGGGTTAGTGGATGATTAGCTTATTTTATTAAGCTAGATTAGAATGTTTAATTAGCTTTGAGAACCTTTGTGAGTCATTGGCTTAAGTTTGACACGGGCCGGGGCGCCCGTGGATTGTGTGTGAATTTGTTGAGTTTATCCTTGATGTTTGCAAAATCCCATTTTTTGTGTATTTTGACTCATTTCATCTAGGTCATCAACTTTCATGTTTTGGCCAACTTGATTTAGTGATCAGAAATCGCGTTTTTCGAGAAAAAGGGCTAAACTGACATTTCACACAAAATCTGTACCCAAATTTCGAAAATTTCAGAAATTAACAAAAATATACTTTTTGGAAAGTAGAAATTTCGCTGATCGTTTTTGTCTTCTTCGTCGTTTTCGTCCGGGGCCCGCAAATACCATTTTTAGTTTAGTGAAGACCGGGGCCCACAAGACATCTCTTATAAGAAGGGGAATTCTTCTTCTTCTTCTTCATTTCATTTCCAGCAAGAGTTCTTAGCTAGGGTTTTCCTTGGAGATTTACCAATGTTGATTTTTTTAGGGTTTTCTTGGGAAAATTTTTGGGGTTTTTGTAGATTTGAAGCTTGAGGCACTAAAGCTTTGTTTGAAGAGTGATTTTGCTCCTATCTTGATTAGAGGCAAGTAGATTCTACAATTAATATGATGTTTTTTCCTATTTAGTTCCATTTCATGATTTTTCTTCTTATGTGCTAGTCTTCCTTGATTTATGGATTTACTTTGATGGAATGGACCAATGTTACATTGATTTCAATTTATGTTATTGTCTTACAATGCTTTGGAAGTTTGCTTTCACTTTGATCCTTTAGAGAAATTTGGTTTCCTTGTGTTAAAGGTGGGTGTTCATAGAAAGGGGGAAAAACCTTAATTCTTTAAAAAGTATGGTGTTTGATTTATTGGATGATTATGAATGGTGATTTGATGAATTTGTGAGGTCAAGGAAGGGTCCCAATGTTCTTGGAAAATTGTAGGAAAGAAAAAGAATGAAAAAGGTTCAAGAAAGATGGAAAAAAGAAGAGAAAGAAGCTGCCGAGCCGGACTGGACAGAGCCCAGTCCGCTCGAGCGACCCAGGCTCTGTCTGGGCTTCGCTCGAGCGGACCTTGGGTCGCTCGAGCGAGGCCCAGCTCTGCCTGGGGGCCTGGCTCAGGTCCGAATTTGGGACTGTTTTCAAGGATTTCTGAGCCCATTTGGAGACTGTCTTGGGCCTGATTTCAGGGCTTCTTTGGGCCTGTTTCAAGACCAGTTCTGGGCCATTTGAGACCTGATGATGGACTGTATTGAGGCCTGATATTGGACTGTTTTATGACCTGAATTCTGGGCTACTTTAAGGACTGTTGTGGGCCTATTTAATGGACTGTCTGAGCTTGGGTAAGGCCAGTTGTGGGCCTGATTAAAAAGGGGTTTAAACCTACGTTTAATGAGGACTTATTGGATATAATTTCAAGTCCACTTCAAGCCTATGTCCAAGCCCAATTCAGCCCCAAACTCTTTTATATAAGTGAAGCCCATTCAATCCTTTTATAAGCCTAGAATTTATTGTGAGGATTGGCTTGGACTATGATCAAGACCACTTAGGAAACCTTCAAGCTTAAATGTACACTTCATCCCTTGTGATTGTCAAAGATCTTCGGTGGCACCAAGTTACTTTTATTAATGACAAATAAGGGGTCAAATGTACATTGAGATTACCCGCTTTAGACGATCGAATCATCATACATTCATTCCATATGAAAAGACTTTTGTCCGGATTCTTTTCCCAGTCCTTTTGAATGTTTTGAAGCGGTTTACCACATACTTAGATACTGATAAGACTACTCACCTATTTTGCTTGGATTCGCCAATATGCATTTGTTTGGAGTAGTTTTCTTATCGATTTTGGAAATGTATCTCATAAATGGATTTTGTATTATTTCGAGGTTTTCGAACTTTCACTCTAATGGCACCACTAGGCTTAGGTCACCTTGTCGGACTGATCATCCGGCTTGGGATCTTTAATTTGTCTGCCAGCTGCAGTTTGGATTCTGTCTGTACCGACCATGGCAAAGGTAATATCCAGTCCCACGAGTAGTGGCTACGGTTCTGTTCGATAACGACTATGTCGTTCCGGTCCCACGAGTAGTGGCTACGGTTTGTCTGCTCCGGTTACTTCGGTAATAGGAGAATATAGCTTTACGTGGGTTGCCAATGTTTTCATGCATTAATATTCATCTCATGGTATTTGTTTATTTTACTCCTCATGACATTGGATTTGGAAACCATCGAGATGTTTATCTTCTATCTTTACTTCGACATTGTTATTAATCGTGATTTAATCGTGGCTCTCATTTATTAATGTTTTGTTTTGCTACCATCCTATTATTGTTGTATTTGCTTGCCAGACCGTCGTGTCTGACTCTCTTTTGTTTGGTGCCAGATGTCGAGCCCCTCGTGGTTGAGGTGCACTTTGAGGCGGAACCCATAGTTCCTGTGGAGTGCGAGTGGCAGCCCGATGATGTCATTTAGACGTCGGGTTGCTTTTGGAGCTGCGATCACATTTTGGGAATAGATGCTAGACATTTTGGGTTTTTGGTTATGACCATTGTTGGCTTATACTCTTTTGGGAAGAAATTGTAATTAATGACTAATCTTACTTTTGTATTAACTTTAAATTAACTTTGGGGCCTACAAATGAAATGTTTCTCTTTTTGATACTAGTCTCGTGCGTTCTCATCTTATACCCGTTTATGAGAGACTTTTATGTTTGCTACAATGCTTCCGCGTAAGTCATTTGTATGAAAGTAATTCTTATATATCACTGTTGGATCGGATTTCGGGAATCCTTACCGCGGAAACCTGTGGGAAACTAGCGTGTGCGGGCGGAATTTTCCGGCCCGTCGCGCCGCGACCCCGGATTAAGGCCTCGTTTATGTTAGGTTTTTGTTTATTGCAATTTGATGGATGCATCATTCATTTTATTCATCTCATGAATTTTCACACATGCATTGATTTTGAAATACTTGAAATCTTGATTTACACATGCATTGTTTTAAATCTTGTAAATCATATGTTTCATGCATGTTTTAGTTTTCATCTTGGATGCAATTGATTTTAAAAAGAAGTTTTAAAGAATCAAGCAAGCCTTTGATTTTAAAGTTTCAAATCATTTTTAGGCTTTTTATGTTTCATGTTTTTAAACCGCTTAGAATGATTTAAAACATGATTCCATGCTTGATTTATTGGCCCAAAAGTCCCCACAATAAATATCTTTAAAAATGCAATTTTTGGGGAATTTGGTCCTTGGGCCCGGGTCGACCCCCAGTGTGGTCGGTTGACCGAGCCCATGGACTTGGTCGACCGGCCACACAGGGGGTCGACCGAGAAAGTGACTGTTGCAGATTTTTCAAACGGTCAGATTTATGACCGTTGAAGGGTAGGTCGACCGGGGGCTGTATGGGGTCGACCGAAGACACGCTGAAACTCACTTTTTGAGTATAAATATGAGTTCATTCCCATTGAAAGGTGGTTGATCAAAGTGGAACTCTTAAGCCTTCTTGAGGTGTTTGGAGACAAAGAAAAAGGGATGAACTAAGAGAGACCAAGAGGGTCATTAGTAAAGCTCAAGCTTGGATTAATGAAGTTAAATCTCCAAGTAAGCTTTGCTCAAACTAATCATATGTTATATGCTTTGTTTAAATCTTTGGGAAATGTTTAATAGCATGATAACTATGATGTGTTGAATCCATTCTTATAATCTTTGATTTTATTGGATTCTTCACTTAGATTCAAATCAAGGTTGTTTTAGAAAACTTCTTAAACATGTTTAGTCAAAATCCTTGATTTCCTTTATAACATGTTTCTTTAACTTGTTTGAATCCTCTTTATTGTTTTCAATCTATTTGAAGTTTAGTTAAACAAATTTATTTTTGAAAACAACATTGAACATGCATCATTTGTTTTAATCTTAATTAGTTTCATACAACTTGTGACATTTTGATTTTCATAATCATTAGCAAGTTTGCATTTTCTACAAGTGATTTGCATTACACTTCAATCATATCTTTTTATGTGGATTAAACTTTTAAATGCTATTAGCATAAATTGATTGAGCTTGCATTTTTAACTTGATTGAAGTATTCACACACACACATCATGAGCATACATCTTTGCATTTCATAGAGTGTTGTGTGAGTTAGTTTTTCACTTTCACATCCGCCTATTTAGAGGCATTTTACTTTGAGCTTAATTGTAATCTCTTAGAGTGTTTTGTGAAAACACTTTCTTTGAGAGAAATCATTTGATTGTAAGGTTATTGCTTAGCCATATAAAAGCATTGTGTAAAGGTTATTGCTTAGCCTATAAAAGCACATTGTAAGGTTATTGCTTAGCCTAGAAAAGCATAGTTGTAGAGGTTATTGCTTAGCCTTTTGAAAAGCATAATAGTGGAAATCCGGTGGGGTGTGAGGAACACAAGCCGGTAGTGGATGTAGGCATTGAGGCCGAACCACTATAAATCTTTGTGTAGTGGTGATTGCTTTTGTGGTGATTGTTTTGTTTAGCTTCCGCATTATGTATGTTAATCATCACATGTGACTAGTTTGTTTTAAAGAAATTAAAATTGGTCATAATTAGTCATTAAGTGTAGCTCACCCTATTCACCCCCCCTCTAGGGTTAGGATCCCGAGGACTTTCAATTGGTATCAGAGCCTCGTGCTCTATATTAGGATCAAGTGTTTGGAACTCTTGATTAGGTGTAAGAACCTAGAGTTAAAACCCTAGTGTTGTACCTCCATGAAAATCATAAGAATGGATTCCACTAGTTTAGACTTTGTAGATTCTTTGGTAGATTCTTCTAGACCCCTCATTCTTCCTTCTATTGGAGATTCAAACATTGAAATTAATGAATCCCAAGTTGAATTAAAAGAAGAAGAAAATGATGAAAATGAAAATGATATTGAACAAGCTTATGAGGATTTGTGCACATTATCCTTAGAGCTTTCTAAGAAGAATAGAAGATTAAAAGAAGAATCTAAAAGACTAAACCAAGAATTAGTCTCTTCAAAAGATGAACTTAGAGAAAAAGAAGAATTAGTAAATTGTGCAGAATCTAAGTTCATGATCTCTTTGCATAATCTATCTAATATTAAAGATGATCTAAGAGAATCAAAGATAGATTATGATAATCTTAATAAGGAAAATTCAAAACTAAGAGATCAATTAAAAAGGCAAGATGAAAACATTAACAACCTAGAATCCAAGTTGAATATCTCTAAGGAAAATTTATCTAATGCTCAAATTAAGATAAACACTCTAGAACTTGGATCCAATGTTATTAATGAAATTAAATTTGAATTAAAACTTGCCCATGAAGAGCTAAATAAATTTAAGGGAATTGAAAATGAACTTACAAAAGTTAAAAATGAAAATTCAACCCTTAAAGAACAAGTCACTCAACTTGAAACCTACAAACATAAATATGAGTGCAAATTTACCCATAGTGAAGAAAAATTTGAAAAGTTATTTAAATTGGGTAAATCAAAAGGAGATAGGACGGGTCTTGGATTTGATAGGAATATTTCTCATGACCCTAAGTTCACCAACACCTTTGTGAAAGGTGAGTCCTCTCTCTCTAGCACTCACACTTCCTTGCCATTACCTAAATGTAATTATTGTGGCATTGAAGGACATTTTAGGTTTGAGTGCAAATCAAGGAGAAGCAATGTGTCTAAACCCATCTTTGAACCAAAGAAAGTTAAATCAAACTCTATGATGGATAAGACACTAAAAATCAAGGAAGACTCCAAGAAGACTAAACAAGTAAAACCTATTAAAAAGGAGTCTCCTAAAATACATTCTAAAAAGGTTAAACAAGTTAAACCAACTCTAAAAGAATCTATTAACAAAAAGCTTCTCAATCTTCCTCCCATAACTCAACAAATGAAAGAACTTTTGAATAAAGTTGCTAAGTTAAATCTAAAGTTCAAAAGTCAAATAAAGGGAGGAAATAAGAAGAAAAGAGAAGTGAACCAATCCCCTAAAAAGAAAACTCACCAACCTCAAAAGACTAATCACCAACCTATGCCAAATTTAGTTAAATCTAAACACCATGGTGATAAGTCTAAATTAAAAGTTTATCAAGTCAAATCTCCAAAAGTTGGTGGGACTTCTAAACTTGGCCTCAAAGATCAACCCTCCCAAGACCTTAGGTGGATTCCAAAAGTTATTTACATAGTCAATCCTTAAGGCCTTGGACCTCATTGACCAACCTATCCTGTATAGGTAAATCCTTTTGTTGGTCATATTGCATTTGCATTTTGTTCTTTCTTAGTTACTTTTATTAAAATGCAATGTTTATTAGTAATCAATTGATTTTGTCTTCATGTACTTATCTAGTTACATATCATGGTTTTCAAAATCATTTGATTATCTTTTCAACATGTTAGATTTGCTTCTTGTTCATTTAGTTATATCTCTTGCAATTCTATACATGTTCAATTGATTATGGTTTCAAAGCTTTATTAGCTAGATCTTTCATAATCAATTGATATTGTAAAATCATTTGTTTGGATGTATTAGTAAGATTTGTTTTGAAAAACAAATGATTTGAAACAATTTAGTTTTTCCATAGATTTCTAAGTTATATTTTCATATGGAAAATTATTGTTTTGAAAAACCAACTTGTATGTGTTTCAAATAAGTTATATCTTTTAAAATACAAGTTGAAAAAGTGTTATCTTCAAAATCATACTCTTTATGCTCATTGTTGGTTTTTGTTTATTGAAATGATTTGAAGATTGTATGAATTGAAAATGTTTTTCAAGCTTTGTTAGTTATATTCATTGAAACATTTTCTTTTGAGTATATTTCCTTGTGCTAATAAATATATGTTTTAGAAGGAAATACTTGTTATATGCTATTTGCAACTTTGCTCATTTAGTTTCATTCTTGATGTGCAAATATCATATAGTTTCTTGTATGGTTGCATTATTAGTTACACTTGTAGAAACCATACTAGAACTCGAAAATCCATCCCTTATACTTTCTAGTCATTTTTTTGGATGGTTATGATGTTGATTCATGTGTATTTTTCTTATTGATATCATTCTTTATACATGTTTCAACTTCATAGTAGTGTGCTTGATCATATGAACCTCTTTGAAATCCATTCCTTGTATTTCTTAGTTATATCTATTGTTTGATGGATGTCTTAGATGTTGAATTCATATGATCTTGACACTTTGAAAATTGCATGCTTTACAAAGTTATATCATTTTAATGCAATTTATGATGCTCATCACTATGCTCATTAGTTATATCATTTAAAGTGATGAATATCCTTTTGTGATGCTTGATTTTGTAATTGTCACATTTTATTAGCATCATAATCTACATGTTGCCTCCTCTCTTGCACTTATAGGTAAATCACATGACCACCTTGTTTATGTTTTCATAGTTTTAATATATATTCTTGGTTGGTTAATGGTTGAGGTAGGCTTCATGTTTGAACTTCATTTCACTCATCTTGCACATGATAGTCATATTTGATGATTGGATGAAATGATTTCAAAAATATTCATAGCATATGATTTTCATAGTTATATTGATTGATGCTATGTTTAGTATGTCCCTTGACCTTGCTCTATATTGATAATTTGATCATATTGAGCTTATTAGTCATTTGGAATCTAATCCTTCACTTGAAGTTAACCCTCAATTGGTTAAACCATCTTCTTGCACCAAATAGTTATATTCTTGTCAAATGTTTGACAAAAGGAGAAGTATGGATTGAGGGGGAGTAAAACTTCATAGGAAGTATTAGTTTTGATCAAATTCACCTTATATTAGCTCTGATACCCTTATAAGCTTATTACCCATGCATGATGACCTGTTATGTACTTCATTTTCGATTTCCTTTGTTAACAGGTGCTACTAAAAGGTATTTTCCTTATTTCATGTGTGTAGGTACCCCTCTTCAATTGATACCTTTGCAATTTAATGGCAAAGGGGGAGAAAGTTCTCAAGCTTAATGGCAAAAAGGGGAGAAAGAATTAAGGGGGAGAAAGTGCTAAAGGTGGAGAGAATGCACATCTTGCCAAAAGAAGAGTGCATGGTCAAAAGGGAGAAATGAAGAGAAGAAAGCTTGGGAGCTAAAGAAGTTGCTTGGCCAAAGAAAGGAAGATGAAATGAAAGCTTGAAGAATGATCAAGCTCCAAGCATCAAGAAGAATGAAGAATGAAGCTAGAGCCCAAGCTAAATGAAGAAGCATCCAAAGAGATTTCAAGAATTGTCCAGCCAAGGAGGAGCTGAAGACTGTGTGTGAAGTCTTAGTGTTGAGCAAGGTTTGCCAACATATTGAAGGTTTGCCATCAAATTGCAAAGGGGGAGATTGTTAGGTTTTTGTTTATTGCAATTTGATGGATGCATCATTCATTTTATTCATCTCATGAATTTTCACACATGCATTGATTTTGAAATACTTGAAATCTTGATTTACACATGCATTGTTTTAAATCTTGTAAATCATATGTTTCATGCATGTTTTAGTTTTCATCTTGGATGCAATTGATTTTAAAAAGAAGTTTTAAAGAATCAAGCAAGCCTTTGATTTTAAAGTTTCAAATCATTTTTAGGCTTTTTATGTTTCATGTTTTTAGACCGCTTAGAATGATTTAAAACATGATTCCATGCTTGATTTATTGGCCCAAAAGTCCCCACAATAAATATCTTTAAAAATGCATTTTTTTGGGGAATTTGGTCCTTGGGCCCGGGTCGACCCCCAGTGTGGTCGGTTGACCGAGCCCATGGACTCGGTCGACCGGCCACACAGGGGGTCGACCGAGAAAGTGACTGTTGCAGATTTTTCAAACGGTCAGATTTATGACCGTTGAAGGGTAGGTCGACCGGGGCCTGTATGGGGTCGACCGAAGACACGCTGAAACTCACTTTTTGTGTATAAATATGAGTTCATTCCCATTGAAAGGTGGTTGATCAAAGTGGAACTCTTAAGCCTTCTTGAGGTGTTTGGAGACAAAGAAAAAGGGATGAACTAAGAGAGACCAAGAGGGTCATTAGTAAAGCTCAAGCTTGGATTAATGAAGTTAAATCTCCAAGTAAGCTTTGCTTAAACTAATCATATGTTATATGCTTTGTTTAAATCTTTGGGAAATGTTTAATAGCATGATAACTATGATGTGTTGAATCCATTCTTATAATCTTTGATTTTATTGGATTCTTCACTTAGATTCAAATCAAGGTTGTTTTAGAAAACTTCTTAAACATGTTTAGTCAAAATCCTTGATTTCCTTTATAACATGTTTCTTTAACTTGTTTGAATCCTCTTTATTGTTTTCAATCTATTTGAAGTTTAGTTAAACAAATTTATTTTTGAAAACAACATTAAACATGCATCATTTGTTTTAATCTTAATTAGTTTCATACAACTTGTGACATTTTGATTTTCATAATCATTAGCAAGTTTGCATTTTCTACAAGTGATTTGCATTACACTTCAATCATATCTTTTTATGTGGATTAAACTTTTAAATGCTATTAGCATAAATTGATTGAGCTTGCATTTTTAACTTGATTGAAGTATTCACACACACACATCATGAGCATACATCTTTGCATTTCATAGAGTGTTGTGTGAGTTAGTTTTTCACTTTCACATCCGCCTATTTAGAGGCATTTTACTTTGAGCTTAATTGTAATCTCTTAGAGTGTTTTGTGAAAACACTTTCTTTGAGAGAAATCATTTGATTGTAAGGTTATTGCTTAGCCATATAAAAGCATTGTGTAAAGGTTATTGCTTAGCCTATAAAAGCACATTGTAAGGTTATTGCTTAGCCTAGAAAAGCATAGTTGTAGAGGTTATTGCTTAGCCTTTTGAAAAGCATAATAGTGGAAATCCGGTGGGGTGTGAGGAACACAAGCCGGTAGTGGATGTAGGCATTGAGGCCGAACCACTATAAATCTTTGTGTAGTGGTGATTGCTTTTGTGGTGATTGTTTTGTTTAGCTTCCGCATTATGTATGTTAATCATCACATGTGACTAATTTATTTTAAAGAAATTAAAATTGGTCATAATTAGTCATTAAGTGTAGCTCACCCTATTCACCCCCCCCTCTAGGGTTAGGATCCCGAGGACTTTCAGTTTAGCGGGACCTCGGTCCGGGGGCGTGACAGGCTTGTTATCAGAGCGAGAAATATTTAAGGCAATTAAAATTGGATTAGAAACATAAGGACGTGGCAAGGATTCGATAGCATTTCCATTAGTTAGCGTCGATTTGGGTTTGGGAACGCCTTATTATTATATCTTGTTGTATTAACAAGTTGTTTTGCAGCACTATGCCTCCGCGTAGACCTCCAGCAAATGCAAATGCATTGGGCAGTAATCATGACAGCGGGATTGAAAACCCGATGACAGGTCAATTCCAACAACTTATGCAGATGTTGGTCGAACAGCAACAACGAGCTAATGAGAACCAAGCTCGATTTCAAGAACAGATGGCAAAGAAAGATGAAGAATTGACTCAAGTGCAAAGGCAACTGCTCGAAGTTTTGGGTAGGAGACCCGAACCAATGCCTAATGTGGAAGCTGTGCAGAACAGGGACCGAGATCCTAATGTTTTATTTGAGAAGTTCAGAAAGAGGGGTCCTAAGGAGTTCACGGGTCAGGAAGATCCTTTGACAGCTGATGATTGGTTAGCCCACATAGAGAACATCTTCGATATCTTTGTATGCACAGGCAGACAGCGAGTTCATTTAGCATCCTCCATGTTCACTGGATTGGCAGACATATGGTGGAAGACTGTTAAGGAAGGCTATCAGAATATTGAGGATAGGATTGCTTGGGCCACATTCAAGCAGCAGTTTAGTGAGAAGTATGTCCCCGCGCACATCAAGAAGCAAAAGGCAACAGAGTTTCAGTTACTTAAGCAAGAAGACATGACCGTTCTGGAATATCTTACCAAGTTTGAAAAATTATCTCGCTATGCTCCGGAGCTTGTGGACACCGAAGAGAAAAAGATCACTAAGTTCATGGATGGGCTCAACCCCATTATCTTGAGAGATGCTTTAGGTGTGGTACCACCAACCACTTTTCAAGAGGCTATCAAAAGGGCCTACAGGTTCGAAGACATCAACAATCAGATTATTAAGGATAACCAAAGAAAGAGGCAACAGTACCAAGGTGGGCAGAAATCGTATCAAGGCAAGAAGCAAAAGAAACAGCAGAATGCTCCAACTCAAGGTGGGTGTGAGCATTGTGGCAAGAATCACCCTTCTCAGCAGTGTTATTGAGTTTCAGGTGCATGTTTCAAGTGTGGTGGCACCGACCACCAAGTGAAGGATTGCCCGAATAATAGGGACCAAGGCAATAGGGCACCTCATCAGCCACCAAGGCAAGCCCCTCAGCAGAACCAACAGGTAGCTCAGAACCAACAGAGGCAGCAACAGAATCAGCAGCCCTGTCAACAACCACAGAATCAGAATGTCCGTCCACCGCAACAAAATAGGAATGTGCAGCTAGGAAGGCCAAATCAGAATCAAAATAGACCGCGTTAGCAGGGCCGTCTCAATCACATCAATCAAGTGGATGCAGAAGCGGCGGGTGATGTTGTGGAAGGTAAACTCTTAATTTGTGATGTGGAAGCTAAAGTGTTGTTTGACCCGGGATCTACCCACTCTTTCTTATCCCATGTGTTTGCTAAAAAGATTAGTGTACCTGCTAGAGAGTTAGAGTTTGTTTTGACTGTTACTACTCCGGTAGGGAAACAAGTGGTGTGTAGTACATTTTACCCTAGTTGTCCAGTGAAGATAGGAGAAGTCATTTTCCCTGCAGATCTTATTACCTTAGTTATGCATGACTTCGATGTCATTTTAGGCATGGATTGGTTAGCAGGTCATCGCGCCTCCATGGATTGCTATAGTAAGACCATTGTGTTTAGATTGGATGGGTTGTCCTCCGGGGTGAAGTTTCAGGGAGAGAAAAAGGTTTCTCCGGCTAGGTTCATTTCAGCTCTTTCTGCAGCTAAATTGTTAAGATCAGGTTGTGAGGGATTTATTTCTTTTATCACCAAGGACGAACAGTCCCTAGGGGTGGAGAATATTCCGATAGTGTGTGAGTTTCCTGATGTTTTTCCAGAAGAGATTCCAGGGTTACCACCTGTCAGAGAAGTTGAGTTTACATTAGAGTTGATGCCAGGAACTGCTCCGATCTCCATTACTCCTTATAGGATGGCTCCAGCAGAGTTAGGTGAATTGAAGTTACAGTTGCAAGAGTTGCTAGACAAAGGCTTTGTTAGGCCAAGTGTTTCCCCATGGGGAGCCCCAGTGCTTTTTGTCAAGAAGAAAGATGGAAGTTTGAGGATGTGTATAGACTACAGGAAATTGAACCGAGTAACCATCAAGAACAAGTACCCTTTGCCTAGGATAGACGAGTTGTTTGATCAGTTGCAAGGTGCAGAGTTTTTCTCGAAGATAGATTTGAGGTCCAGATACCACCAGTTGAGGGTTAGAGAATCAGACATTCCGAAGACAGCTTTTCGAACTAGATACGGGCACTATGAATTTTTGGTGATGCCCTTTGGACTGACGAATGCACCAGCGGTGTTCATGGCTCTCATGAACAAGATTCTCGCACCCTATCGTCTTCATTGATGACATTCTAGTGTATTCCAAGTCAAGAAAAGACCATGAGCAGCATTTGAGGACTTCCTTGCAGTTGTTGAGAGATAATCAGTTGTATGCGAAGCTTGGGAAGTGTGAGTTTTGGCTAGAGCAAGTCACTTTTCTTGGTCACATTATTTCTAAAGAAGGACTAGCAGTTGATCCATCAAAGATAGAAGCAGTCATCAATTGGGAGAGACCGAAGAATGTGACGGAGATTAGAAGTTTTCTGGGTTTGGCAGGTTACTATAGGAGATTTGTTCAAGGTTTTTCATCCATTGCAACACCATTGACCAAGTTGACCCGAAAGAATGTGCCATTTGTATGGTCAGAGAAATGTGAAGCTAGTTTTGAAGAGTTGAAGAAGAGGTTAACTTCAGCGCCTGTCCTCACCTTACCTTCGGGGAGTGGCGGTTTTGTTATCTATACGGATGCTTCAGGAGTAGGACTCGGATGTGTTTTGATGCAAGATGGAAATGTGATTGCATATGGCTCGAGGCAATTGAAGGAACACGAAAAGAAATATGCAACGCATGATTTGGAGTTAGCAGCTATAGTATTCGCGTTGAAGATGTGGAGACACTACTTGTACGGAGAAAAATTTGAAGTTCATTCGGATCACCGTAGTCTCCAATACCTATTCTCCCAAAAGGAATTAAACATGAGGCAAAGAAGGTGGATGGAGTACATCAAAGACTATGATTTTCCGATTATCTATCATCCGGGGAAAGTTAATGTAGTGGCAGATGCGTTGAGTAGGAAATTAGTTTGTTTGGCCAGTTTGCATGGGTTTTACAATTTTCAGCAATTTGAAGAATTGAGAGTAGAGTTCCAACCTTTGAGGGAAGGAGTTGTGTTGGCAAATATGACAATGTCTGAACTAGTCTTCATTCAGAAAATTAAGGATAGTCAGATGCAAGATCCAGACTTGGTTAAAATTGTGGAGCATATCTCGAAACGGCCAGATTTCCAGATGTTGGATGGAGTTTTGTACTTCCGTGGCAGACTTTGTGTTCCTAAGATAGACAATTTGAAAGATGACATTATGGTAGAAGCTCACCATACAAGATATTCAGTACACCCAGGGAGTACGAAGATGTACCAAAATTTGAAGAGTCGTTTTTGGTGGAACAATATGAAGAGAGAGAGATAGCAGCCTTTGTGTCTAGGTGTATGACTTGTCAATTAGTGAAGGCAGAACATCAGAAACCACCTGGTCTTTTGCAACCGTTAGAAATCCCAGAGTGGAAATGGGAACACCTGACAATGGATTTCGTATCAGGTTTACCGACTACAAGCAGAGGGAACAATGCCATTTGGATCATAGTGGATCGGTTAACGAAGTCGGCGCACTTTATTCCTTTGAAGACCGGTAAGAAGATGCACATGTTGGCTTTAGCACAAGCTTTTGTGAAAGAGATTGTTAGTCGTCATGGTCAGCCGGTTTCTATTACTTCAGATCGGGATAGTAGATTTGTTTCGAGGTTTTGGAAGACCTTGCATGAATTGATGGGAACGAAGCTTCAATTCAGTACAGCGTACCACCCGCAGACGGATGGTCAGTCTGAGAGGACTATTCAGACCCTTGAAGACATGCTTAGAGCTTGTGTACTAGATTTTAAGAATCAGTGGGACGAGAATCTACCGCTTTGTGAATTTGCCTACAACAATAGTTACCATTCAAGCATAGGAATGGCCCCTTTCGAAGTGTTGTGTGGCAGGAAGTGTAGAACCCCAGTGTGTTGGGAAGAAGTCGGAGAACGCAGTTTTCATGGTCCATCTTTGGTTGAAGAAACAAGTGATAAAGTCAGAATTATCCACGAGAGATTGAAGATTTTGAGAAGCCGACAGAAGAGCTATGCTGATGTTCGAAGGAAGGATCTACAATTCCAAGTTGGAGACAAGGTATTCTTAAAGGTATCTCCGGTCAGAGGAACACTGAGATTTGGGCAGAAGGGCAAATTGTCTAAGAGATTCATTGGGCCTATGAGATCTTGAGTCGAATCGGGGAAGTGGCATACAGATTAGCTTTGCCTCTAGAACTGTCGGGTGTGCACAATGTGTTTCACGTGTCAATGCTAAGGAAGTATGTTTCGGACCCTTCGCACGTGTTACATCATGAACCGTTGGATGTCAGAGAGGATGCCACATACATCGAGAAAACGACAGAGATTATTGACACCAAAGAGCAAGAACTGAGGAACAGGACAATTCAGTGGGTAAAGATTCGTTGGGAGAATCATGGACCAGAAGAAGCCACTTGGGAGCTTCGTGACCAAGTCCAAAAGAAGTACCCTCAGCTATTCCCAGAGGTTAGTGATCATTTGGAGGACCAAATGTGATTTTTAGGGGTGGAGGATGTCAGACCCTGACCCAGGTTTGAAATATTTAATTATGTTTAAACCGTGATTAGTGGATAAGTGGGGTTAGTGGATGATTAGCTTATTTTATTAAGCTAGATTAGAATGTTTAATTAGCTTTGAGAACCTTTGTGAGTCATTGGCTTAAGTTTGACACGGGCCGGGGCGCCCGTGGATTGTGTGTGAATTTGTTGAGTTTATCATTGATGTTTGAAAAATCCCATTTTTTGTGTATTTTGACTCATTTCATCTAGGTCATCAACTTTCATGTTTTGGCCAACTTGATTTAGTGATCAGAAATCGCGTTTTTCAAGAAAAAGGGCAAAACTGACATTTCACACAAAATCTGTACCCAAATTTCGAAAATTTCAGAAATTGACAAAAATATACTTTTTGGAAAGTAGAAATTTCGCTGATCGTTTTTGTCTTCTTCGTCGTTTTCGTCCGGGGCCCGCAAATACCATTTTTAGTTTAGTGAAGACCGGGGCCCACAAGACATCTCTTATAAGAAGGGAATTCTTCTTCTTCTTCTTCTTCATTTCATTTCCAGCAAGAGTTCTTAGCTAGGGTTTTCCTTGGAGATTTACCAATGTTGATTTTTTTAGGGTTTCTTGGGAAAATTTTTGGGGTTTTGTAGATTTGAAGCTTGAGGCACTAAAGCTTTGTTTGAAGAGTGATTTTGCTCCTATCTTGATTAGAGGCAAGTAGATTCTACAATTAATATGATGTTATTTCCTATTTAGTTCCATTTCATGATTTTTCTTCTTATGTGCTAATCTTCCTTGATTTATGGATTTACTTTGATGGAATGGACCAATGTTACATTGATTTCAATTTATGTTATTGTCTTACAATGCTTTGGAAGTTTGCTTTCACTTTGATCCTTTAGAGAAATTTGGTTTCCTTGTGTTAAAGGTGGGTGTTCATAGAAAGGGGGAAAAACCTTAATTCTTTAAAAAGTATGGTGTTTGACTTATTGGATGATTATGAATGGTGATTTGATGAATTTGTGAGGTCAAGGAAGGGTCCCAATGTTCTTGGAAAATTGTAGGAAAGAAAAAGAATGAAAAAGGTTCAAGAAAGATGGAAAAAAGAAGAGAAAGAAGCTGCCGAGCCGGACTGGACAGAGCCCAGTCCGCTCGAGCGACCCAGGCTCTGTCTGGGCTTCGCAAGAGCGAACCTTGGGTCGCTCGAGCGAGGCCCAGCTCTGCCTGGGGGCCTGGCTCAGGTCCGAATTTGGGACTGTTTTCAAGGATTTCTGAGCCCATTTGGAGACTGTCTTGGGCCTAATTTCAGGGCTTCTTTGAGCCTGTTTCAAGACCAGTTCTGGGCCATTTGAGACCTGATGATGGACTGTATTGAGGCCTGATATTGGACTGTTTTATGACCTGAATTCTGGGCTACTTTAAGGACTGTTGTGGGCCTATTTAATGGACTGTCTGAGCTTGGGTAAGGCCAGTTGTGGGCCTGATTAAAAAGGGGTTTAAACCTACGTTTAATGAGGACTTATTGGATATAATTTCAAGTCCACTTCAAGCCTATGTCCAAGCCCAATTCAGCCCCAAACTCTTTTATATAAGTGAAGCCCATTCAATCCTTTTATAAGCCTAGAATTTATTGTGAGGATTGGCTTGGACTATGATCAAGACCACTTAGGAAACCTTCAAGCTTAAATGTACACTTCATCCCTTGTGATTGTCAAAGATCTTCGGTGGCACCAAGTTACTTTTATTAATGACAAATAAGGGGTCAAATGTACATTGAGATTACCCGCTTTAGACGATCGAATCATCATACATTCATTCCAAATGAAAAGACTTTTGTCCGAATTCTTTTCCCAATCCTTTTGAATGTTTTGAAGCGGTTTACCACATACTTAGATACTGATAAGACTACTCACCTATTTTGCTTGGATTCGCCAATATGCATTGATGGACTGCGCTCCGAATGCTCGGGTTCCTACCGAGGTCGGCGGACGTGGGAGTCCGTTTGGTTCCGACCCTTTCGTAACCAGGGGGCAAAGGGGCGTGCATCAACATTTTCTTTTTTGTGTGGGTGTGCCAGATTTTCTATTTTTACTTGGAATTGCAAGTGGTGATCCGGAGATCAACCTTCGCAAGTAAAAAGGAAATCAACTTCTTTCAAGTTTTCCATTGCACATATATTTAAGAAAAGAGACATTTTTCTTGGTTTGCCGTGAAAGGCGATTTTTCTGGCATTTATAGCCGATTTTGGCGTTTATAGCCGATTTTTGGCGTTTATAGCCGATTTTGGCGTTTATAGCCGATTTACAATCCTTATCAATAATGAAAGACAAGAATTGTGATTTTTGTCTCTTTTGAAAAAATACAAACTATAATGAAAAGCAAGAAAAGGAGGATCTAACTTCTCAGGAGATTGTGGGGGACCCGTTTAGATTGACGGTCGCAAGCCATATGTGGGCTTCGCCATCATCCATGCAGATGAGAACAGAGGATGCTATCGATTCGCTTGGCTTGGCTGTAACCTCAGGTTTTTAGAGGACAAAGACCAAAAGGAGGTCCTATGTCCAATAAAAAGCCGAGTAGACGGGCTGAAAAGCCATATCTAAGCCATTGGAGGCAGGAGGAGAAGGCAAGGACCTTGGGGGGTACCCCCCAAGGGACTTTTGTCACCTTGTTGCGGTGGCCGGTGTAGAACTTCCGCAGAGTTTTCTCTCTTTTTCCTTTCTCTGGATTTCTGTGCTTCTGTCTGTCTGTCTGTTTGTGCTTTTTTCTGATGCTTTTTCTGCTGTCTTTTCTTCTTGGAGAGCTCTCCTATTTATAGGCTTTTAGGTAGCCATTTAGGAGGGTTATGAGCCTTGATTGTCATAAAGCTACATAAAGGGAGGAGTTACAAAATTGAATTGTTTATTTTGTAACTCCTTTTCTTGGCTTCTGATTGGCCGGAGGAGATTGAGGGCATTAATCGCCTTTAATCGCCATG
>CM022949.1:59478342-59676664 GCA_012931725.1 Litsea cubeba
AGATCTCCTCTGGTATGTAATGTCAGGGACTGCATCACCAAAGAAGAAGGTAGGCTTTGGCAAAACGCTCTGATCTTCCATCAGCCATGGACGACTGCTTACCATGATCTTATAAAATTCCTCTCCTTGAGAGTGAATCAGGTCGCTGGCCTCATCTCATCTCTGTTGAGGGAGTCGCACTCTTCAGGTTTCTTTCAACATAGACTGGACCTTCCTCGAAAGGCTGCTGAACGGCCGGATTAGAGGGATCTAGAAGACTCGACGAGGTACGCTTGTAGGCAGGCTCTTTAACCCTTGTTCGCTCTAGGAGGAACCACCTGAAAAGGATGGAAAAAGAAAAAGATTAAACATCAAAGTGACAGAATCTCGCTAAAAAAATCTGGCGAAATTTTGACATGATGACGGGGCAATTCCGAAGAAAAGGAACTATCCGAAAGAAATAGAAAGCTTGAAGATGGCTCAACATCGCTGCGAGCTCCGAAACTCCAAACTTTCGAAACCTAAAGTTCTCTCGCAAAATCATGAAGGGCTCAACATCACTATGCGAGCTCCAAGTTCCCAAATTTGCAAACACTTTCAGGTATGCAATCACATCATGCTACAAAGTTTTAATTTACAAATTAAAGGCATGCATGAAACATCTAGATTTGCGAAAAAAAATGCATTATCATGATGAGCAAAAAAAAAAAAAAAAAAAAAAAAAAGAAAACTTTCTCTAAAAAAAAAAGAGAGGAGAAAGAAAACAAAAAAAAGAAACGAAACTCTCTCAAAAAAAAAAGGGGGGAGAGAGAAAAAAAAAAAAAAAAGAGAAAAAAAAAAAAAAAACGGGCTGGCCCACAGGCCGTGGCCCACAGGCCACGTGGCCGTACGGCCAGATCCGTACGGATCTGTCCGTACGGCCCACACACAAAAAAAAAAAAAAAACAACATAAAAAAAAAAAGAAAGAAAAGAAAGCAAAAAAAAACGTGTGAAAAAAAAAAGGGGCAAACACGTGAACAAAAAAAAAAGAAAAGAAAAAAAAAAAGAAACAAAAAAAAAAGAAAGAACTTTTTTTTTCCTACAATGGAGTTTTCTTGAAAAAGAAGAACTTACTTGAAGCCATTGATGGAGAAGAAGAAAAGAAAACTCTTGAAGATCTTGAAGAAGAAAAGCTCTTGGTCTTGAAGCCCTCTTGAGATTATTGCAAAAGAAAGTAGTAAGAGCAAGAGATCCAACCTTCTCTTTGCTTTTATAGAGGAGAGCAAACCAAAGAAGGAAAGAAGAAAGAGGTAAGTGTTACTAATTAGTAACCTTACCAAAAGAAAGAAATTAGAAAGATTCTTTCCAAAAGAAAGGGATCTTGAGAGATTTTCTCCTAAAATCAATCTATGACGGATTCTTTCCCAAAAGAAAGATATCTTGAGATATCCTATCCCAAAATAAAGGGATATTGAGAGATTTTCTCCTAAAATCAATCTATGACGGATTCTTTCCCAAAAGAAAGATATCTTGAGATATTCTATCCCAAAAATAAAGGGATCATGAGAGATTCTCTCCAAGTAAAGATATTCTTAGATATTCTCTATCCAAATGAGATATTTTTTGATATTCTTTACAAAAATGACACCATATGAGATCTAAGCCATTTCAAAAGCTTAAGGTCCCTTGGGTTAGCCCATATGAGCCAGGTTTGACCACCTAGGCACACAAAAAAAAAAAAAAAAAAAAAAAAAAAAAAAAAAAGAGAAAAGAAATTTTTTTGGGCTTTTAGTCAAAGAGAAATCCCTCTTACCAAGAGCATACAAAAATGGTTCCATGCCTCTTTTGAGTTGATTGGACCATACAAAAGAAAATTACAAGCCCCATGAGCTTCCAAAAATCAAACCATCCAGCCTCATCTACCAAATTGAGCCAAAATCTTGAAATTGACATTCCACAAAAATCAAACCAAATCCTGGTCCCCTAACTTGCCACATACAGCCTGTTAGGTCACAAGACCAAAACCAAAAACCAAAACCTGATCCCCTAACTTGCCACATACAGCCTGTTAGGTCACAAGATCAAAACCAAAATTGATCCCCCAACATTCCACATACAGCTTGTTGGGTCACACGATCAAAACCAAACCTGACCCCCTAACCTGCCATATATAGCCTGTTAGGTCACAAGGTCAAAACCCAAACCCACATCCCTGATGTCATCTTCAAAACTTTGCCTCGAGATGGTACGTGATCCCTTTCACTACCATAAAATTCCCCTGGAAGCTCAAAAGGCTACAAATACCAAAAAGAAAGATTGCTCAAAGACTCTTGGTCAAGTCACAGGCTCTCCTTCAAAAAAATCTCTTCGAGGCACATCGACTACAAAAGTTAAGCAACTCGCCGCTGTACCTCGAGGGGGCATTTGTTGACACCAAAAATGTCACTTTGCCTTTTCAAGATCCAAAAGAGCTACATGAAGTCGCAACCTGCCATAAATAGGCAATGCTGCTTCCAAAAATAAAATCTTGTCAGAATCAAACAAAAACTGCAAGATTCTTCCAGACAGCCAAAAGAGGAGTACGCAAGAAGTTTCAAGCCATTTCAAGATCATTTGGCCTAACTTCGCTTCTCCGACAGCCAAATCAAGCCTCTCGGCGGTAAAGCTCTCCGGGACCATGATTTCCAAGACAGAACCTATGGATCATCTTAAAATGACTCCAATAGGTTCCCTGTCAAATTTCAAGTCAATCGGACGTCGGTTGACCGCACATCAAACCGCGACATCTTCGTCGCGATAAAAAGCAAGTCTACAGGTGATAGGACCCCAAACGGCTTCAAAACTCAAACAAAAGCCTATGGTTGGTCTTATTTATTGCTCAGCAGGCTTCACACCAAATTTCAGGTCATTCCGACATCGTTTGACCCAGTTTCAGCTTCTGACGGGAAATCGGCAACTCTGCGCGACAAAGTCTTCGGCTTTCTCAGGAAATTGGAAACTTTGCAAAATAAAATGCAAGGATTCTCATCAGGTTTCCTACAAAGAAATCAGGCCAATAAATGGTCAAAAATGTCAAAGAAAAGTACAGAAGAAAAAAGAATCAAAAAAGAGCAAAAACGGACGCAAAACGGGACCAGAAAGGGGGAAAACCCCCCAGGGTCGCAGACCCCTGCGACCCTGGGCCAGGGGTCGCAGGCCCCTGCGACCCTGGCCCAAGGTCGCAGGCCCCTGCGACCCTGGGCCAGGGTCGCCGGCGACCATGGACCCCGGGGTCGCCGGGAAAGCCCCGGAAACCCCGGTTTTTCGCCGTTTTTTCGCGATTCGAGGAGCCCAGCCTCTGGTACTTTCCAAAATTCATGCTTTTGAGACACCAAGTCCTCTGACATCCGTCCAAAACACGGGTAAATCATCAAGAGTATCGAAGACAGTATTGATCGCCACCCGGTCAACCAAAAAAAAGTGTGCTTTCCACCCGACCGATCGAGAAATCGACAGGACAGATGGCACCGACCTGCTATTGGCAACAAACACCTGAAATTACATGGTCATCTGATGTCGATCTACATGAAGATCCATCGATGATCATCGACAGAAGAATTCTAAAAGACGTGGCACGGCCCGCGACTCTTCAGCTGCTCGGCGACCACTTAATGCGATTAATTGACTAGCTTTATTACAGTCATTAATCCATTTCTTTGGACGGCCCAATCAGAAGCAAGCATTTGGGAGTTACAAGTCAAGAGATTCATGGCATTTAACCCATGAAACTCCTCCCATCATGGCGATTAAAGGCGATTAAATGCCCTCAATCTCCTCCGGCCAATCAGAAGCCAAGAAAAAGGAGTTACAAAATAAACAATTCAATTTTGTAACTCCTCCCATTATGTGGCTTAATGACATTAAAAGCCCATAAGCTCTCCTAAATGGCTACCAAGAGCCTATAAATAGGAGAGCACTCCAAAGGAATCAACATCACACAACGAACATCAGCAGACAGCAGTCAGAAATCCAGAGAAAGAAAAAAGAGAGAAAACTCTGCGGAAGTTCTACACCGGCCACCGCAACAAGGTGACAAAAGTCCCTTGGGGGGTACCCCCCCCCAAGGTCCTTGCCTTCTCCTCCTGCCTCCAATGGCTTAGATATGGCTTTTCAGCCCGTCTACTCGGCTTTTTATTGGACATAGGACCTCCTTTTGGTCTTTGTCCTCTAAAAACCCGAGGTTATAGCCAAGCCAAGCGAATCAAATAGCATCCTCTGTTCTCATCTGCATGGATGATGGCGAAGCCCACATATGGCTTGCGACCGTCAATCTAAACGAGTCCCCCACAATCTCCTGAGAAGTTAGATCCTCCTTTTCTTGCTTTTCATTGTAGTTTGTATTTTTTCAAAAGAGACAAAAATCACAATTCTTGTCTTTCATTGTTGATAAGGATTGTAAATCGGCTATAAACGCCAAAATCGGCTATAAACGCCAAAAATCGGCTATAAACGCCAAAATCGGCTATAAATGCCAAAAAATCGCCTTTCACGGCAAATCAAGAAAAATGTCTCTTTTCTTAAATATATGTGCAATGGAAAACTTGAAAGAAGTTGATTTCCTTTTTACTTGCGAAGGTTGATCTCCGGATCACCACTTGCAATTCCAAGTAAAAATAGAAAATCTGGCACACCCACAAAAAAAAAGAAATGATGATGCACGCCCCTTGCCCCCCGGTTACGAAAGGGTCGGAACCCGACGGACTCCCACGTCCGCCGACCTCGGTAGGAACTCAAGCAGGAGCGCGGTCCATCAGGAAACTTGTGGGAAACTAGCGTGTGCAGGCGGAATTTTCCGGCCCGTCGCGCCGCGACCCCGGATTAAGGCCTCGTTTAGCGGGACCTCGGTCCGGGGGCGTGACAGGTTGCTTTATGAAAAGTGGGTTTGGTACCAATGAAAATCCACATCACTTAAGGTCATAAAGTGTGCTTTAAGACTCATAGAAATTTTCAGGTAAATTTCATATCAAACCTTCTTCTCAATTTTTCCATTCAATTGATGCATTTCAAGCGTTATATTTCATTGTAACAGTTCATGGGCTTTCAAGCATTAATAGGAGATCATTGGGCCTCAAAACAAGGAAGAGAAGAGGGCTGAAATGGGCCTCAAACAGTCCTAAAAGAACCCATAAAAAAGCCCCTAATTAGGCCCTCAAAAGGGCCCAAAACTGGGCCCAGGTCAGCTTGAGAGGCCCCAGGTCCGCTCGAGCGGAACCCATCCAGAACCTGGGCCGCTCGAGCGGACCCAGTTCTATTGGGTCTGTGTTGAGTGCAGAAAAATGCACTGTTTCAGCTCTTTTGTGATTTCTTTCCTCGTTCCTCTTCTACAATAATTCTATAATGAATTGAGCCTCTTTTAACATCATCAACTCCATTAAATCATCCATATACATTAAAACATGCATTCCATTCCATCAAACAAATCAAATGCAAAAGTAATCTTCTTCATTCATCAATATATAAAAACCTTGAAATATAATGAGCTAATTCAAGAAAGAGAAAAACATAGATTGTTGCAAAACAATATCTCAAAGAAAGCAAGCATAAACCATTGCTTAATCATTCAAAGATGAATCATAAATCATAAAGAGAACATATTATAGAGTGAAAATGCCATGAAATTTCTCACATTGAACAAAATCATCATGTTAGCTGAATATTCACTTGCCTCAAGTCAAGATGAAGAACAAATTACACCTGGTATCTCTAGGGTCCAAAGCCTTCAATCTACAAAAGCCCCAAAAATAACCCAAAGAAGAGCCCAAAAAAAATCAAACATTTGCAAATCTCCAAGAAATCTCTTTGTATGTATGAGCAAAACATTCCAACTGGTTTGGAAAACAAGAATCTCAAGCAAGAAATGCCATTGCTAACCTTGAAGAGTTTAAACCAAGAAGAAAATCTTGAAGAAGGGGTTTCTCCTAGCTCAAATCTCTTGAAATTGGTATCTTTGGGAAGCTTGAGTGGTGGGGAAGAAGATTTGGAGATCAATCCTTCATTTGGCATACAAAAAGAGAGCTTGCAAGAGAAGAGAGATAGTGCTGAAAATGGGAAATCCTCTTTGAGAAAAAGTTGCAGGAAAAGGATAGAAATGAGATGGCGAAGAGAACTATTCCTTTTATAAGATGGGCAAGTGGGTCCCGATCTTCATGGGGCTGGAAATGGCATTTACGGGTCCCAGACAAAGACGACGAAGAAGACAAAATTGTTCGTCGAAATATTTATTTTTCAAAAAGTATATTTTCCCCAATTTTTGCAAATTTCAAAATTTATGTATAGATTTAGTGTAAAAGGTCGTTTTTGCCCCTTTTTTTCGGAAAACGTGATTTCTGAGTATTAAACCCAAATGGTCAAAATACGAATTGGTGCCTCAGAAGTTAGGATGCATTTCTGATTTTCAATTACACAATGTCAGACTAAATCCCTTAACATAGTCTGGTTTTCATTCTTGCAGAAATCCCTTTAAAAAAGGCCAACTTGTAAAATTTGGTCAGCTCTCGGTCACCTGTCGGCTAACCGAGGTGAGGTATGTCGGCTAGCCGCCAGCTGACCGACGGCTGGCTGCCTGGCTCCAACCCAGGGATTTCAGCTCTCGGGAAAAGGAACCGAACTGAATTCGATTGGCTGTTGGCTGACCGAGATGTTGCAGTTCGGTTAGCCGCCAGCTGACCGACACTTTCCTGACGCGATGCAGGTTTTTGGAAATGGAACCGACATGGTTCGGTTGGTCGTCAGTTAACTGTTGGCTAACCTACAGCTGACTAACCCTTTACGGGCAAGTGCAGTCCAAGTCAGACTTTTCATCATTGCTCCTCCCTTGTTATTTCTTTTCTTTGCTGTACAAAACCTGTAATTCCCTGAGCCTACATGCTCTCCAAGGGATCAAGTCCAAAAATTTCCAACAACAAAATCCCATTCACCACCACATCTCCATATCATACTAAACAAAGAAATTTCTATGACAAGTCAAGGAGTTCAAATTCAAAACAGTAACTAGGAATTTTTGGAGAGCAACTAACACACTTGTATGTAAAGAAATGAAAACCAAATCATGCGTAGTCCACAATTAGTATAGTTTGAAAACTAGCTAAGTATAACCAATGCATCTCACAAACAAAATGTACTAATCATCATGCATGTACATTCAAACTAAAATGATTACTTGCCTTAGCCGAATGTACAAAATAAATACCACATCAAGATCCCACTCAAAAGCTGAACCAAAGATCTACAAAAGCCCCAAGAAAACCACTAAAAATCACAATTTTTGACAACCAACACCCCATTTCGAAAAATGGGTTTGCATGTTAGGAAAACAAGTTCTTTATGAGCTAAAAGAACTCCATGGGAGAGATGGGCTGAAGCTCTTACCTAGAAGTGTCCAAACAAGAAGCAAAGAAGAAAAACAAGAGGTTGTCCAACCGAGATTCCCAGAAAAAATGGTAGAAATGGATAGCTTGGAAGGAGAGGAAGAAGTTGGTGATCTCAGATTTCGATTTAGAGTCTTCTAGCATGGCATGCAAGGTGGAGAAGTGAAGAAGAAAAAAGGTTCTCTCTAAGGTTTTGAAATTTATGCAACTGACTAGAGTTTGGAAAATGAACGTGAGTGAGTGAGGGAGATGACTCAAGTTGAGTGGAAAGTGGGCTCCAACGGGTCTAAATCTTGCGTTGGCTAAAACACGATCTTGTGGGCCCCGGATGAAATTGATGAAGAAGGAAAAGCGATCCTTGAAAAATCTAGTTTTTGAAAAGTAGAAATCTGACATGGTTTTGAGATTTCAAAATTCGTGTCTAGATTTGAGTGTGAAAAGTCAATTTTACCCCTTTTGGGCCAAAACTTGTGTTTTTGGGCTTCAAACACAGACGGGCTAAATACAAAAGTTGTAGAAAATAACAACATCATTCAAATGAAATCAAAACCACAATTAAGATCCGAAAATCAGAATTATCCTCCCATGCTTACAAATGCACTCAGGGCCTCCCTGAGCGTGCCTGACTAAAACTAAATGCTCTCAAAATTCCCAAAGCTATGTCCAAGACTAAGTCCAAACATATTCTAACCCAATGATCACTAAACCCATTTAAATCTAAGCACATACTTAGTAAACACTAATCGGGCTAGTCTAGGTCGGGGTCTGACATCCTCCACCCCTTAGTATATTTGGTCCACCAAATAAAACAATCTTACCTCTGGTAACAAATGCGGACACTTCCTCTGAACTTGATCTCTCAATTCCCATATGGCTTCTTCCTGTTCGTGGTTTTCCCAAAGTACTTTCACCCAATGAATAGTCCGATTTCTCAATTCTTGCTCCTTGGTGTCAATGATTCTGATCGGCTTTTCCATAAACGAAGCATCTTCTCGAATCTCCAAAGGCTCGTGTTGTATTACATGAGAAGGACTAGGAACATACTTCTTGAGCATGGAAACATGAAATATGTTGTGTACTCCGGATAGCTCAGGCGGTAACACAAGTTTATAGGCAACATCTCCAATCTTGCTCAAAATCTCATACGGACCGATAAACCTTCTTGCCAATCTGCCCTTCTGTTCGAACCTCAGAGTTCCCTTAACCGGTGAAACCTTCAAAAACACTTTGTCGCCCTCTTGAAACTGTAATTACCTTCGACGTGTGTCAGCATAACTGTTCTGTCTGCTTCGGGCGACCTTTAACCATTCTTCAATCAACTTGATCTTGTCACTTGTCTCCCCAACTATCGTCGGTCCATGAAAGCTACTCACACCGACTTCTTCCTAACAAACTAGAGTCCTGCATCTTCTGCCATAAAATGCCTCGAAAGGAGCCATTCCAATCTCGAGTGGTAACTATTGTTGTAAGCGAACTCACAATGGCAAGTACTCATCCCACTGTACCTTGAAATCTAACACATAAGCACGTAACATATCTTTAAGAGTCTGTATTGTGGACACTCTTCCAGGTCAATTTTGTCAATGGTACTACAATGGATGAAAAACCTTGGACAAATCTTCGATAGTAGCCTGCTAACCCCAATAAGCTTCTGATTTCTGTCATATTGCTAGGTCTTTTCCAATGTACAACAACTTCTATCTTGGATGGATCAACTGCTAAGCCTTCTCTTGAAATGATGTGGCCTAGAAAAGCAACCTGCTCTAACTAGAATTCACATTTGCTGAGCTTTGCATAAAGTTGGTTTTCCCTCAAAAGCCGATGTCCTCAAGTGTTCTTCATGCTCCTCTTTACTCTCAAAATACACGAGAACATCATCTATAAAAACCACTGTGGAGTGATCCAAGTACTGTGCAAAGACTTTGTTCATGTCACGCCCCCAAAAGTGAAACCAGGGTTATGCGTGAGATTAGGGCCAATTAAGATTTTTCCAACACAAATCAAATGTAACTTGACCCCAATCATGTCCAAACTAGATCGAAAACCGCTGTGAGGTGTAAATATTTCCTCATAAACAATAACAAATAGCGGAAGCTTAACCAGTTTTAAGAGCAAGTACTAAAATACATAACTAAGTTCGAGTTTAAACAGTTTAACCAAAATATTAATTACAATGAAAGGCCACCTAAAACTTGGGCCTAACCAAAAGATAAACAAAAGACCAAAAGATGAATCTATCCATGTAAGCATGAAGGCTCTCAAGTACGGGGTCTACACGGCTATACAACACCGTCCGTACAATAGTCTAGGAGTTCATCAGACTGATCTGTCTGAATTTCCTCCGTCGCATCCTCCTCGGGATAGAAAGGCTCGGTACCTATGCACCAAGAGTAGCATCATCAACACAACGGTTGGCAAGCAATATATATATATATATAAATCATCAAGATATGTAAACGAATCATAGTGGACAATACGATAGACAAGATCAATAGAAATGCATGCATTATGAACATAAGAAGTGCATAATATTCGAATCATAAACAATCTAGCAAATAGGCAACCCACATATACACCACGGGATAGTTTCACATGACCCATCGGCTCAACATAAGAGTTGTGATAGAGTGGCATGGGATGAAACCCGGCAAGCAAGCAAGCAAGATGGATACCAATAGGCCAATAGCCATCAAAATCAAGTATGCAAGATGTATCCGATGGTGTACAATCCATCAAAAGTGTAAAAAGTCGTACTGCATAGACGTTCAATCCAAGGTCCTCACATAGGTGGTGCCCCACCCTATGTTGGGCGTTAACAGCTGAGAGGTGCCTGACACTAGATTCTAGACAAACAATAGTGATGTACTAGGCTTTCTTGCGTGAATGTGACGCCCCGGAGTCCCACATCGACTATAAAGGAAAGTGAATGGGATTATATGTAGATCTCACACCCTTACCTTGCATGAGGCCTTTTGATGGGTTGAGGCCCATCAGAAACAAATGGTATCAGAGCCGACTCTCGACTAGTTCAAGTGTGGGTCCCCTGCCGTGGTCTGGTGTGAGTGGGTGGGTTTCCATGTGGGCGGGCCAAGAGGGCTGGCAGGCTATTGCACAGGGACATGCAGCCCTAAGGGGAGGAAATGTGACGCCCCGGAGTCCCACATCGACTATAGAGAGGAAAGTGAATGGGATTATATGTAGATCTCACACCCTTACCTTGCATGAGGCCTTTTGATGGGTTGAGGCCCATCAGAAACAAAATCGTGAGGCCAGTGGGCCAAAGCGGACAATATCATGCATGCGTGTAGGGTGGGGCGTTACAGTGAACAAGATTCAATTAATCAAAGAGGAACTGCGTTTCATTTATCAAATCAAGATCAAGACAAGACAAGCAAGCTTCTTTCAATATCAATCCCATAGTAGTCCTCATCAAACTTTTACAATCAAAGCTACCTAGTCTCAACACTTTCACCGATCATCAATATAATCGGAACATCAAGAGGGATTCTAAGTCCATATCTAGGTTCATCAAGTGATCCCAAAGACAAGTAAAGTAAAGCAAGCTAAAGAACATGAACATTTCATGTAGAAAGTACCAGACGGTTCAATTCGGAATCAGAAACGATAAACTATCCAATCTTAGGTCCATTGTTATTACCGGGGTCTCGTACAACTCTAGTCAGTCAACGAAAGGAATAAGGTTCGCGATACCCGAACAAACAATCTTTGTGCATAGATATAAAGGAGGGTATCCCGTTGTCCCATACCGTTCAAGATTGATGTAAGTTGAAAACCTGAGAAAAACCAGAATAACGACGAGAAAACATCTGCTCAAAACGTCCCTCATATTAAGTCAAATGAGTCCACAAAGATAGCCAAGGTTCCGTTCAAGTCCAACCGAAAAAGAGGTCAAAAGGTCCTTCAAAAGGTACACCGGTCAATTGTCCCGGTCGACCTAGCCTCAGTCCGGTCGACCCCATCCAAAGAAGGGTCTCGGTCGACCTCCTTCACGGTCGATCGGCAATTGTAAGCAATAATACATGAACAGTAAAATGGTCAGGTGCTGGAGTGTGTTCGGTCGACCGAACCCCCTGGCCGGTCGACTGAGTACACTGCGGTTACAAAACATCAATTCTATAACTGAAGTGTAAATGGTCCATTTTATTTTCCATAATCCCTGAACCTGGTTCACATAAATTCAAGTATAAAACACATCGTTTCAAGTCCAGTAAATCCAATCAATCTATCCATTTAATTTCCAATCCAATTCATTATACAATTAAGGAAGATTATCATGTTTTCAATAAAAAAAATAAGCTAGTTTAGTGCATAAGGTCATCTAAGCATATTCAGTCATCAATCCAAGGAAGAAACAACATATCAAAGCATAAATATATAGATTAACTTGCCTTAATGAAGAGCTAAACCAAAACTGAGAGAAATTAAGGGAAATCTCTCTTTTGAGCTCGAACTTTTGCAAAAGGCTTCCAATCCCAAAATCATTCTACAAAATGGATGTAAAGGGAGGCAATGAGCTATCCTAATCCATTTCTAAACTAAATGAAGAAGAAGAGATAAGTTTAAAAGCTTTGGGAGCGTACCTTTCAATGGTTTGTCAATGAAAAACTTAGAAAATGGGACGGTTAGAATCCTTGGAGCTTGAGGAAGATGAAGTGAAGATTGGCCGGCGAATATGGTGCTTTGGTGGTCGTCAATGGCAAGGACGCATTGAAGAGAAAGAGGGAGTGAATAGTATTGGAATGAAGAGATAGAGATGGTGAAGAAATGAGTCATACGAATGAGGTTTATATTAGGTTAGGAATAGTGAATAAAATTGGGTTTAGTCCTTGGGTTCACTTAAGTGATTATTTGGGCCTCTTCCATGCGTAGAATCGAAACACGATATAAGACTAAAGTTCATGAAATGCCGAGACCTAACCGATGCACCCAAACTCACAAAAACTCATAATTTGAATTAAACCCTTGAAAACTTCCCGAAATTGCAAACCACCCCCCTACTGTACCCAAACGCTCTCCGAACCACATGAGGTTTCACACACATGATTCATACGTCAAACTCGATTAGCTAAGACTCTAAACATGCTTACTAACTAATTCAGAAATTAGTTATAATTAATATAGGCTAAGGGTTGGGATGTTACATCCTCCCCCCCCCCTGACTATTTGGTCCTCTAAATCTCTAACACACCTCTGGCAAAAGCTCTGGATACTTCTCCTTGATCCGATCCCTGAGATCCCAAGTTGCTTCGCTCAGACTGTGGTGCTCCCACTATACCTTGACCCAATGAATGGTCCTTGTCCTCAGAACATGTTCTTTGGTGTATATGATTTCCTTTGGTCTGTCAACAAACGTGACATCTGGCTGGACATCTAACGGCTCATGATGTAGCACATGGGTAGGGTCTGGAACGTTTTTCCTCAACATGGAAACATGAAAAACCCTGTGGACTCCTGATAACTCTACTGGTAAGATCAATCTATAAGCCACTTCCCCTACGCGCATATCAATTTCAAATGGTCCGATAAATCTCTGAGCCAACTTGCCTTTCTGCCCAAGCCTCATAGTTCCTCTAGTCGGTGAGACTTTGAGAAAAACCTTGTCTCCGACCTTGAACTCAAAATCTCTCCTCTTGAGGTCTGCATAACTCTTCCGGCGGTTTCTTGCAATCTTCAGCTTGTCGATAACCTGCTTCACTTTCTCGCTGGTATCGCTGATGATCGAAGGTCCATGAAAACTCCGAACACCAATCTTTTACCAACAAATCGGGGTCTTGCACTTCCGTCCGTACAAGGCTTCGAACAGTGCCATCTCGATACTGGAGTGATAACTATTATTGTAGGCAGACTTGCACAAAGGAAGACTCTTCTCCCAGTCTTTCCCGAAGTCGATAACACATGCCCGTAACATATCATCCATAGTATGGTTCATCCTCTCAGTCTGTCCATCGGTCTGAGGGTGATACGCAGTGCTGGAATTCAGTGAAGTACTTAAGGCTGCTTGCAAACTGACTATCACGCCCCAAAATCGGGATCCTGTAGTGATCCGATCTCGTGAGCGTGATTTTTTTGGGATTAATTAAAACTTTTTGCTTTCCCCAGGATCCGTGTGTGAGGATCACAAAACTCCATACAATCTGAATATATCACAGAAGTTTATGCGGCATTGCGACTCGGAGCCCGTGGCCATTGGATTCCATGTCGTACTCAACCGATAACATCAAGCCATCAAGTTAAGGCTTATAATCAGACTGGTACAAATCATGAATCATAAAACATTGAGCTGGCAGTAACAGGACAATTTATTTCTCACATATGTTCAAGTTACAAATTATAAAAGTATTTTCATTAAAATCCCAAAGATAAAAGGCTAATAATAGCCATCCAAAAATAAACGTCTGAACAAAATACTATCCTAATCAATGTTACGATCTCCGGCGCCAAACTTGACATCTAGATGACATCAATGGGCAGCCACTCACGTCGAACCGACGGCTCAACCACTTCCTCCGCTCAATCCACCTAAAAGACAAAGAGGTCGAGACCTGGCACCAAACAAGAGGGGTCCGACACGACGGTCTGGCAAGCAAATAAATAGAGAATATGATGATAGGAATTTATAAAATAATATAAAACCATACTCTGCATAAAGTTTGAAACATAAATAATCAATGAGCAAGTAAATACTTTCTAAATCATTGGCAATATCAAGGAATATAACGAAACGATATAAATTAATGGCAATCGAATAAATCAATAGCGATCGAGGAAAGCATTGGCAATTAAGTAAATCAATGACGATCAATTAAATCAATAGTGATCTATTAAATCGATGGCAATTGAGAAAGCATTGGCAATCAAATAAAACGCTGGCAAACCACATTTGCTATATTGTACTATTATCGAAGTAATAAGAGCAGATATAAACTGTTGCCACTACCCATGGGACTGGAAAACTGAGCCGTTACTACTTAAAGTGGGACGGAAAGCAGAAACCGTTGCCACTACACGTTTGAACGAAAACAGAAACCGTTGCCACTTAAAGTGGGACGGAAAATAGAAACCGTTGCCACTACCCATGGGACCGGAAATAGAAACCGTTGCCATGGCAGGAACAGATAGAATCCAAACTGCAGTTGGCAGATAGTTTAAAGATCCCAAGCCGGGTGATCAGCCCGACAAGGTAACCTAAGCTTAGTGGTGCCATTCAAAACAAAATCCTGAGTCGATATAAATCAAATCATAAATGATTCATTTCTAAAATCGATAAGAGAAACTACTCCCAACAAATATAAACTAAACATACTGATAAATCCGAACAAATCGGATGAGTAGTCTTATCGATGGTTACAAACATAACGAGCCACTCAATCCATTTCAAATCATATTACAAAAGAAAACAAATAAACTTTCTAACTTGGAATGAATTAAGTGTATAATGGTTCAACGAGTACCAAGGGCCGCCTCCTAATATCTGTATTAAATGAGCAGTTTGGTACCACCGAAGATCTCCGACAATTAAGGATAGAAAGTGTATATTAAGACTTGAATAAATTCCTGGGTAATACTAACATTAAGCAATTCCATCCCTTTTCCCATTTAAATTTCATAATTTGAGGCAATTCAATTTAATATATATAAATCCCGGATTTCTATGGGTTAAAATGAGGCTCATTGGGCTTCAAACAAAGGAGGAGGAGTGGGCTGGATTGGGCCAGAAAGAGGCTCGAAAGGAGGCCAGAAACCAGCTAGAAACAGCCCAGAAAATGGGCCTAGATTCTGCCCAGGCCCGCTCGAGTGACCCAGCGTCCACTCGAGCGAGGCCCATCCAGAACTTGGTCTGCTCGAGCGGGCCAGCTTTTGGCTCGCTTTGGACAAGATAGAACCTGGTCCACTCGAGCGGCCCATGGGCTCGCTCGAGGAGACTGGGCTCTGCCCCAACCCGTTTCAAGTGCATAATTGCACTTATTCCCTTATGTTTTCAATTTTTCTTTTCCCTCCTCCTCTTCTACAATAGATCTCATGAAATTTGGACTTCTTCTAGCCTCATCCAACTCCATTAAATCATTCACACACTGATTCATTCCATTTCTATCCAATAAATCAAATCCAAACATGATTTTTCTCTTCATTCATTAAGACACAAAAATTCTAAAATGAAAGGAGTTGATTCAAGAAAGATCAATTCAAGAATAAATTTCTAGACTTGTTGCAACACAATATCTAAAGGGGAAATAAGCATAAATCATTTCTTAAGTATTTCAAGATAAAACCATAAATTGAAAAGGAAAGAAACATATAGAAAAGAGATTTATGAAATCATCCACATGAACACAGTCATCACATTAGCTAAGTTATTTAATTGCCTTGGTCAAAAAGATGAATAAATCACTCAAAGATGGCCTTTATCAAGACTCTAGCTCAAATCTACAAAACCCCCAAAACTAATCCAAGAAAAATCCCTAAAAATCAATCTTTTGCAAATCTCCAAGCAATCCTTTGCATGTATGATAAAAACACTCTAAATGGTTTGGAAAACAAAGATTTGAAGAAAAAAAAACCATTGCTAACCTTTTCCAAGCTCAAACCAAGAAGAAAAGCTTGGGTAAGAGATTTGTCTTTGCACAAAACCCTTTAAAATGGCATCCTTGGGAAGCTTGAGAGATGAGGAAGAAGATTAGGAGATCAACCCTCCATTTGGCATTGAAGAAAGAAGCACAGAGGAGGAGAGAGAGAGTGAGGGGCTGGAAGAAGAAGAAGAAACCCTCTTTAGCTAGGTTGTTGTAGGAAAATGAGATGGGGAAGAGAAGGAGCCCAGCTGGTTTTATAAAGTGGGGAAATGGGTCCCAACACTTCAAGGGGCTGAAAGTGGCATTTACGGGTCCCAAAAGAAAAGGACGAAGAAGACAAAATCGATTGTCGAAATATCTATTTTTTAAAAAGTATATTTTCTCTAATTTTTTGCAAATTTTGAAATTCAAGTACAGATTTAGTGTAAAATGTCATTTTTGCCCTTTTTTTCGAAAAGTGCGATTTTGAGTATCAAATCCAAACAGATAAAACACGAAAGTTGATAAGATCGATAAAATGATTCAAAAGAAATAAAAATTGGAATTTTTTTGAAATCAAGAATAATTTCTCACACAAATACATGTCACAAAGGCCGGGTCAAACCAAAGTCAACGGTCCTAAAAAACCTCCAAAGCTATGAAAAACCTATTCAAACTCTCAAACGAAGCCAAACCACCTCTAAACTCACTCAAAAAGCTAAACCACAATTAAGAAAACACTAAACAAGAGAATTAGGGGTCGGGGTCTTACATCCTCCCCCCTTAGAACATTTAGTCCTCCAAATGAACTAAATCAAATCAAAATCAAAACTCAAAAGACCGAACAAAACATTGACACCTTACGCTGATCCTCGGCAGAAGAGATACTCCTTGATCAAACCTGGTGGTGAGATGTGCCTGCAAACAACATTCCTAATTCGATTGAAGGCTTCCACTGTCATACACAATCTGCTCAACAACATACTCCTCTGACTTTACTAATGTTTGAAAACTCCTCCAGTCATCCTTTGGTGATTATCGGACATCCTTGTCCTAGATCGATTTTTTTTTCACTTACCTGGTCAATCACTGTCGGTCCAAGAAACTGTAAGTTTTGCTCCTTCTATTTCCCTGGAATTTTGTACCTTAAGTCTTACAAAGCTACACGCGGTGATCCTAACACTTGCATGAAGTTGCGGCTGCAGACAAGTTCCCATCGAAGTAATCTCCATTCTAGAAAATCTTGGAATTACATATATCTGCTCTCACTGTACCATTCATATTCTGATTTAACCATTCTATTCGGTCTTGTCTACGAAGAATCGGTGAAACTGAAGTTCTACCAATAGTTAGTCTCTTAAATCAAAAAGTTTGGACGATCCTCCAGGTATATCATCAATCCTTCTCTATTCTGAAATCACAAACCCCAAAATTTCTGTAGGTATCTTGCCTCTGACTTGGTCTGCTAATCCAGATGCTTCGCTGCTACAAACCAGATGCTAAACTGCTACAAACCTGCTGCGCTGCTTTGTGTGTCAAAACTTCGCATGGCTTGCCTCTTTTAGGTTTCACTATTCAAGTTTTCTACCTCTGATTCTATCTGCTTGTTGCTCTTGATCTCCTGCATGAAAATGTGTTATCAACAAAGATAAACCTGCCAAGCTGGCGCCATACCCTGAAAAGCCGAAACTTTTAATTCAAGCCTTGAAATAACTCCACCACTTCCTGTTTGTCCTCCAAGGTTCACCCAAAATAACTGAATCCTTGCTTGGTGCGTGGGTAAAGTCTTAAATGATGCTTAATTGACTGGAATTTCAGAATCTGGATTCTACTTAATCCTCTGCCTCTGTCTCATGTTCTACCTTTCCTGCAAGAACAATTATCTCAGTCTCATCTGAAAATCATGTCTCAAGTTCTGTTCACTGCCTCATAAATCTGAATTTGTTTCCAACTTTCTTCCACGCAGCTAATGCACCTCCATCCATAGAGTAGGCAAAACTACAACCAACTGGTGACGCTTCTTCAAGTTGCATCTATACACTATCCAATCCAATAACCCGTAAGCCGATAAAATTCACAAAATCTCCTCTATTATGCTATCAAGTCAGGCTCTTTTCTACATAATACTTTTCCTTCTAATGCGGAAAATTAACCTTGAATACACCTAACCATCCACTTGGCATTTATGCTGAGTTAATTGCACTGGCTTAGCTGAAAGTTACAAAAGTTCTCAACCAAAACTATGACAGAAGCTCCTTGAATTTGAGAAATTTCTAAGTTTCTGGCACTAACTTCTAGCCTTACTAACTGAAAAATCCCCTCACCATTCATAGAATCAACAATCAAAACGGCTTCTACAATCTTTCATCTCAGAAAAATGGTTCAAGTTCACCCAAACATCTACACTTTCTTACCTTGGTATGCTGCATGACAATCCTTGATTAGCTGAAAAGGGGTTTTCAAGCGTTACGCTCTTCTCTAACAAAAAAATGCACACATCTTCTCTCACAAACCACATTGGTGATGCTGAAAGGTTGAAAATCTACCGATGTTCTCCGAAAACAACACGCTAAGTCTACAAGGTTCTCAGTCTCCAACGTGAACACAGGCAAAAGACACTAAATGTGGGTATCGAGACTTTAAATTCTCCCATACTAAAAGAAAAACAAATCCAAACTCAAAGAAACAAAAATAGGAAAAAACAAACCTACACGGTCTAACGAGTCCTCACCACACGTCTTAATGTCTCTAGAATGTTGTATTTCCTAGAAACTTACCTGCTCTAATACCAGTCGGTCACGTGCCAAAACCGGGATCCTGCAGTGATCCGATCTCGAGAGCGTGATTTTTTGGGATTAATTAAAATGTTTTGCTTTCCCCAGGATCCGTGTGTGAGGATCACAAAATTCCACACAATCTGAATATATCGCGGAAGTTTATGTGGCGATGCGACTCGGAGCCCGTGGCGATCGGATTCCGTGTCGCACTCCATCGATAAGACAAAGCCATCAAGTTAAGGCTCATAATCAGACTAGTACAAATCAGGAATTATAAGACATTGAGCTGGCAGTAATAGGACAATTTATTTCCCACATATGTTCAAGTTACAAATTATAAAAGTATTTTCATTAAAATCCCAAAGATAAAAGGCTAATAATAGCCATCCAAAAATAAACATCTAAACAAAATACTATCCCAATCAATGTTACGAACTCCGGCGCCAAACTTGACGTCTAGATGACATCAATGGGAAGCCACTCACGTCCAACCGGCGGCTCAACCACCTCCTTCGCTCAATCCACCTAAAAGACAAAGAGGTCGAGACCTGGCACCAAACAAGAGGGGTCAGACACGACGGTCTGGCAAGCAAATAAATAGATAATAGGACGTTAGGAATTTATAAAACAATATAAAACCATACTCAATACATTTTAAAGTTTGAAACATAAATAATCAATGAGACAAGTAAATACTTTCTAAATCATTGGCAATATCAAGGAATATAACGAAACAATATAAATTAGGGAAATTCTATATGCACCCCAAAAATTGCTGAGCACACCCACATTCTAAAGATAAAAATCACTGTTCATTGAAGAATGTAGGTTTGTTCAGCAATTTTTGGGGTGCATATAGAATTTTCCTATAAATTAATGGCAATCGAATAAATCAATGGCGATCGAGGAAAGCATTGGCAATTAAGTAAATCAATGACGATCGAATATATCAATACTGATCAATTAAATCGATGGTAATCGAGATAGCATTGGCAAGCAAATAAAACGCTGGCAAGCCACATATGCTATAGTCTCCTATTACCGAAATAATAAGAGCAGACATAAACTGTTGCCACTACCCGTGGGATAGGAAAATAGAGTTGTTACCACTTAAAGTGGGATGGAAAACCGAAACCGTTGTCGCTACCCATGGGACCGGAAATAGAAATCGTTGCCACTTAAAGTGGGACGGAAAACAGATACCGTTGCCACTACCTGCGGGACTAGAAACAGAAACAGTTGCCATGGCCAGAACAGACAGAATCCAAACTGCAGTTGGCAGATAGTTTAATGATCCCAAGCCGGGTGATCAGCCCAACAAGGTAACCTAAGCTTAGTGGTGCCATTCAAAACAAAATCCTGAGTTTATATAAATCAAATCATAATGATTCATTTCTAAAATCGATAAGAGAAACTACTCCCGACAAATACAAACTAAACATACTGATAAGTCCAAACAAATCAGATGAGCAGTCTTATCGATGGTTACAAACATAGCGAACCACTCAATCCATTTCAAATCATATTACAAAAGAAAAAAAATAAACTTTCTAACTTGGAATGAATTAAGTGTATAATGGTTCAATGAGTACCAAGGGCCGCCTCGATACACAGTTAGTCTCCTAATGTCGGTATTAAATGAGGAGTTTGGTACGACCGAAGATCTCCGACAATTAAGGATATAAAGTGTATATTAAGACTTGAATAAATTCCCGGGTAATACTAACATCAAGCAATTCCATCCCTTTTCCCATTTAAATTTCATAATTTGAAGCATATCAATTCAATATATAAATCCCGGATTTCTATGGGTCAAAAGTAGGCTAATTGGGCTTCAAACAAAGGAGGAGGAGTGGGCTGGATTGGGCCTGAAAAAGGCCCGAAAGGAGGCTAGAATGTTGGATATCGCGATCACTGAGAGGGGGGGGGGGGTGGATCAGTGATTTCTAAAAACAGGTCCAATTCAACAACAAAACAAGTCAAACCACACAATGACACCAGATTTAACGTGGTTCACCAAAAGGCTACGTCCACGGATCAAAACCGTCCGAACACCGATCCGGTACAGGTCTGAATATATTTAGTCGCACCAACGACAAAGAGCACCAACCCTTAGTTTCAGATAGCACCAACTATCTAGGAAGCACCGACTCCCCTTACAATTTATCTGCACCCACAGATAGGATCACCAAACCCCAAACACCAAGCACCAACTTGATGTAAAAACAGAATAGAAGATAAACTCTGTCTACAACCCTTCCCCTCTACAATTCTCTCTCTCTCAATCCCTTACAAATTGAAATTAAAGCATAAACAGAGAGACACTTATCTTATGGACGAAAACATCATCTTCAAGAGCACATCCTCGTCCTCACTTGCTGTAGAAAGATGTAGCACAACAGCAACACAGCACCAGCACTTCTTTCTCTCAAGAACTCTCTCAATTTTCTCTCTAAAACTCTTCTCTTCTGGTGTGTCTTTAGAACGACCCATACATGCCTTTTTATAGGTTATAGTAACCCTTAATTGTATTTAAAACAGGCTACAATTCGTTTAGAAAGAGTCCCAAACAAATTAGATAAGAGTGCTGAATTTTCGTGCAAGACTTCTGTTTCTGCGCAACTCTGGTTCCCGTGCTCGGTCGACATCATGGCTTGCTCGGTCGACATCATACACTGTCTGGAATCAGTCAGTTATCGCGCTCTGGTCGACATCCTGGGGTTCCCGGTCGACCGAAGACACACTGTGTCAAGAAAATAACTGAGAGGTGCCTGAATCTGTTTCTGCAGGTTTCTCTTTCTTCGGTCGACCGCATGGGGTGCCCGGTCGACCGACCACTCTGTTTCAGGAATTCTGATTTCCTGACCTGTTTCAATTCTTTTTCCATTCTGATTTCCATTGCGTAGTTGAGCTTCATCCTCTCATCATGTTGACATGGATTGACAACAATTACAACCTTAAACCATGATTACCATTCAAATCATTTAAAGCTTCTTCAAATTATAACAATCTCCCCCTTTGGAATTGTTGTCAACTTTAACAACTTTGTCAACATGCTAACAACTCTTCAACTCTTTCAACTCCAGTTTGCAGCTCTTCCAAGTTCTTTTCAACACTCACTTGGAACCAATTCTGAAATTCTGAAATAACAACCATGCACTGTCAACAATCTCCCCCTAGCTTTCATAGCATAACATCTCTCCTTGCTATCATAGCATAACATCTCTCCCCCTTTGACAACAAGTCCAAAGGGACCAAACCGAGGAGCGAATAGGATATTCAATGAATGCATTGCTCCCCCTTTCAAGCACAACTCCTACGGTTTAGGAGAGTGAGTAACTCCTAACTTTTTCCGGAGATACTCGAAGACTTCCTTTAGCAGAGGTTTCGTGAAAATATCAGCTACTTGCTCAGTTGTTGGAACATATTCCAACTTGACCTCTCCATCAGCAACTTTATCTTTAAGAAAATGATAACGAATTGCTACATGCTTTGTTCGAGAGTGCTGAACAGGATTCTTAGATATATGAATTGCACTCGTGTTGTCACATAGGATCGGCGTAGGATCCGTTGTAGGAACTCCTAGATCAGAGAGCATTTGCCGCATCCATAACACTTGCGTACAACAAGTTGCCGCTGCAATATATTCCGCTTCCGCTGTCGAAAGGGATACTGAGTCTTGCTTCTTACTATGCCAAGCAACTAATCTTTCTCCAAGATAAAATGCGCCGCCGCTAGTACTCTTGCGATCATCTACGCATCCAGCCCAATCGGCATCAGAATATGCAACAAGAGTGAAGGATTTTCCTTTGGGATACCAGATACCAAGCTCCATAGTACCTTTCAGATATCGAAAGATTCTTTTCACTGCTGTAAGGTGCGTTTCAGTTGGTGCTGCTTGAAAACGTGCAACCATACATACTGCTTGTAGAAGATCTGGTCTTGTAGCAGTCAAGTAGAACAAGCTTCCTATCATAGAACGATAGGTGGTATGATCAACGGACGAGGCCTTATCATCTTTGCTAAGCTTCGTGTTCATTGACATTGGTGTGCTCACTGGCTTGCTGTCTTCCATATTGAACCGTTTCAGCATTTCCTTAATGTACTTCATTTGTGATATGAAGATACCATGTTTCAGCTGCTGAACTTGTAAACCAAGAAAGAACTTTAGTTCTCCAAGCATTGACATCTCAAATTCTTTCTTCATCTCTTCAGCAAAATTCCTGCACATCTCCTCATCATTGCCACCAAAGATTATGTCATCAACATAAACAATGACAACCAGCTGTTTGCTTAACTCAGTTTTGACATACAGATTGCTATCAACCATTCCTTTCCAAAACCGATCTTGCGGAGATAGAGATCCAACCTTGCATACCATGCCCTTGGCGCTTGTTTCAGTCCATAAAGAGCCTTTTTCAACTTGCACACTAGATCTGAATTTTTGCTGATGAGAAAACCATCAGGTTGCTCAATGTAGACTTCTTCTTCAAGTAAACCATTCAAGAAAGCTGACTTTACGTCCATCTGAAATACCTTGAAGGTTTTGTATGCTGCCAATGCAAGAAACATACGAATAGCTTCCAGACGAGCCACCGGTGCAAAGGTCTCTTCAAAATCTATGCCTTCAACTTGAGCATAGCCTTTACAAACCAACCTTGCTTTGTTTCTAATGACTTGACCATCTTCATTCAGCTTATTCCGAAAGACCCATTTAGTACCAATAACATTCTTATCAGTAGGTCTAGGAACAAGTTCCCATGTGGAGTTCTTCTCAATTTGCTCCAACTCCTCATGCATAGATTTCAACCAACTTTATCGAGACTGGCTTCAGCCACAGTCTTGGGTTCAATGGTGGACACAAGTGAGTAATTGCTAACTACACTTTGTCTAGTTTGAACGCCTGCCTTAGGATCTCCAATGATTTGATCCTTAGGGTGTTGCTCTACCCAAGTGCTGTGCTTCTTAGGTGAAGTATCTTCTGAGTCATCCTTTGATTTCTCAGAATCATTAGATTCAGCCATCTCATCATCAATCTCACTCGAGCCCTCATAAACTGGACTGTCATTATGAGTTGCATTCTTTGGTTCAATATTCTCATCTATTCTCACATCAGCACTTTCTATGATTTTTCTGGTTCTTTTATTAAGACACCTATATGCCTTGCTAGTAGAGGAGTAACCCAGAAATATACCTTCGTCAGCTCTTTCTTCAAATTTGCCCGGATTTTGTTCGAGCCGCTTGATGTAACACTTGCTGCCGAAGACTCTGAAGTGCTTGACTGTTGCTTTTCTTCCAAACCATAGCTCATAGGGAGTTTTGTCTTCATGTGGCCTGATCAAGCATCGATTTTGAATGTATACAGCCGTATGAATTGCCTCTTTCCAATACTTGTCAGCCATCTTGCTTTCACTTAGCATCGTACGAGCCATCTCTTGTACGGTGCGATTCTTCCGTTCCACAACTCCATTTTGCTGTGGAGTTCTAGGGGCTGAGTACTGTCTTTGAATGCCATGATGTTCACAATATTTAGTGAACTCTTCAGATGTGAACTCGCCTCCACGATCAGACCTTAAAATCTTGATACGTTTTTCCAATTGATTTTCAACCTGTGCTTTAAACACTTTAAAACGATCAAGTACTTGATGCTTATGCTTAAGAAACAATACCCATGTCATACGTGTATAATCATCAATGCATAACATGAAATACTTATCTCCATTGGTGCTTTGAGTTCGCATCGGTCCACAGAGATCAGTGTGCACTAGCTCAAGAGGTTTCTTGGAATGATGCTCCTTTGACTTGAACATAACCCTCGTTTGCTTTCCCTTTTGGCAAGAGTCGCAAATGGGATTGGAAGGCTTTTCAACTGTAGACATGCCTCTTACAGCCTTTGAATTGCAAATCTTTGACATGTTATCAAAGTTTAGATGCCCAAGGCGTTTGTGCCACAACCAACTTTCCTCTGTCCGACTCATCAAGCAGGTCTTTTCAGCTCCATCTGACAATGTATAGAGATTTCCAGCAGTTCTTGATCCAGTTGCCACTGTTTTGCCGTTGCTACTCTTCTTGATGGCAAACCCATTCTTTGTGAAGATAACTTCGTGACCCTTGTCACAGATCTGGCTCACACTAAGCAGGTTGTGTCTCAATCCAGACACATATAAGACTTCTTCAGATCTGATCTTGTTTGCCATAAGCTGAATAACACCTTTTCCGCAGATTTTGGCACCATCATTGTTGCCAAATTTCACTGAACCGCCTTCATAGTGCTGTAATTTGATGAATTTCTCTTTATCACCAGTCATATGGCTTGAACAACCACTATCAAGGACCCATGGTGCTGCCTTCTTTTGTGCATTGAATGCCATTTGCACAATGAGAGATTCTTTGGGACTTTCTGCACTTTGCTTTGCTCTCCAAGCCTTGACTAACTTGGGTTTCTTTTCAACCTGAAATTTGTTAGCAATATGCAACCTACAATCCCTAGCCAAGTGTCCATAATTATAGCACTTATGGCACTCAATTTTGTGGCTACTTAAGATTGAAAAAGGGTTCCTAGTCACAAATGGGCTGTTTCTAACATAGAATTTGCAATCAGCTCTTTTATGTCCAAACATATTACAATGAAAGCAATAACCATAGAATTTGTATCTTCTTTGTGGCTGGTTAGTCTTCATTACCTTTCTAACAGGAATGGACTCCTTTCTAGGTTGAGTGGGCTTCATAGAGTTAGAAGGTGCAGTGACTTGCTTCACAAACTCTTTCTTTTCAGGAGGTGCAATCTTAGAGGATTCACCTTTCTCAAATCCTAGACCAAATCTGAAGTGGGCAGGTCTTTGAACTTTCAGTAGTTCATCGAGTTTCATAGTCCCTTCAATCGCTTGGAGCGCTTTGAGTTTTTTGCTATTTTCCAAATTTTCAGCCTTTGCTCTAGCGATCTCAGTTTCAAGTTTCATAGCCTCTTCCTTTTGATACTTATTTGTTTTTCAAGAACTTCTACCATTCTTTTATATTCTTCTACTTGAGTTTTCAAAGCAATAATAGAACTTTCAGATTCATGGAGAAGTTTCAGATTTTTCTTACTTGATTTGCGTTCCATGCTAAGCTCCTCAAGTGCGGCTATGAGTTCCTCTTCAAGATTGACTTCAGCCTCCTCTTCCTCTTCCGGATCTAGCTCTTCTTCTTCTTCAACAGTGACCATGAAGAGAGCTTCGGTTGATTCATCATCGTCTGAAGTTTCAGACGTGCTGTCATCTTGTTGACATAGAAAGTTTTTAGCTTTGCCCCTTTTTCTGAAATTTCTCTTTCCTTTACTCTTTTCAGCATAAGAGTCATTATCATTGTCTTCTTTTAGCGGACACTTCGCAGCAAAGTGACCAATACCTCCACAATTGAAGCATTTAAAGGGTAGCTTCCCTTTGTACTTGCCATTGCTTCCTTTCTTCAATTTTCTAACAAATTGAGCCTCAAGCTCATCATCATCAGAATCAACATCATGACCAGCAGTCTCTTTTGCCTTTTTCTGAACTTTGAAGGCCGCTTCTTTATCAGATGAAGACGTCTTTCCTATGCGCATCTCATAGGCAGTTAGAGAACCATGTAATTCATCCATGGAAAATGCATTCAGATCTTTGGCTTCTTCGATGGCTGAGACTTTTGAATCAAACCGGGGAAGAAGAGATCTTAGAACCTTTTTGACGATGACCGGCTCTTTAATCTCCTCCCCTAGTCCACGAATGTCATTCGTGACTTCATTCACTCGTTGCATATACGAGTCAACATTCTCGCTTTCCTCCATACGAAGAGACTCGAATTGAGAGCGATGAGTTTGCAATTTGGCTTCTTTAATCTTCTCATCACCTTCATGTATGCTTTGCAACTTGTCCCAAATTTCCTTGGCTGTTTTGCATGCAATTACTTTGACAAGCTCGCTGTCCACAAGGCCACTAAAGAGTGCATTCTGCGCCTTGGAGTCGTTGTCTGCCAACTTCTTCGATGCAGTATCATTGGGTACGGTGGCAGCATTGTAACCGGCTCTGACAGCCTCCCAAACATCATGGCCAAGAGATTTGATGAAGGCTTGCATCCTAATCTTCCAAAAAGAGTAATTAGAACCATCAAACAGAGGTGCTTTCATATTCCCTGTATTGACTGCCATGTGATTTGACAAGAGATCACCCTTAGCGTATTAAACTGATCAAGGGAGCCTCGCTCTGATACCAATTGTTGGATATCGCGATCACTGAGAGGGGGGGGGGGTGAATCAGTGATTTCTAAAAACAGGTCCAATTCAACAACAAAACAAGTCAAACCACACAATGACACCAGATTTAACGTGGTTCACCAAAAGGCTACGTCCACGGATCAAAACCGTCCGAACACCGATCCGGTACAGGTCTGAATATATTTAGTCGCACCAACGACAAAGAGCACCAACCCTTAGTTTCAGATAGCACCAACTATCTAGGAAGCACCGACTCCCCTTACAATTTATCTGCACCCACAGATAGGATCACCAAACCCCAAACACCAAGCACCAACTTGATGTAAAAACAGAATAGAAGATAAACTCTGTCTACAGCCCTTCCCCTCTACAATTCTCTCTCTCTCAATCCCTTACAAATTGAAATTAAAGCATAAACAGAGAGACACTTCTCTTATGGACGAAAACATCATCTTCAAGAGCACATCCTCGTCCTCACTTGCTGTAGAAAGATGTAGCACAACAGCAACACAGCACCAGCACTTCTTTCTCTCAAGAACTCTCTCAATTTTCTCTCTAAAACTCTTCTCTTCTGGTGTGTCTTTAGAACGACCCATACATGCCTTTTTATAGGTTATAGTAACCCTTAATTGTATTTAAAACAGGCTACAATTCGTTTAGAAAGAGTCCCAAACAAATTAGATAAGAGTGCTGAATTTTCGTGCAAGACTTCTGTTTCTGCGCAACTCTGGTTCCCGTGCTCGGTCGACATCATGGCTTGCTCGGTCGACATCATACACTGTCTGGAATCAGTCAGTTATCGCGCTCGGTCGACATCCTGGGGTCCCGGTCGACCGAAGACACACTGTGTCACGAAAATAACTGAGAGGTGTCTGAATCTGTTTCTGCAGGTTTCTCTTTCTTCGGTCGACCGCATGGGGTGCCCGGTCGACCGACCACTCTGTTTCAGGAATTCTGATTTCCTGACCTGTTTCAATTCTTTTTCCATTCTGATTTCCATTGCGTAGTTGAGCTTCATCCTCTCATCATGTTGACATGGATTGACAACAATTACAACCTTAAACCATGATTACCATTCAAATCATTTAAAGCTTCTTCAAATTATAACATAGAAAACCACTTGAAACAGCACAGAAAGTGGGCCCAGATTCTGCCCAGGCCCGCTCGAGCGACGCAGGGTCCGCTCAAGCGAGGCCCATCCAGAACTTGGTCCGCTCGAGCGGGCCAACTTTTGGCTCGCTCGGGACCAGGTAGAACCTGGTCCACTCGAGCGGCGCATGGGCTCACTCGAGCGGACTGGGCTCTGCCTCAGCCCATTTGAAGTGAATAATTGCACTTCTCCCTTCTTCTTTTTTTATTTTTATTTTTCTTTTCCCTCCTACTCTTCTACATTATATCTCATGAAATTTGGACTTCTAGCCTCATCCAACTCCATTAAATCATTCACACGCTGATTCATTCCATTTCTATCCAATAAATCAAATCCAAACATGATTTTTCTCTTCATTCATTAAGACACAAAAATTCTAAAATGAAAGGAGTTGATTCAAGAAAGATCAATTCAAGAACAAATATCTAGATTTGTTGCAACACAATATCTAAAGGGAAAATAAGCATAAATCATTGCTTAAGTATTTCAAGATAAAACCATAAATTGAAAAGGAAAGAAACAAGAGATTTATGAAATCATCCACATGAACACATTCATCACATTAGCTAAGTTATTTACTTGCCTTGGCAAGAAGATGAATAAATCACTCAAAGATGGCCTTTATCAAGACCCTAGCTCCAAATCTACAAAACCCTAAAAAATTATCCAAGAAAAAGCCCTAAAAATCAATCGTTTGCAAATCTCCAAGAAATCCTTTGCATGTATGATAAAACACTCTAAATGGTTTGGAAAACAAAGATTTGAAGAAGAAAAACCATTGCTAACCTTTTCCAAGCTCAAACCAAGAAGAAAAGCTTGGATAAGTGATTTGTCTTTGCTCAAAACCTTGAAAATGGCATCCTTGGGAAGCTTGAGGGATGAGGAAGAAGATTAGGAGATCAACTGTTAGATCCGACCCAGACCAACTCGATTAGTACTAATTAAGTGAGTTTTTAGCCTTAAGTGAGTTTTAGTATTAATTGGGTTAGAATATGATTAGATTTAGTATTGGTTTAGTTTTGGAAATTTTGAGATCGTTTAATATTAGTCACTCACAATCAGGGACGCCCTGAGTGCACGTTTGAAATGAGTGTCTATTCTAGTTTTGTTATTTTGATTGTGATTTTTATTTCATTTGAATGATTTTATTATTTATGAGAACTTTCGTTTTTAGCCCGTATGTTTTTGAGGCCCAGAAACTCAAGTTTTGGCCCAAAAGGATAAATATGACTTTTCATGCATAATCTGGGCATAATTTTCGAAATCTCAAAACCATGTCAAAATTATACTTTTTGGAAACTAGATATTTTGAGGATCGTTTTATCCTTCTTTGTCGATCTCATCCGGGGTCCGCAAGACCATATTTTAATCACTTCAAATTTCAGTTGCTAGGGACCCACTTCTCAAATGATATAAAAGCTCTCTTATTCTCTCTCCTCCATTATTCTAAAATCCTGCAGCTTTTCTCTTGACCTAGAGCTGGGAGGAAGAAGCCATTTTCCATCATCTTCTTTCCCTTTAATGATCTAGCTAGAAGACTCCATTCTCAAATCCAAGACCATCATTCTCTTCCTCTCTTCTCAAGCTTCAGCTGGGCACGTTTTTGGACAAGTCCCTACAACTATTCATCTTCTTCTTGCTCTCTTCTCCTTGTTTGACAAGCTACAGGTTAGAGGTCCATTCCTTCTCTTCCATGGAGTTTATTTAGCTCACAAAGAGCTTGTTTTTCATACTATCAAACCCATTTTCGAAATGGGGATTTGTGCTGACCAAAATGTGATTTTTTGTACGTTCTATTTTGGGGCTTTTGTGTAGATTTCGGGGATCATCTCTTTGATTGGATTTTTGTGAAGTTTTGCTTGGCATTTGGACAAAGGCAAGTAATCTTTGTAGGATTTTCATACATTGTAATGTGGGTTTCACTATTTCTCTTAAAAGCATGATTTTATTGCTTAATCTCAAAATGTATGTTATGTTTATGCTCTTTAAAATCATTAGCTTCAGTTTTCCTAATTTTATTGATGTTGATGATTTTTCCAAGTCTCTAGAATATTGTTTTGAATTTAAAAAGCATGTGTGATTTAGTATATGGAATGAGTTTGATGTTTTCAATGGAATGAATGATTTAGTTTTGAATGGATTGGCTTAGAAAGTTTAAAATTTTATCCCTTGGAAAGCATGGTGGCTTGGGGAGTGCAGGTAGTTCAGAAATGAGAATCAAGGAGGGAAGAAAAATGTAGAAATATGACTTGAAATGCACTGTCCGTGCACTGTCGGTCAGGTGTCGGTTAGCTATCGGCTAACCGAACTGCCAAGTTCGGTTAACCGACAGCCAACCGAAATCCCGTCAGTTCAATTTCGAGAGAGCTGCACTCGCGTCTGGACTTTTCTGTCAGCTGACGGCTAATCGAATCCTGATTGTCGGCTAGCCAACAGACAACCGAGTCCCATGTCGGTTCGTTTTCCCGAGAGCTGCAGTGATGCAGTATTGGTTACTATTCCACTACTGGTCCCACCCAAAATAGTTTTGAGGATATTTATTTTTTAGTAGCTTCCTAATTTTATTGTAATTAGGATTAGCGTTCTGATTTATTTGGTTTCCTAGTTTGATTAGGATAGTTTCTATTATTAGATTAGGTTGTCTTAGGCCCTAAGTTTACTTTGCCTATTTATATTGCATTGTAGAGATGATAATCTCATATTTGGAGTTAAATAAAATTGGGAGTTTCCCTTGGAGAGGTTGTTCCTCGTGTTAGAAATCTCTGCGGAGATAATTTGAGGTGTCTTTGACACGTGCTTCGGCATCTACGCAAGCCCTAACCCTAGGGCCTGCTTCAATTGGTATCAGAGCGAAGATCCACATCGCTCCGATCCATCTCCGGTCACCGATCGGAGCACATCCCCCTTTTCCATCCCGTACTATCATCGCTCATTCACAGAACCCCTTCACCTCCCTGACTAAACCACGACCTTCATCTACCCAAATCAACCAACCCAATAGCCACCCACTTCAGAAACACCATACCCGAACCCTGCATCCATCCAGCTGCCTACCCCATTCACAGAAAACTCTTCCCTATCAGACCTTTTTTTTTCCATCCTCGTCAGACCCTCACATATCGTCTCCCAACTGTCAGACAATCCCACTGTTACTAAATACCACCACCACCCTACTGCCGAAGCCTCAAATCCACAACCAAACCAGTCCCCTTGGCCGAACCCACCTGCAGACCCCTAGGCCGAACCGTCACCGCCCAACCCAACCAGTCTTGATCTCAACACCAAAACCCAAACCTACTTGTCCCAGACTCCACATCCATAATCCATCACCACCGGAAAGAAAGCAGAAAAAAGAAAGAAAGAAAAGGCAGAGCAGAAAAGTAGAGAAGACAGAAGAAGAAGGAGGAGGAGGAGGAGGAAGAGAGAAGAAGAAAGTAGCGGCGTACCGTTCACCAAGCGAGCAGCAACCGTCACACCATTTTTCCATCGCCAACATCGCCATCGCAAGTGCCAAGTTTCCTCTTCGTTGCTTCCTTCCTCTTCGTTGAAGACTATACCGCAAAAAGGTGTTTTTGAAAATCCTGTTTCTCTACTTCTGTAACGACACGAAGACCAAGGCACGTGTTGTGTCTTACAATTTGGTTTGGGCCTGGTTTTCATATTCGGGCCAGGTCTGATCTTCAAGCCCAACTTGTTTTGAAGAGCCCAGCAGTATAAAAAATAAAATTTCAGGCAGAGTGCAGACATCAGCACATTTGATTAACAACAGATTTGACCAAGATCAACCGTTGGATCTTGTTTTCGCACTATTACAGCCTTTCGCCGTCAGATTTCAGATTCGTTTTCTACAGCGTGATCGTGGAGAGCAGATCTACAATCAGGTCAGTCAGAAACTTTAAATTTTCATTAAACAAAAATGCCTCCCAAGAAGCAGATAGAAGTGGAGTCTTCCTCTCACAATGATGATGATTTGAGGGGAACCGTTGCGGAATTATCAGTAAATGTTAATCAACTATCCGCAATGATGGTTCAAATGCAAGGCACTCTTGCAAGGATTGAGACCCGATTAACTACCTTAGAAACTAATCGGCGTGAGGATAATCATCAAGATGATGGAGGACATTATCGGAATCAACGAGATCCACATGCCGTTAATGTTGATCGTGATTTGGGTATTAAACTCGTGATTCCTGAATATGATGGAAAATTGAAACCGGATGAATTCATAGATTGGTTAGTGTGTGTTGAAAATATTTTTGCACACAAGCCAATGACGGATGGTCATAAAATTACACTGGTGGCAACTCGATTTCGAAATTATGCTGCAATATGGTGGGCCGAGTTGCAAAAGAAGAGAAGAAATCAACAAATTGACCCCGTTGACACATGGACCGAGATGAAAAATCTGTTGAAGCAAGAATTTCTGCCGGTCAATTACTCCAGAGATATGCGTTCAAGTTTTCAAGATTTGAAACAAGGCTCTAAGACGGTTGTTGAGTATTCAGAGGAGTTCATGACCATGCAAGCTTGTTGTGGTTTGAATGAAGATGATGATGTGTTAGTTGACAGATACTTTAATGGGCTTACACTTGACATACAACATATCCTCACATTCAAGCATTTTGACAATGTTGATGAGATTGTTCAGCATGCTATCAAAGCTGAGGGGATTGCAAATCATCAAGCCAGAAAACTTAATGCGTCTAAATGGTCTGCGCAAAAGACTCCATCAAAGTCAGATTTTAATCCAAATGCTAATTCCTCAGAAAAGTTTTCTTCCAAGTCTGAAGATCCAAACAGATTCACATGTTTTCATTGTAAGCAAAAGGGTCACCGTGCGTTTGAATGCCCAAAAAGAATAAATTTAATGAAAAGTGCACAAGAAGAACCGGAAACAAAAGATGATCCTAAAAGTGAAGAATCCGATGAAGCGGAGGAAATAGCAGCTGAAACAGATGGTGAACTTCTTTTGGTGCAACAAGAGTCTATACCCACTGTTGAAAAGAAATGGTTGCGGAAAAGTATTTTTCGTTCCACAGGTACAATACATGGGCAAAATTGTACAGTTGTGATTGATGGTGGAAGCTGTGAGAATATTATCTCTCAAACTCTTGTTGATCGCTTGAAGTTGAAGGTTTACAAGCACAATCATCCCTACTTTGTCAAATGGCTAATGACAGGTGATGAAGCGCAAGTTCGACATACATGTCAGATTACTTTTGCAGTTGGTAATGATTACAAAGATACAATTTGGTGCGATGTGCTACCAATGGATAGTGGCGATATTCTATTAGGTCGCCCATGGCTGTATGACAAGAATGGCACTCATGGGATGCGCAACAACACGTATACCTTCATGCACGATGGAAAGGAAGTTACTCTCCATCCCAAGAAACCAGAATCACCGAAGAAGAAATCCAGAGCCAATTCTACAAAGGAAGTGCTTCACGTACATCATATATACAGAGGCAACTTGAAGAAGACTCGAGTTCGAGGTCGAACTCTTCTTTCAACTTGGGGGGAATGATGCAGTGTTGGTTACTATTCCACTACTGGTCCCACCCAAAATAGTTTTGAGGATATTTATTTTTTAGTAGCTTCCTAATTTTATTGTAATTAGGATTAGCGTTCTGATTTATTTGGTTTCCTAGTTTGATTAGGATAGTTTCTATTATTAGATTAGGTTGTCTTAGGCCCTAAGTTTACTTTGCCTATTTATATTGCATTGTAGAGATGATAATCTCAGATTTGGAGTTAAATAAAATTGGGAGTTTCCCTTGGAGAGGTTGTTCCTCGTGTTAGAAATCTCTGCGGAGATAATTTGAGGTGTCTTTGACACGTGCTTCGGCATCTACGCAAGCCCTAACCCTAGGGCCTGCTTCATGCAAGCTCTGGACTGAGACCTGTCGGTCGGCCTTCGGTCAGGTGTCGGTTAGCCGACACCTTACCTCGGCTAACCGACAGGTGACCGAGAAGCTTACTGAAATTACTAAAAGGCTTGTTTTTGATGGATTTATGTAGGAATAAAAACTAGACTATGTTAAGGACTGTCACACCCCAAAACCGGGACCTTGCAGTGATCTGATCTCGGGGTGCGAAATTTTGGGATTTATTTAAAATTTTTGCTTTTCCCAAGATCCGCGTGGATGAGGTTGACACATTTCCACACAATCTGAATGTTTCACGGAAGCTTGTATGGTGTTGCGACCCGGAGCCCGTGGCCATCAGATTCCGTATCGCACTCAACCACTAACATAAGTCATCAATTAAGCAGACCGGTACATATCATGAATCATAAAATATTGAGCTGACAGTAACAGGGCATTTCATTTCCCACATGTTTAAGTTACAAATATACAAAGTATTTTCATTATATATATCCCAAAGAAAAAGGCTAATAAAAGCCATACAAACAAAAACTAATTAAATAAATCACTACCCCAATTATGTTATGAACTCCGGTGCCATCTTGATATCTATATGACATTAATGGGCAACCTTCGCATCCAACCGATGGCACAACCGCCTCCTCACTCAAGCCACCTAAAAAAAGCAAGGAAAACGAGACCTGGCACCAAACAAAAAGGGTCAGACACAACGGTCTGGCAAGCAAATAAATAGGTAATAGGATGATGAACATTTATAAAACCATATAAAATCAAATCTGATACATTTAAAGTTTGAACATATATGAATAACCAATGTAGTCAAGTAAACACTTTATGAATCCTAGAAAATATGAATGAATAAAACAATGGTAAATGAATAAATCAATGGCAATCGAATAAAACACTAATCAATTAATAATTCGATGACGATCAAAATGAATCAACGGCATTCGATAAAAAACATTGGCAACCACATACGCTAAATTCTCCTATTACCGAAGTAACAAGAGCACTCACTCAGAAACATACCTCATCACCGAAGTGACAAGAGTACTCGTACCTGTCACCGAAGTGACAAGAGTACTCGTACCTGTCACCGAAGCGACAAAGGTACTCGTACCTCATTACCGAAGTAACCAGGTACTCGATCAATTCTAATCCATACAAAATGGAAGAAAAGATCTAACCGTCGCCATGGCCGGAAACACTCGCTCATAAAGAGCTCCAAACTGCAGTTGGCAAACAATATAAGGATCCCAAGCCGGGTGATCAGCCCGAAGAGGAACCCAGGCCTAGTGGTGCCGAATGAAAACCAAATCAATACAATCAAATCACTTCGATACATTTTCATCGATAAAAGTAACTACTCTGGGCACTTATCACACGAATAATATCACTCACTCAAACGAGTAGTTTTATCGATGATCAAACATGGCGAACCACTCAAATGCACTTTAAATCAATTTGTATAAAAACCATACAATCGATCCTTTCGAACGTGGCGAACCACTCAAATCCATTTTTCAATTCAATTTGTAGGAACATAACCATTTTCGTGGCGAACTACTCAAATACACGTTAAATCACTTTGTATAAAGCTCATACAATAGCTCCTTTTGAAACATGGGAAAACCCTCTCAAATCAATATTCATTCGATTTGTTGAAAAGATACAAATCTCCGTGGCAACCCACTTAAATACATTTCAAATCAATTTGTAGAAAATCATACAAAATTTTGTAACATATCATTCAAATACATTTCGATATAATTTGTAGGAAAATCGTACAATTGATCCTTTCAAACATAGTGAACCACTCAAATCTATTTCAATTCGAATTAAAGAAGAAATCATAAAATTTCACTAACTTGGAATGAAGTGATGTATAATGGTTCAATGGCTTACCCACGGCCGCCTCGATACACACTTAATCTCCTAATGTCATTAAAAATTGAGAAGTTTGGTACCATCGAAGATTTCTGACAATTTAGGACACAAAGTGTATATGAAGGCTTGAAACAAAACCCCGGGTGATACTAACATCAATCAATACTTTCATTTTTCCCATTTAACTTACACAATTCGAGAATGCTCTAATTCAATATATTTATTCCTGAACTTCCATGAGTTTATTGGGCTCAATAGGCTTCAAACAAGAAGGAGAAGTGGGCTGGAAATGACCTGAAACAGGCCTGAATACAGGCCTAAAAACAGGGTCGTTTCAACCGGGCCTAAAACAGCCCAGACCCGCTTGAGCGGAGCGGACCCCATCCAGAAGCTGGTCCGCTCGAGTGGCCCATGGACTCGCTCGAGCGGCCCAGTTGCTATTTGGGCCCGAAACTAGTGCATTTTCTGTACTCTTTCTTCCTTTTTCTTGATTTCCATTCCTTCCTTCTCCATTCTTTCATTCGCATTTTCCTTCTCTACAAATTTTTATCCTCCATTTGGTTTAACCAAATCTCCAATCCACTAATCCATATACATCACTAATCATTCCAATTCATTCAAAGATTCAATTATAAACATAATCACTTCATTCATCAAACCACTAAAATCTTGGAATGTAGATAACAAATTCTAAGAGGATTAGACAAGAAACAAAATCCAAGATTTATGGTAAGACAATGACTTAAGAAGATTAAGCATAACCCATTGCTTAAAACACTTCAAGGATAATCATATAAACATTAAGAAAACATAACATAAAAATGGAAATTTCATAAAATCATTTACATTAAGCATTAAACATCATATTAGCTGAATTATTTACTTGCCTTGGTCAAGAGATTCACAAAATCATTCCAAACACAACTCTCTAGGGTCCAAGGTCTTCCATCTACAAAAGCCCCAAAATAAACCAAGAGAAAACCCTAAAAATCAATCATTTTGCAAACCTCAATGAAATCTCTTTGTATATATGAAGAAAACATTCCAAAGACTTAGGAAAACAAGATTTTTAAGAAAAGAAAACCATTGCTAACCTTTTGAAGCTCAAACAAGGAAGAAAGGCTTGGAAGAGGGATTTTCTCTAGCTCAAATCTCTTGAAAATGGCATCATAGGGAAGCCTGGAAGGTGGGGAAGAAGGTTAGGAGATAAATCCTCCACTTGGTCTTCAAGAAATGAATGTACAAGAGGAGAGAGAAAGGGCTGGAATGGAGAAAACCCTAGGCTCAAAAAGTTGCACGAAAAAGAAAGAATGGGGAAGAAGAAGAACCCAAGGCTTTTTATAAGAATAAGTGGGTTGGGTCCCTGGGCCCCAATCTTCATGAGGTTAAAATAGGTGTTTGTGGGTCCCGGACGATGATGACGAAGAAGATAAATTTGTTCGTCGAAATATCTACTATCCAAAAAGTATGTTTTCTCCAATTTCTGAAATTTTTGAAATTTATGGACAGATTTAGTGAAAATATCATTTTTGCCCCTTTTTTCTCGAAAAACGTGATTTCTAAGCATTAAATCAAAATGGTCAAAACATGAAAGTTGTTTATAACAATAAAATGAGTCAAAATAAGTAAAATTTGAGATTTTTAGAAATCAGGAGTAATTTCTCTCAAAAATACATTTTTTTTTATAAAGCCGGGTCAAACTAAAGTCAACAGTCCTCAAAACCCTCCAAGGTTATGAAAAATCTAGTCAAACTCATAAACAAAGTCAAACCAACTCTAATCTCACTTAAAATGTTAAATCACGATTAAAACAATACTAAACAAAAGAATTGGGGGTCGGGGTCTTACAAGGACTCTTAACTTTACATTGTGCATATGAAATCTGAAATATCTTTTAACTTCGGGGGCACCAATCCGTCTTATTTTCTGATCTTTGGGTTTCAGTTACACAAGGGTCATTAAATGGTCTTAACATATACTTGATGAACTTCGTTTTCGAACTTCAGTTTTGATACAAGAAATGTCTTCGAACATTCGTTTCGGACTTCAAGTATAAGCTCGTTTGAAGGTCGGACTTTTGAATGAAAAAGGGGATCAGTTCCTAAGCCCGTTATGCATATATATATTATGCCTTTTGCTAGTCATGCCTTGTTCATTTTTGACAAGTGATTTCCCCTTAATTTCAATAAGCCTGATAAGTATATTGTCGTGTTTTGTGCATTCATGAATTTAAGTGAACACCACTGAGCTTGGACTGCCCCTTCAGTCTGATCCACTAGTTGGGGGGTCCTTAAACTTTAGGACTATCTACAGATTGGTCGTGTATTATACACATTTTAGCTCATCCCGGTTCCGCGGCCGGTTTTCCCTCTCTCCTTGTGTGGCTTGGGCTTTTGCTCGTCTTATTTAGCTCGCTCGTTTTTGCTTACTCTTGTCATCATGAATGATGGAGAAAGGATGGGCTCTTTGTGGATTTACTATTCATGATATTTATGTACACATGCTAGTTTCGTAAATGAAAAATGTACCTCTCGTATCTTAAACTGTTTCAACTACATTAAACTGTTTTAATATTGTTTTCTTGTTCTTGCCTAAATTGATTTCTTGCCAAACCGTGGTGTTTGATGCTTGTTATTTTGGTGCCCAGGTGCAGGAGGCTTTGCCTTTGAGGAGGAGTGCCCGAAGGAGGCTATTAAGCCACCCCCAGCTCATGAGTGGCAACCCGACGACGTCAATTAGATGTCGGGTGGGCTTTTGAGATTCGTTCACTTCTTTTTGGGAACTCTAGTTGAGACTTTTGGATATGTATTGGCTTATATTGGCCTCTTAATTTTGGGGATGTATTAACTTAACTCACCTTGTTATTTTGTAACTTAAACTTTGATGGGAATGCCATATTATGATTTCTCTTTCTGATATTATGTCTTGATGTCATCTTGTTAATGAGATTAGTTAAAATGTTTATATCGTGATTGAACATATTCTTACCATACGCTTCCACATACTTGTACATGTGAGTTAAATCCCTGTGTCTTGGGATCCTCACCGCGGGAACCTGTGGGAAAACAAACAATAATATATCCAATGAGCAATCACCGTCGCGGGCTCGGGTCTTAATCCTTGGATCTTGGTCCGGGGTCGGGACATGACTGGCATCAGAGCGGGACTTGTTTCAGGCACTTAAAAGAAACTAGAAAATCTTAGGAACGTGGTGAGGGTTCGTGAGTTGGTTAGTTCATTTACTTTGGACTTAGATGACCAAACAAACTATTTTTAATTGTGTACTAACCTTTTGTTTTGCAGCATCAAGGCTCCAAGAAAACAACCAGTAAATAATGATTCAGCTAGCAATCAAAATACAACAGATCATACTGAGACACCTACAGCTACACAGTTTCAAGAACTGATGCAAGCTATATTGGACCAACAGAGGCAGGCTAATGAAAATCAAGCAAGGTTCTGAGAACAGATGGCCAAGAAAGATGAAGAGATGGCCCAACTGCAGAGACAGTTGTTAGATGTCTTACAGAACAGACCCCAAGTTCAACCTGCACAACCTATAGTGGTCAACAATAGTGTTGATGACCCTAACATTCTCTTTGAGAGATTCAAGAAGAGGGGACCCAAGGAGTTCTCCGGCCAAGAAGACCCGTTAACTGCTGATGATTGGCTGACTAACATAGAAAAGATCTTTGATGTTTTTACTTGTATGGGCAGACAGAAAGTGAACCTCACAGCCTCCTTATTCTATGGGCTCACAGACTCTTGGTGGCAGATGGTTAAAACACCGTATCAGACTATGGCTGATGAGGGGCTTGGACAGCCTTCAAAACACAATTCACTGACAAGTATGTTCTTGTACATGTCAAGAGGCAGAAAGTTGTGGAGTTCCAACAACTCAAATAAGGGAACATGATTGTCCAAGAATATGTCACTAAGTTCGAGAGACTTACTAGATATGCTATGGAGCTTATTGATATAGAACAGAAGAAGATCACTAAGTTCTTGGAGGGGTTGAACCCCATTCTTAAGAGGGATGCTACGGGAGTGGTTCCACCGACCACTTTTGATGAAGCGGTAAAAAGAGCTTACAAATTTAAAGAAATCAATAATGAGATCGTACGTGATAGAAAACAACAGCACCAGCAGCAGAATCAAAGACAACAAGAAAAGAAGAAACCAAGGCAGGACAAAACCAAGGAAGGCAAGGTTGTGGCCATTGTGGCAAAAACCATCCAACCCAAGAATGTCGTTTGGTCACAGGAGCTTGTTTCAGGTGTGGGGCTTTCGACCATGCCATCAAGGATTGCCCAAACCTCTACAATTAAGTTACAGAAATCAGCAACAGAGGACAGCAGCTCCTCGAAATCAAGCACCAGCACAAAACCAAGCTAGGCCGCCTCAATAGCAGCAGCAAGGCAGACAGCAAATTCAGAACCAAAATGCACGTCCACCACAAAACAAAAATGCTTAAGGACAAGCAGCCCAAGGAAGACAAAATCAAGGACATAATAGGCCAAACCAATATGCACGCATAGCTCACCTCAACCATGTAGAAGCAGAAGCTGCAGGAGACGTCATAGAAGGTAAACTCCTTGTTTGTGGAGTAGAAGCACATATTTTATTTGATCCAGGATCAACACACTCCTTTCTTTCTCCTATGTTTACAAAGAAAATTGATGCACCACATGCATAATTGGGTTATAATTTGACTATCACCACACCTGTAGGTAAACTGGTTGTTTGTAGAACCTATTATCCTAGCTGTTCAGTTTTGTTAGGAGATGTCGGCCTAATAGCCAACCTTATTGTTTTAGACATGCATGATTTTGATATCATCTTAGGCATGGATTGGTTAGAGATCTATCATGCTACCATGGATTATTTTGGCAAGACCATTACCTTCAGATTGCAAGGGCCACATGCAGAGTTGATGTTTCCGGGCAACAAGAAGAGAACACAAACCAGTTGTATCTCAACACTGAAAACTAGCAGATTAGTAAACAGTGGTTGTCAAGCTTTTATAGCGTTTATCACAGAGGATAAACAGTCCCAAGGGGTGGAGGATATCCTCATTGTGTTTGAATTTCCGAATGTTTTTCCTGAAGAAATCCCGGGTTTACCACCAATTAGAGAAGTTGAGTTTACTATTGAGCTCCTCCCAGGGACAACACCAATATCAATTGCACCTTACAGGATGGGTCCAGCAGAGTTACGTGAATTGAAACTTCAATTGCAAGATTCGTTGAACAAAGGCTTCATTAGGCCAAGTGTTTCACCTTGGGGAGCGCCAATGTTATTTGTGAAAAAGAAGGATAGAAGCCTCATAATGTGCATAAACTACAGAAGATTGAACCATGTGACCGTCAAAAACAAGTATTTGTTGACAAGGATAGACGAGTTGTTTGATCAATTGCAAGGAGCAGCATACTTTTCCAAGATAGACTTGAGATTTGGATATCATCAGTCGTGGGTTAGAGAGTCTGATGTGTCGAAACAGTGTTTCGAACAAGATATGGGCACTACGAGTTCTTAGTGATGCCCTTTGGTTTGACTAACGCACTCGCAGTCTTTATGGCTCTCATGAACAAAGTGTTTGCACAATACTTGGATCACTCTACAGTAGTTTTTATCGATGATGTTCTTGTGTATTCCAAGAGTAAGGAGGAGCATGAAGAACACTTGAGGACGTCATTAGAACTTTTGAGGGACAACCGGCTCTATGCAAATTGAACAAATGTGAATTTTGGCTAGAACAAGTTGCATTTCTAGGCTACATCATTTCAAGAGAAGGGTTAGCAGTTGATCCAACCAAGATTGAGGCAGTTGTCAAGTGGAATAGACCCAACAATGTGATAGAAATCAGAAGTTTCTTGGGGTTAGCAGGCTACTGTTGGAAATAGGGTGGGCCTCTAGGATAGGTTTCAAAAACTTTTGACCCACTTGACGCAGGGATCAACTATCCATAAGGCTATAAAACCCAATCCAAAATCTATATCCTCAATCTCAGCTATCATGATCAGTAAATACAATCTATTTAGAAGATAGAACCAGCAACATATAAGCTACAAATAAATCTACAACATGCAAGGAAGTAGATTATACCTTTGGAGCTTGGTTGTGCTCTAATGGAGAAGTTGCGTCTTTCTTTGATGATGAAACGCTTTCACTAATCAAATAGGGATCTCCAAGACCTCTTGATCTTCCACGCTATGACCCGTATCAGATTCTCCTTTTTCTCAAGAAGATGGTGGGATCTCCAAGAGAAAACTACTAGGAACTCAAGGGAGGAACTAGAAAGAGAACTAGAAGAGGGAGAGAGAGGAAAAAATCGAGCAACACTTGCTCTAGGAGCCTTGGGCGTGAATCCCAATGCAAGAATAGTGCATTAGACGTCCAAGCCTTGCCCTCCTCTATTTATAGCTTTTGCAAGCCACCTCCTCTTTCTAATTGAAATAGAAGTCTTACTTCCCTAACAATCAGTAACTCTCTTCTATTACTAGTTAAGATAGAAGTCTTACTTCCACAATAATTAGTAACTTACTATATCATAATTAGAAGTCTCACTTCAAATATGATTAGTAACTTTCCAATTCCTTTCTAAATAAAATAGAAGTCTCACTTCTACTAAAATTAGTAAGTCTACTATTACCACTATTAGAAGTCTTACTTCAAACAGAAATAGTAACTTTCCTTTTAGAGTTCTACTAGAATTAGATACTTTCTAATAATTGGGCTAGCGTGGGGACCACTAGGGATTCCTTAGAAAGCTGGCTCCAACTGGGACTCGCGACCCCACATCTCATGTGTAATCCAGGCCCACAGTTAATTGCAAATAACTCCACTATATAAATGCAATTGAACTCCAGTCTTAGGAATATTACATAGAAGACCCTAAACTTCCACATTACCACAAGTAGACCCTTCTATCAATATCCATGGATCAATTGGACCTGTCTTCCAAACTAGATCCATATCTTATTATCCTTGAGCCCCAATTAATTATAATGATCAAAGGTACCTTTCCAATTAACTCTTAATCGGAATGGGTGCGCACTTACCAATGATAAATCCATTAATTGGCACAAGGGGATATTAGAGATAGATTCTATCTTGACCATTGAATGTTCCCACAGCTCTACTACCACGTACCCAAATCACCGAGGTTGTCACGCCCCCGGACCGAGGTCCCGCTAAACGAGGCCTTAATTTATACCCCTTTTTCTGAACTTCTCAAACAGGATATTAGGATCTCGATCCCTATTCTGCACTGGTTCCACATTAGCTACTGGTTCCGGCCTCCTACCCAACACTTCAAGTAGTTGCCTTTGCACTTGAGTTAATTCCTCATCCTTCTTGGCCATTTGTTCTTGAAATCGAGCTTGGTTATCATTGGCTCACTGCTGTTGTTCAACCAACATTTGCATGAGTTGTTGGAATTGACCCGTCACCGGGTTTTCAATCTCGCTGTCATGATTGCTACCTGATGCATTCGCACCTGCCGGAGGTCGACGCGGAGGCATAATGCTGCAAAACAACTTGTTAGTACAACAAGATATAATAATAAAGCGTTCCCAATCCCAAATCGATGCTAACTAACGGTAATGCTAACGAATCCTTGCCACGTCCTTATGTTTCTAATCCAATTTTAATTGCCTCAAATATTTCTCGCTCTGATACCAAGCCTGTCACGCCCCCGGACCGAGGGTCCCGCTAAACGAGGCCTTAATCCGGGGACGCGGCGCGACGGGCCGGAAAATTCCGCCCGCACACGCTAGTTTCCCACAGGTTTCCGCGGTAAGGATTCACGGAATCCGATCAAATAGTGATATATATGGATCACTTTCATACCAATGAATTACGCGGAAGCATTGTAGCAAACATAAAAGTCTCACAAACGGGTATAAATTGAGAACGCATGAGACTAGCATCAAAAGAGAAACATTTACTGTGGGCCCCAAAGTTAGTTAGAGTTGATACAAAGTAAGTTAAGCATTAATTACAATTTTTCCCCAAAAGAAGATAAGCCAACAATGGCCATGACAAAAACCCAAAAAGTATAATATGAAATCCCAAAATGTGATCGCAGCTCCAAGGTAACCCGACGTCTAATTGACATCATCGGGCTGCCACTCGCCCTCCGCTGGAACTATGGGTTCCGCCTCGAAGTGCGCCTCAACCGCGAGGGGCTCGACATCTGACACCAAACAAAAGAGAGTCAGACACGACGGTCTGGCAAGCAATTACAACAATAATAAGATGAGAGCGGAGTAAAACATAATAAGTAAGAGCTACGATAAATTCACGATTTATAACAACGCCGAAGTAAAGATAGAAGAAACATCTCGATGGTTTACAAATCTAATGTCATGATGAATTAACATAAAAACAATGCCATGAGATGATTATCAATGCATAAAAACAATGGCAACCCACATAAAGCTATATTCTCCTGTTACCGAAGTAACCGGAGCAAACAGACCGTAGCCACTAAACGTGGGACGGAACGACATAGTCGTTATCAGACAGAACCGTAGCCACTACTCATGGGACCGGATAATTACCGTTGCCATGGTCGGTACAAACGGAATCCAAACTGCAGCTGGCAAACAAAGTAAAGACCCCAAGCCGGATGATCAGTCCGACAAGGTGACCTAAGCCTAGTGGTGCCGTTTTAGTGAAAATCCGAAACCTCAAAGAAATGCAATTCTATTTATAAGATGCATTTCCAAAGTCAATTGAGAACTACTCCAAACAAATGTATATGGTCAAAGCCAAGCAAGACAAGTGAGTAGTTTCATCATTTCTAAAATATGGGGGTAACCCATTTCAAAACATGAAGGAATTGGAGAAAGAACCAAAACAAAAGTCTTTTTATACAAAAGAATGAATGATGGGTCGGTCGACTAAGCGGGTAGTCTCGATGTACATATGATCCCCTTTATTGTCATTAAAAGAAAGTGATTTGGTGCCGCTGAAGATCGTTGACAATCACAAGGGATTAAGTGTACATTCAGACTCAAGGGTTTTCCTAAGTGGTATTGGCCATAGTTTAAGACACAACTTGCCATGAATTCTAGGCTTGAAAAGGGTGAATGGGCTTCACTTATAGGGGAAAGTTTAATGCTGAATTGGGCTTGGACATAGACCCGAAGTGGGCTTGAAATTATATAGAATAAGTCTTCCTTAGAAGTAGGTTTAAACCCCTTTTTAATCAGGCCCACAGCTGGCCTTATTCAAGCCCAACAGTCCGTTGAAAACCAGCCCAAACAATCCCTAACATAACCCACAATTCATGTCCTACTCAGCCCAACAATAAGACTCAAAACAGCCCGAGAGTTGGCCTTAAAACAGGCCCAAAGAACACCTAAGAAATGGGCTTATCACAACCTTCAGTTGGGCCATCAAACTATTCTAAAAAGGACCCTGAATCAGGCCCAAAACCCGAGCCCAGACTGAGCTGGGCTCGCTCGAGCGAACCCAGGTCCGCTCGAGCGGACCCAGACAGTAGCTGGGTCGCTCGAGCGGCCCAGTGGGTCGCTCGAGCGGACCCAGACAGTACCTGGTCCGCTCGAGCGACCCAGTGGGTCGCTCGAGCGGACTGGGCCTGCCCAGTCCGGCCCGAGTGCAGGAAATCCTCCTTCTTTGTGTTTTTTTTTCTTCCTTCTTCTTGATCATTTCCATTCCCTCCTTCCATACATAGTTCTACAACATCTTGGGCCCTTTCCTAAGCTTCACAAATCCTCCAATCATCATTCATAATCATCTAATTAACACAACTTAACACTTTTTAAAAGAATCCATTTCTTTGAACACCATTTGAACAAATGAAACAAACTCTCCAAGAAGCCATAAAGAGAACAACCTTCCAATGCATAATAGAGCAATAACATAAATGAGGATGACTATTAAGGTGGTTCATTAAATCAAGCAAACCATAAACTAAAAGAGATTAACATAAAAAGGGAAAAATCAAGAAATAAAACCAAATGAGGGAAAGCATCACATTAGTGTTGGAATATACTTGCCTTTAGCTAAGATAAGCTCAAAATCACTCCTTAAACCAAACCTTAGAGCTTCAAGCTCCAAATCTACAAAAACCCCAAAAATTTCCCAAGAAACCCTAAAATGTCAACCCTAGTAAATCCTCAATGAAAACCTTAACAAATGGGATTAAAATGCTCCAAATGGAGAGGAAAGCAAAGATCTTGGGTTTAGAAAACTATTGCTCACCTTGAGGAACCCTAACAAAGAAGAAAGGCTTGAATGGAGGGCTTCTCTTAGCTCAAACTCCTCAAGAATGGTATCCCTAGGAAGCTTGAAGAGGGAGGAAGAGATTGAGGAGGTCAATCCTCTAAGAATACCTCACCAAGTGAGAGTTCCAGATGAGAGAGAGTGAGAAGGGAGAAGAGAAAAACCCTAGCCAAGAAAAGTTGCTGGAATGAAAATGAAGAAGGGAGAAAGAAGAGTCCCTTCTTAAGAGACAAGCCATTGTGGGCCTCGATTTTCACAAGCCTAGAAACGGTACTTGCGGGCCCCGAACGAAGACGACGAAGAAGACAAAAATGATCGGCGAAATTTCTACTTTCCAAAAAGTATATTTTTGACAATTTCTGGAATTTTCGAAATTTGGGTACAGGTTTTGTGTGAAAAGTCAGTTTTGCCCTTTTTCTCGGAAAACGCGATTTCTGATCACAAAATCAAGTTGGCCAAAACATGAAAGTTGATGATCAAAAGGAAATAAGTCAAAATACACATAAATGAGGATTTTACAAGCATCAAGAACAAACTCAACAATCTCAGACATAATCCACGGGCGCCCCGGCCCGCGTCAAACTTAAGTTAAAGGCTAACAAAGGTTAATAAAGCTAATCAAACAACCTAATCTAGCTTAGTAAAATAAGCTAATCGTCCCCTAACCCCACTTATCCACTAATCACGGTTAAAAACGAAATTAAATATTCAAACCTGGGTCGGGGTCTGACATCCTCCACCCCTAAGAATCACATTTGGTCCTCCAAATGATCACTAACCTCTGGGAATAGCTGAGGGTACTTCTTTTGAACTTGCTCACGAAGCTCCCAAGTAGCTTCTTCTGGTCCATGGTTCTCCCAACGGATTTTTACCCACTGAATTGTCCTATTCCTCAGTTCTTGCTCTTTGGTGTCAATAATCTCTGCCGGTTTTTCAATGTATGTGGCATCCTCTCTGACATCCAACGGCTCATGTTGTAACACGTGCGAAGGGTCTGAAACATACTTCCTTAACATTGATACGTGAAACACGTTATGCACACCCGACAGTTCTGGAGGCAAAGCTAGTCTGTACGCCACTTCCCCGATTCGACTCAAGATCTCATACGGTCCAATAAATCTCTTAGACAATTTGCCCTTCTGCCCAAATCTCAATGTCCCTCTGACCGGAGATACCTTCAAGAATACCTTGTCTCCAACTTGGAATTGGAGATCTTTTCTTCGAACATCAGCATAGCTCTTCTGTCGGCTCCTCGCAATCTTCAATCTCTCATGGATAATTCTGAATTTATCACTTGTTTCCTCAACTAAAGATGGACCATGAAAACTGCGTTCTCCGACTTCTTCCCAACACACTGGGGTTCTACACTTCCTGCCATAAAGTGCTTCGAAAGGGGCCATTCCTATGCTGGAATGGTAACTATTGTTGTAGGCAAATTCACAAAGCGGTAGATTCTCGTCCCACTGATTCTTGAAATCAAGGACACAAGCCCTAAGCATGTCCTCGAGGGTCTGAATAGTCCTCTCCGACTGACCATCCGTCTGCGGGTGGTACGCTGTACTGAATTGAAGCTTCGTCCCCATCGATTCATGCAAAGTCTTCCAAAACCTCGAAACAAATCTACTATCCCGATCTGAAGTGATGGAAACCGGCTGACCATGACGACTAACGATCTCCTTAACAAAAGCTTGCGCTAAAGCCAACATGTGCATCTTCTTACCGGTCTTCAAAGGAATAAAGTGCGCTGACTTCGTTAACCGATCCACTATAATCCAAATGGCATTGTTCCCCTTGCTCGTATTCGGTAAACCTGATACAAAATCCATCGTCAGGTGCTCCCATTTCCACTCTGGGATTTCTAACGGTTGCAAAAGACCAGGTGGTTTCTGATGTTCTGCCTTCACTAATTGACAAGTCATGCATCTAGACACAAAGGCTGCTATCTCTCTCTTCATATTGTTCCACCAAAAACGACTCTTCAAATTTTGATACATCTTCGTACTCCCTGGGTGCACTGAATACCTCGTATTGTGAGCCTCTACCATAATGTCGTCTTTCAAATTGTCTACTTTAGGAACACAAAGTCTGCCACGGAAGTACAAAACTCCATCCAACAACTGAAAATCTGGCCTCTCCGAGATATGCTCCACAATTTTAACTAAGTCTGGATCTTGCATCTGATTGTCCTTAATTTTCTGAATAAAGACTGGCTCGGACACTGTCATATTTGCCAACACAACTCCTTCTCTCAAAGGTTCGAACTCTACTCCCAAATCCTCAAACTGCTGAAAATTGTAAAATCCGTGCAAACTAGCCAAACAAACTGACTTCCTACTCAACGCATCAGCCACTACGTTAACTTTCCCCGGATGATAGATAATCGGAAAATCGTAGTCCTTGATGTACTCCATCCACCTTCTCTGCCTCATATTCAATTCCTTTTGAGAGAACAAGTACTGAAGACTACGGTGGTCCGAATGAACTTCAAATTTTTCTCCGTACAAGTAGTGTCTCCACATCTTCAACGCGAAAACTATGGCTGCTAACTCCAAATCGTGCGTTGCATACTTCTTTTCATGTTCCTTCAGTTGCCTCGAGCCATATGCAATCACGTTTCCATTTTGCATCAACACACAACCGAGTCCAACTCCTGAAGCATCCGTATAGATGACGAAACCACCACTCCCCGAAGGTAAAGTGAGGACAGGCGCTGAAGTTAACCTCTTCTTCAACTCTTCAAAACTAGCTTCGCACTTCTCTGACCGTACAAACGGCACATTCTTCCGGGTTAACTTAGTCAATGGTGCTGCGATAGACGAAAAGCCTTGAACAAATCTCCTATAATAACCTGCCAAACCCAGAAAACTTCTAATCTCTGTCACGTTTTTCGGTCTCTCCCAATTGATAACTGCTTCAATCTTTGACGGGTCAACTGCTAGCCCTTCTTCAGAAATAATGTGACCAAGAAAAGAGACTTGCTCTAGCCAAAACTCACATTTCCCAAGCTTCGCATACAACTGGTTATCTCTCAACAACTACAAAGAAGTCCTCAAATGCTGCTCATGATCTTCTCTTGACTTGGAATACACTAGAATATCATCAATGAAGACGACGGTGAACTGATCTAGGTAGGGTGCAAAAATCTTATTCATGAGAGCCATGAATACCGCTGGCGCATTGGTCAGTCCAAAGGGCATCACCAAAAATTCATAGTGCCCGTATCTAGTTCGAAAAGCTGTCTTCGGGATGTCTGATTCCCTAACCCTCAACTGATGATATCCGGACCTCAAATCTATCTTCGAGAAAAACTTTGCACCTTGCAACTGATCAAACAACTCGTCTATCCTAGGCAGAGGGTACTTGTTCTTGATGGTCACTTGGTTCAACTTCCTATAGTCTATACACATCCTCAAACTTCCATCCTTCTTCTTGACAAAAAGTACTGGGGCTCCCCATGGGGAAACACTTGGCCTAACAAAGCCCTTATCTAGCAACTCTTGCAATTGCAACTTCAATTCACCTAACTCCGCTGGAGCCATCCTATAAGGAGCAATGGAAATCGGAGCAGTTCCTGGCAACAACTCTATTGTAAACTCAACTTCTCTGATGGGTGGTAACCCTGGAATCTCTTCTGGAAAAACATCGGGAAACTCACACACTATCGGGATATTCTCCACCTCTAGGGATTGTTCGTCCTTGGAAACGAAAGCAATAAATCCCTCACAACCTGATCTCAACAACTTAGCTGCCGAAAGAGCGGAAATAAACCTAACTGGGGAAATCCTTTTCTCTCCCTGAAACTTCACTCCGGAGGACGACTCATCCAACCTAAACACAATGGTCTTGCTATAACAATCCATGGAGGCATGATGACCCGCTAGCCAATCCATGCCTAGAATAACATCGAAGTCATGCATCACTAAAGTAATAAGGTCTGCAGGGAAAATGACTTCTCCTATCTTCACTGGACAGCCAGGGTAAAAAGTACTACACACCACTTGCTTCCCTACCGGAGTAGTAACAGTCAAAACAAACTCTAACTCCCTAACAGGAACACTAATCTTCTTAGCAAACACAAGGGATAAGAAAGAATGGGTAGATCCCGGGTCAAACAACACTTTAGCTTCAACATCACAAATTAGAAGTTTACCTTCCACAACATCACCTGCTGCTTCTGCATCCACTTGATTGATATGGTTGAGACGGCCTTGCTGACGCGGTCTGTTCTGATTTTGATTCGGCCTCCCAAGCTGCATATTCCTATTTTGCTGCTGTGGACGGGCATTCTGGTTCTGAGGCTGTTGACGGGGCTGTTGGTTCTGCTGCTGCCTCGGTGGATTCTGAACTACTTGTTGATTCTGCTGAGGGGCTTGCCTAGGCGGCTGCTGAGGTGCCCTGTTGCCCTGGTTCCTATTGTTCGGGCAATCCTTCACTTGGTGGTCTGAGCTACCACACTTAAAACACGCACCTGAGATTCGATAACACTGCTGAGAAGAGTGATTCTTACCACAGTGCTCACACCCGCCTTGAGTTGGAGCATTCTGTTGTTTCTTTTGGTTCTTTCCTTGGTAAGATTTCTGCCCACTCTGAAACTGCTGCCTCTTTCTTTGGTTGTCCTTGATAATCTGATTATTTATATCCTCAAACCTGTAGGCCCTCTTGATAGCCTCCTGAAAGGTGGTTGGTGGTACCACACCCAAAGCATCTCTCAAAATAATGGGGTTGAGCCCATCCATAAACTTGGTGATCTTTTTCTCCTCGGTGTCCACCAACTCTGGAGCATAGCGAGATAACTTCTCAAACTTGGTAAGATATTCCAAAACAGTCATATCTTCTTGCTTAAGCAACTGGAACTCTGCTGCCTTCTGTTTCTTAATATGTGCTGGGACGTATTTCTCACTAAACTGCTGCTTGAAAGTGGCCCACGCAATCCCATCTGCAATATTCTGATAGCCTTCCTTGACAGTCTTCCACCAAATGTCTGCCAACCCAGTAAACATAGATGCTGCCAAGTGAACCCGCTGTCTGCCTGTACATACAAAAATATCGAAGATGTTCTCGGTATGAGCCAACCAATCATCTGCTGCCAAAGGTTCTTCCTGACCCGTAAACTCTTTAGGACCCCTTTTTCTGAACTTCTCAAACAGGATATTAGGATCTCGATCCCTATTCTGCACTGGTTCCACATTAGCTACTGGTTTCGGCCTCCTACCCAACACTTCAAGTAGTTGCCTTTGCACTTGAGTTAATTCCTCATCCTTCTTGGCCATTTGTTCTTGAAATCGAGCTTGGTTATCATTGGCTCACTGCTGTTGTTCAACCAACATTTGCATGAGTTGTTGGAATTGACCCGTCACCGGGTTTTCAATCTCGCTGTCATGATTGCTACCTGATGCATTCGCACCTGCCGGAGGTCGACGCGGAGGCATAATGCTGCAAAACAACTTGTTAGTACAACAAGATATAATAATAAAGCGTTCCCAATCCCAAATCGATGCTAACTAACGGTAATGCTAACGAATCCTTGCCACGTCCTTATGTTTCTAATCCAATTTTAATTGCCTCAAATATTTCTCGCTCTGATACCAAGCGTGTCACGCCCCCGGACCGAGGTCCCGCTAAACGAGGCCTTAATCCGGGGACGCGGCGCGACGGGCCGGAAAATTCCGCCCGCACACGCTAGTTTCCCACAGGTTTCCGCGGTAAGGATTCACGGAATCCGATCAAATAGTGATATATATGGATCACTTTCATACCAATGAATTACGCGGAAGCATTGTAGCAAACATAAAAGTCTCACAAACGGGTATAAATTGAGAACGCATGAGACTAGCATCAAAAGAGAAACATTTACTGTGGGCCCCAAAGTTAGTTAGAGTTGATACAAAAGTAAGTTAAGCATTAATTACAATTTTTCCCCAAAAGAAGATAAGCCAACAATGGCCATGACAAAAACCCAAAAAGTATAATATGAAATCCCAAAATGTGATCGCAGCTCCAAGGTAACCCGACGTCTAATTGACATCATCGGGCTGCCACTCGCCCTCCGCTGGAACTATGGGTTCCGCCTCGAAGTGCGCCTCAACCGCGAGGGGCTCGACATCTGACACCAAACAAAAGAGAGTCAGACACGACGGTCTGGCAAGCAATTACAACAATAATAAGATGAGAGCGGAGTAAAACATAATAAGTAAGAGCTACGATAAATTCACGATTTATAACAACGCCGAAGTAAAGATAGAAGAAACATCTCGATGGTTTACAAATCTAATGTCATGATGAATTAACATAAAAACAATGCCATGAGATGATTATCAATGCATAAAAACAATGGCAACCCACATAAAGCTATATTATCCTGTTACCGAAGTAACCGGAGCAAACAGACCGTAGCCACTAAACGTGGGACGGAACGACATAGTCGTTATCAGACAGAACCGTAGCCACTACTCGTGGGACCGGATAATTACCGTTGCCATGGTCGGTACAAACGGAATCCAAACTGCAGCTGGCAAACAAAGTAAAGACCCCAAGCCGGATGATCAGTCCGACAAGGTGACCTAAGCCTAGTGGTGCCGTTTTAGTGAAAATCTGAAACATCGAAGAAATGCAATTCTATTTATAAGATGCATTTCCAAAGTCAATTGAGAACTACTCCAAACAAATGCATATGGTCAAAGCCAAGCAAGACAAGTGAGTAGTTTCATCATTTCTAAAATATGGGGGTAACCCATTTCAAAACATGAAGGAATTGGAGAAAGAACCAAAACAAAAGTCTTTTTATACAAAAGAATGAATGATGGGTCGGTCGACTAAGCGGGTAGTCTCGATGTACATATGATCCCCTTTATTGTCATTAAAAGAAAGTGATTTGGTGCCACTGAAGATCGTTGACAATCACAAGGGATTAAGTGTACATTCAGACTCAAGGGTTTTCCTAAGTGGTATTGGCCATAGTTTAAGACACAACTTGCCATGAATTCTAGGCTTGAAAAGGGTGAATGGGCTTCACTTATAGGGGAAAGTTTAATGCTGAATTGGGCTTGGACATAGACCCGAAGTGGGCTTGAAATTATATAGAATAAGTCTTCCTTAGAAGTAGGTTTAAACCCCTTTTTAATCAGGCCCACAGCTGGCCTTATTCAAGCCCAACAGTCCGTTGAAAACCAGCCCAAACAATCCCTAACATAGCCCAGAATCATGTCCTACTCAGCCCAACAATAAGACTCAAAACAGCCCGAGAGTTGGCCTTAAAACAGGCCCAAAGAACACCTAAGAAATGGGCTTATCACAACCTTCAGTTGGGCCATCAAACTATTCTAAAAAGGACCCTGAATCAGGCCCAAAACCCGAGCCCAAACTGAGCTGGGCTCGCTCGAGCGAACCCAGGTCCGCTCGAGCGGACCCAGACAGTAGCTGGGTCGCTCGAGCGGCCCAGTGGGTCGCTCGAGCGGACCCAGACAGTACCTGGTCCGCTCGAGCGACCCAGTGGGTCGCTCGAGCGGACTGGGCCTGCCCAGTCCGGCCCGAGTGCAGGAAATCCTCCTTCTTTGTGTTTTTTTTTTCTTCCTTCTTCTTGATCATTTCCATTCCCTCCTTCCATACATAGTTCTACAACATCTTGGGCCCTTTCCTAAGCTTCACAAATCCTCCAATCATCATTCATAATCATCTAATTAACACAACTTAACACTTTTTAAAAGAATCCATTTCTTTGAACACCATTTGAACAAATGAAACAAACTCTCCAAGAAGCCATAAAGAGAACAACCTTCCAATGCATAATAGAGCAATAACATAAATGAGGATGACTATTAAGGTGGTTCATTAAATCAAGCAAACCATAAACTAAAAGAGATTAACATAAAAAGGGAAAAATCAAGAAATAAAACCAAATGAGGGAAAGCATCACATTAGTGTTGGAATATACTTGCCTTTAGCTAAGATAAGCTCAAAATCACTCCTTAAACCAAACCTTAGAGCTTCAAGCTCCAAATCTACAAAAACCCCAAAAATTTCCCAAGAAACCCTAAAATGTCAACCCTAGTAAATCCTCAATGAAAACCTTAACAAATGGGATTAAAATGCTCCAAATGGAGAGGAAAGCAAAGATCTTGGGTTTAGAAAACTATTGCTCACCTTGAGGAACCCTAACAAAGAAGAAAGGCTTGAATGGAGGGCTTCTCTTAGCTCAAACTCCTCAAGAATGGTATCCCTAGGAAGCTTGAAGAGGGAGGAAGAGATTGAGGAGGTCAATCCTCTAAGAATACCTCACCAAGTGAGAGTTCCAGATGAGAGAGAGTGAGAAGGGAGAAGAGAAAAACCCTAGCCAAGAAAAGTTGCTGGAATGAAAATGAAGAAGGGAGAAAGAAGAGTCCCTTTTTAAGAGACAAGCCATTGTGGGCCCCGATCTTCACAAGCCTAGAAACGGTACTTGCGGGCCCCGAACGAAGACGACGAAGAAGACAAAAATGATCGGCGAAATTTCTACTTTCCAAAAAGTATATTTTTGACAATTTCTGGAATTTTCGAAATTCGAGTACAGGTTTTGTGTGAAAAGTCAGTTTTGCCCTTTTTCTCGGAAAACGCGATTTCTGATCACAAAATCAAGTTGGCCAAAACATGAAAGTTGATGATCAAAAGGAAATAAGTCAAAATACACATAAATGAGGATTTTACAAGCATCAAGAACAAACTCAACAATCTCACACATAATCCACGGGCGCCCCGGCCCGCGTCAAACTTAAGTTAAAGGCTAACAAAGGTTAATAAAGCTAATCAAACAACCTAATCTAGCTTAGTAAAATAAGCTAATCGTCCCCTAACCCCACTTATCCACTAATCACGGTTAAAAATGAAATTAAATATTCAAACCTGGGTCGGGGTCTGACAGAGGTGTTGACCTATAGTTGGCCTCACTCATTGGTGACTCAAAGCAAATGAATAGATAGAAACTTGAGTTCATTAATGTCTCAGAATTGAGAGCCTATTGCTAGGGAATTATGAGAGCAGACCTTAAAATAAAGATAGTGTTTATAAGGTGCTTCTCATGGTCCTTCAATACATCCAATGTACCAGCATTATGATCCAGAATCTTCCATTCTGATGATCGAGACAAATCACACTATCTCATAGTGATCAAAGTGCTGCAACCTTGTCAGTATGAGATGTCCAGTCTCATCACTGGTTGTGAATATATTTTAAGTATAAAATTTGTCATACATGTCTCCCGTATGTGGATCTCATCCATACACATATATTACATCTAATATACTTGTGGACCCCGGTTCATCTCATGAACCATCATGTCATTCGTATTGGTTATGTGCAAGTATATAATAAATCACCATTCATCTCATGAAAGGAAAACATGAATATACTGATAAATAAGGAAATTAATCAATTTATTATATCATATACTGGATTGAGTCCATAAAACTAACAGCTACTACCTAAGATTTGTCCAAGGTTTTTCGTCCATTGCAGCACCATTGATGAAGTTAACGAGAAAGAATGTACCTTTTGTTTAGACCGATCAGTGTGAAAATAGTTTTCAGGAATTGAAGAAAAGACTAACCATAGCTCCAATCCTCACATTACCATCGGGCAGCAGTGGATTTGTTATTTTTACAGATGCATCAAATGTGGGATTAGGTCATGTATTGATGCAAGATGGCAAAGTGATTACGTATGGCTTGAGACAGTTGAAAGATCATGAAAAGAACTACGCAACACATGACTTGGAGTTGGCAGTAGTAGTTTTTGATTTAAAGATGTGGAGACACTATCTCTACGGAGAGAAATTCGAAGTCTATTCTCTGACCACCGAAGTTTACAGCATTTATTCTCACAAAAAGAACTGAATATGAGGCAGAGACGGTGGATGGAGTACATAAAAGATTATGACTTCCCGATCAAGTATCACCCAAGCAAGGTTAATGTTGTAGCTGACGCATTGAGCACAAAATCAGCGGTTATGGCTAGTTTGAGATGAGTTAGTGTTTACCAGTAGTTTGAAGAAATTGGAGTAGAAGTGCAACCTTTGAAGAAGGGTGTGATGTTAGCACATATGATAGTGATTGAGCCTACTTTTATTCAGAAGATTAAAGATAGTTAGATGCAAGACCCAGACTTGGCCAAGATTGTGAAACAAATTGCAGAACATTCAGATTTCAGAATTTCAGAGGGAGTATTATATTTTCGTGACCGGTTATGTGTACCGAATGTGGATGATTTAAAGAATGTGGATGATTTAAAGAATTTCAGAGGGAAAACAAACAACAATATATCCAATGAGCAATCACCATAGTGGGCCCAGGTCTTAATCCTTGGATCTCGGTCCAGGGTCGCGACATCAACTCTCCATTTGGCATTAAAGAAAGAAGCACACAAGAGGAGAGAGAGTGAGGGGCTGGAAGAGGAAGAAGAAACCCTCTTCAATCAGGTTGTTGCAGGAAAATGAGATGGGGAAGAGAAGAAGGAGCCCAACTGGTTTTATAAATTGGGGAAAATGGGTTCCAATGGGTCCTAACACTTCAAGGGGTGAAAGTGGCATTTGTGGGTCCCAAACAAAAACGACGAAGAAGGCAAAATCGGTTATCGAAATATCTATTTTCCAAAAAGAATATTTTCCCCAATTTTTTGCAAATTCCGAAATTCAAGTACATATTTAGTGTAAAATGTCATTTTTTCCCTTTTTCTCGAAAAATGCGATTTCTGAGTATCAACTCCAAACAGATAAAACATGAAAGTTGTTAAGATCAATAAAATGAGTCAAAAGGAATATAAATTGTAATTTTTTTGAAATCAAGAATAATTTCTCACATAAATATATTTCACAAAGGCCGTGTCAAACCAAAGTCAACGGTCCTAAAAAATCTCCAAAACTATGAAAAATCTATTCAAACTCTCAAACGAAGCCAAACCACCTCTAAACTCACTCAAAAAGCTAAACCACAATTAAAAAAACACTAAACAAGAGAATTAGGGGTCGGGGTCTTACACTAACCCAAAATTTGTCCACAAACCTCATATCTTTGTCTAACACAATCGACTCTGGAACTCCATACAACCTGACTATGTCATCAATGTACTTGTGTGCTAAAACATGCATGTATCCTCTCATCTTCATCGGAACGAAGTGTTCTGATTTGGTGAGTCTATCAACAATCACCCAAATATTGTCATGGTCCTTCGTGGGTGGTAATCCTGCAACGAAGTCCATGGTGATGTGTTCCCACTTCCATTCCGGTGTCTTCAATGGCTGATTCTAGAGGTTTTTGATGTTCAACCTTCACTTGCTGACACACTAAACATCTCAAGACAAATCCTACAATGTCCTTCTTCATGTTGTTCCACCAGTAAAAACTCTTCAAGTTCTGGTACATTTTGGTGCTCCCAGGGTGAATAGCATAACGAGAATGGTGTGTCTCAACCATAATCTCATTCCTCAAATCATGTACACCCGGTACACACAATCTGTCCTAGCAATACAACACTCCATCCATGAGTCTGAACTCTGGTCTATTTGCTATGCTGTCAATCACTCTGGCTAACTCAGGATCCTCTCCTTGACTGTTCTTTATTCTGTCCAAAATCTCTGGCTCCCAAGTATGCATGTTTGCAATCATCACCTTCTCAGTCTAAGGCTGGAACTCTATATCCAAATCCCTAAATACTTTTGTCAAAGACCACTCTACTTGCAAACATCCACTAGTTGTTGCCTTTCTACTCAATGCATCTGCAACCATATTTGCTTTCCTGGGATGATATTTAATCAGAAAATTGTAGTCCTTGATGTATTCCGTCCATCTGGTCTGCCTCATGTTCAAATCCTTCTGCCCAAACAAGTACTGAAGACTCCTGTGATTCGAGTGAACCTCGAATTTCTCTCCGTACATGTAATGTCTCCAAAACTTCAGTGCCATAACCACTGTTGCTAGCTCCAAATCATGGGTACCGTGTCTCTTCTCGTGCTCTTTCAACTGTCTGGACCCGTAAGCCACTACTTTTCCTTCCTGCATGAGTACGCATCTTAGTCCAATGCCTGAAGCATCTGTAAAAATCACAAACCCACCAGTTCCTGTAGGTAAAGTAAGAACAGGAGCTGTGGTCAATCTGGTCTTCAGCTCTTGAAAGTTAGCCTCACACAGTCATAGTGCTCTGTCCAAACAAAAGGAACATCCTTCCTTGTCGATTTGGTCAATGGAGCTGCTATGCTGGAAAATCCTTTCATAAACCTTCTGTAATACCCTGTAAAACCTAGAAAACTCCTGATTTGTGCCATTGTCTTCGGACACTCTCAACTAACAACTGGTTCAATCTTCTCTGGAACCGCCACCAAACCTTCCCTAGAGATGATGTGTCCAAGAAAAGACACTTGCTCAAGCCAAAAACCACACTTACTTAGCTTGACATAGAGCTGATTCTCTCTCAAGATCTGTAATGAAGTTCTCAAATACTCTGCATGATCATCTTTGGACTTCGAATAAACTAAAACATCGTCTATAAACTGTTGACACCAAAAATGTCACTTTGCCCCTTCAAGATCCAAAGAGCTACATGAAGTCACAACCTGCCATAAATAGGCAATGCTACTTCCAAAAACCAAATCTTGTCAGAATCAAACAAAAAACTGCAAGATCCTTCAAGACAGCCAAAAGAGGAGTATACAAGAAGTTTCGGGCCATTTCAAAATCATTTGGCCTAACTTCGATTCTCCGGCAACTGAAAAGGAGCTCCCGGCGGCGAAAGCATCGGAGACACCAAATCTTCGATCAGAGCCGATGGATGGTCTCAAAATACATCCAAAAGGCTCCACGTCAAGTTCCGAGTCAAACCGACAATGTTTGACCCTACATCAACCCTCGAACAACTAAATCAAGCCTCTCGGCGGCGAGAACCACCGAGGCCATCACTCATCAGAGAGAGCACATGGACGGCTTCAAAATGCTTACAAAGGGCTACACGTCAAATTTCAGGTCATCTCGACAACATTTGACCATAGTTTGACGCTCGGAAGCCAAATCAGGCCTCTCGGTGGTGAAGCTCTCCGGGACCATGGTTTCCAAGACGGAGCCCATGGATCATCTTAAAATGACTCCAATAGGTTCTCTGTCAAAATTCAAGTCAATCGGATATTGGTTGACCGCACATCAAACCGCGACGTCTTCATCGCGACAAAAGCAAGTCTACGGGTGATAAGACCCCAAACGACTTCAAAACTCAAACAAAAGCCTATGGTTGGTCTTATTTATTGCTCAGTAGGCTTCACACCAAATTTCAGGTCATTCCGACATCGTTTGGCCCAGTTTCAGCTTCTGACGGAAAATCGGCAGCTCTGCGCGATAAAGTCTTCGGCTTTCTCAGAAAATTGGAAACTTTGCAAAATAAAATGCAAGGATTCTCACCAGATTTTCTATAGGGAAATCAGGCCAATAAATGATCAAAAATATCAAGGAAAAATACAGAAGAAAAAAGAATCGAAAAACAGCAAAAACGGACACAAAACTGGACAAAAGGGGGAAAAAACCCCCCAGGGTTGTAGGCCCCTGCGACCCTGGGGCCCGGAATCTCCGGGAAGGCCCCGGAAACCCCGGTTTTCGCCGTTTTTTCGCGATTCGAAGCGTCCAGCCTCTGGTATTTTCCAAAATTCATACTTTTGAGACACCAAGTCCTCTGACATCCGTAAAAAATATGGGTTAATCATCAAGAGTATCGAAAACAACATTGATCGCCACCCGGTCAACCAAAAAAAGTGTGCTTTTTACCCGACCGATCGAGAAATCGACAGGACAGATGGTACCAACCCGCTGTTGGCAACTAACACCTGAAGTTACATGGTCATCCGATGTCGATCTACATGAAGATCCATCAATGATCACCGCCAGAAGAATCCCAAAAGACGCGGCACGGCCCGGGACTCTTCAACTGCTCGGCGACCACTTAATGCGATTAATTGACTAGCTTTATTACAGTCATTAATCAATTTCTTTGGACGGGCCAATCAGAAGCAAGCATCCGGGAGTTACAAGTCAAGAGATTCATGGCATTTAACCCATGAAACTCCTCCCATCATGGCGATTAAAGGCGATTAAATGCCTCAATCTCCTCTGGCCAATCAGAAGCCAAGAAAAATGAGTTACAAAATAAAGAATTCAATCTTGTAACTCCTCCCTTTATGTAGCTTTATGACAATTAAGGCTCATAAACCCTCCTAAATGGCTACCTAAAAGCCTATAAATAGGAAAGCTCTCCAAGAAGAAAGACAATCACAAACACACAGACAACAGACTGCAGAAAATCCGGAAACTCAGACAGAAAAAGGCGTCAGAAATCTAAGAGAGAAAACTCTGCGGAAATCCTACACCGACCACCGCTACAAGGTGACAAAAGTCCCTTGGGGGGTACCCCCCCAAGGTCCTTGTCTTCTCCTTCTGCCTCCAATGGCTTAGACATGGCTTTTCAGCCCGTCTACTCGGCTTTTTATTGGTAATAAGACCTCCCTTTGGTCTTTGTTCTCTAAAAACCTGAGGTTATAGCCAAGCCAAGCGAATCAATAGCATCCTCTGTTCTCATCTGCATGGATGATGGCGAAGTCCACATATGGCTTGCGACCGTCAATTTGAACGGGTCCCTCACAATCTCCTGAGAAGTTAGATCCTCCTTTTCTTGCTTTTCATTGTAGTTTGTATTTTTTTTAAAGAGATAAAAATCAAAACTCTTGTCTTTCATTATTGATAAGAATTGTAAATCGGCTATAAACGCCAAAATCGGCTATAAACGCCAAAAATCGGCTATAAACGCCAAAATCGGCTATAAATGCCAAAAAAAAATTCGACTTTCACGGCAAATCAAGAAAATATCTCTTTTCTTAAATATATGTGCAATGGAAAACTTAAAAAAAAATCGCCTTTCACGGCAAATCAAGAAAATGTCTCTTTTCTTAAATATATGTGCAATGGAAAACTTGAAAGAAGTTGATTTCCTTTTTACTTGCGAAGGTTGATCTCCGGATCACCACTTGCAATTCCAAGTAAAAATAGAAAATCTGGCACACCCACACAAAAGAAATGTTGATGCACGCCCCTTGCCCCCCGGTTACGAAAGGGTCGGACACAACGGACTCCCACCTCCGCCGACCTCGGTAGGACCAGGCGCCAGGAGCGCGGTCCATTTAGCTGGCACACCCGGTGGGACCCATTCATTTGAGAACACGATGCTAGAAATGAAATATTTGCATATCATATCTATTGCTCTATGCTTATTTCTTGATTCTTTGGCTACTTGTTGATTGGTGGCCATGTTGGATTACGCATCTGAAAAAAAATGAGATGAGATTTTTTGGAAATTTCTAATTCTTTGAATTTATTTCCACTTTTTCTCTTTTCAAAAAAAAATAAAAACAAAAAATTAGATTTCTCATTTTGGATTCAAAATTGAGAAACCTTGATCCGTTCCTATCGTTCATCGCGCTTGCAGAAATGTTGAGCCTGTTCGACTAAGGTTTCGGGCCATCGTTTCTCTTCGATGAGTTCATTAAAGATCTAAATATATATATATATATATATAATCAGATTTTTCATTTTGAATTCAAAATTGAGAAACCTTGATCCGTTCCTATCGTTCATCGCGCTTGTAGAAATGTTGAGCCTGTTCGACTAAGGTTTTGGGCCATCGTTTCTCTTCGATGAGTTCATTAAACATCTAAAAAAAATATATATATATATAAAATCAGACTTTTTATTTTGAATTCAAAATTGAGAAACCTTGATCCGTTCCTATCGTTCATCGTGCTTGCAGAAATGTTGAGCCTGTTCGACTAAGGTTTTGGGCCATCGTTTCTCTTCGATGAGTTCATTAAAGGTCGAAAATAAATAAATAAATAAATAAAAAACAAAAAAAGACATAGACGACTAAGGTTAAACCAACTGCGTTCTTTGATCATGTTTGATTCAAGAAAAGCCTTGTCCAGAGTGTGGAGACAGCTTGACTGTTCTAGGCAAGGGTCCTCCAAACAAGTTCATTAAGTAATCCTACCCTTACCTGGGGGCAATTCTATCAATCAAAATTTCATAGGACCGAGTTAGGAGGCCTATGTGTACTCTCTCGTCTTTTAAATAAATTTTTTCAAAAATAAAATTTTTAAAATAAAAAATAAAAAATAAAAAAAATAAAAAAAATTTTCAAAAAAAAATATTTAAAAAAAATAAATAAAAAAAAAAGATTTAAAAAAAAATCTTCAAAAAAAAAAAAAAAAACTTCCGTCATTTTTGGGTTTAGATTGGAGAAATCTTGGTCTTCTCCTTTCTAAGCACTGGTGCTCGCGGAAATCGCTGAGCCCGTGTTCAGATTGGAGTGCATTTTGCTCTCTTTGATGAACCCGATACTGGCCTTTCAAAAAAAAAACTCGTCATTTTGGATTCAGATCCGAGAAATTATGATTCATTTCTTTCTGAGCACTGGCGCTCGCGGAAATCGCTGAGCCCGTGTTCAGATCGGAATACCATCTGCTCTCTTTGATGAATCCAATCTTGACCTTTCAAAACAGAGAATTTCATCTCATGGATGCGGTCTCAAAACATTTGTGTCTAGCGGTACTAGTACGCCCTTTCAGGGTCTACTATATTGCGACCGGCACATTTGTAACTCCAACTTTATATTCTTCTTACCTCGAGCAAACTCTGCTTCTCGATAAGTCAAATTTAAGTTCACAATTGCTTCTAGCAGTCACTGGGACGCTCATTCTGTGCTTACCATACCTGCGATCAGAACAATTGTACCCTCTATGGCGTTTTGCCTTCTTCATATTGCTTGGGTCATCTTCCTCGAGCAATTTGAAAAGACGAAACCATAGAACTTCCCATTTATGATCATTATATTCTTATGATTACTAATGGATGTAGTCTTGTTTCAGAAATTTTTGAAAAAAAACTAACAATGGCAGCATCGCTTACCATTACTTTCGATGAGAACAAGCTCCAAGTCATGCTTCAATAGAAGCAAACTACGCGCACCTACAAGCGCCCCATCAGCTGCCGAAGCATCAACTCCTTCGGCAACTCTCTGAACTCCAGGTCGACCTCGACTCCCCGGACTATCGTCTTTGGGACGCTGGGACCATTCCCACTTCCCGAGGAACAAACTGCTCCCTCTAAGAAGCAGAAACTCGCCTCTCAACGTGTCACTTCCGTGACACCAAAGGCGAGCACCAGAAGGCCCGAAGCCCGTGGCAGCCCCATGAAGCCTAGACAAGCAAACGACCAGGTCTATCCCAAGACTTGGTCCCCAAGACCTTCACCAAAACAAAGAAGGTCTCAAACACCTACCAAGCCAGCATTCCTGGCCCCACTCAAGGAAAACCAGTTCTACCCTCTTGCTTACAGGAAAGAGGAGAGACCCATCTCCAACCTGACTTCCAAGTCATCCCAGCATGAGCCGGCTTGTTCCTACAAGCCCAAAATCAAATCATGCATCACAAGGCCTTTGCAAGCACCTGCTAAGGCCTACAAACCCATAGTTCGACCCTTCATCTCTACAGGGGCCGAACTCCAAAAATTCAAAGCTTCGCTGCAACAAGCGAAGGACAGGGTTCGCATCCTGTCCTTGCCCAGCTGCGAAGAAGACAGGCTCGGTTGCTGCGCCTGAGGGAGCACATCCTTCATTGTCAAAGCCCAGCCAGAGCTGACCGAAGCTCAAATTGCTCGTCGCATACGCCGCCGCACGTTGTATAGACAAAAGAGACTAGAAAAGCAAAGGACCCAACCTCCTACACTTCAAGTCTCTCCCAAATGGGTCGAAAAAGAAAGACCCAACCAAGTTGCTGCCGTCCATATGGTTGGAAAAACCAGAAGGCGCCAAAAGTCAGCAACAAAAATCCATGTCCGACGTCCGATGACCCGCAGCGTCTCCAGGACAAGAAGACATTCAGAAGAGTCCCCTGCTCCTTTAAGCAAAGGACGGCAGAGTGATCCTTCCTCAAGCTCTTCTTCAAAAAGAATGAGCCCCAGCTCAGTCACCAGGATAGTTTCTTCGTTCGAATCACCAGGCTACAAATTCTGAGCCACCACCCCGCAATCCACCTCTAGATGATGCGATCACCCGCATCCAGCAGTTGGAACAAGGCCAACAGAGGATTGAAACTCTGATGGAAAACCTTCTCCTCGCCTTCCAAAATCAGGCGAACAATGAACCTCCTCCGAATCATCAAGACGATGAGATAAATGGAGAAGAAAATGAGTCACGCGCCCTTACCAAAAAGGACGTAGACAGTATCCTCGCCAAAGCAAAAGAAGAGGATATACTCAAGGAGCATGGGATCAAGCCACCATATCCCTTATGGATGGACTCGTTCCCGTTCCCCACCAAATTCAAGCATCCTACTCTCCAAACATATACGGGGAAATGATCAGCCAGACAGCACGTCATCCACTTTAAGATCCTGACGGGGGCTATCGCAGATCAAGATGCACTCAAGATCCGCCACTTTGCAAGTACCCTAAAAGGTACGGCCTTCGATTGGTACTCCACTCTGCCGAAGGACTCCATCCAAAACTGGGCCATGCTAGAGACACGCTTCCTGACTCACTTCAAAGGTGAGGATCATCCCGCTACTATGGCTCAGCTGTGCAGCCTAAAATAGGGGGAGAATGAGTCAACGTATGACTTCATTCATAAGTGGAAAGCAATGGCATACAAATGCTCTGATGTACTGCCACAAGCGTCGCTAGTCGACATCTGCCAAAACAACATGAGAGCCAGAATCTGCTCCATGATCATCGGCAACAAATCAAAAAACCTGGGAGAACTCCTAGAAGCTTCCATGGAAGCAGAAACAGTGATTAAAGACCTCAACAGTCAGAAATCATCAAGAAAAGAGCAAACCGCCATTACAATCTCTAAACCAAAGAAGAAAGAGGTACTCAATATGCAGACCAAGTCAGCTCCTCAGCCACCAAAGAAAGCTGAAAACAAAGCTGCTGGTAAGAGACCTGAACTCTCAGATGCCTTCAAAGAATGAGTAGAGAAGAAATACCCATTTGATGAAGATGTTGATGAAATCTTCGGGGCTCTTGTGGCAAACGGCAAGCTCACCTTGCGGGAACCAAAAAGACCGGGCGATGTTGGCAAAACCAACGATCCTCGGTACTGTCCATACCACCAGATGATCTCGCATCCTCTCAATCAATGCTTCATTGTGAGGGAGAAAATAAACGAGATGTGGAAAAACGGAGTCATCACCTTTGACAAAAACTATGGGTCTGCCTCCGTCAACATGGTGACATGTGGACAAACATCAAAATCACTGAAGAAGAAGATCACTACTTCCTTCAAGGTGATAAACTCAATCCAAGCGTCCGAGGAACTGGTTCCTTACCCGACACCAGACGGACAACCCATATGGGTACATCCCGATCTCCTGGAAGATGAAAATTAGGAGGTCGTGAAAACAAAGCCTACAGCTCAACAGCGAAGGCAGGCTAGGAAATATCTTCTCAAGCTCAAACGGCGAGAGAAGACCCAGCCAAAACAAGAAGTCAAAGAAAAGGCAGAGGCTTCGTCTACCGCTTCGCTGGAGGCAACAAAAACATCCCTTCCAGAGACTTCAAAGGGGGTAAGAAAATTCACTCTCAGTTATTTCATGCCACCTCAATTCAAAGAAGCCACGCAGGAGCTATCATACTCTTGCAATTCGGTAGTTGGATTCTCCATTGATGGATACGAGTCCAGTGACACCGATGATGGATTCGAATCCAACTACACAGACGAGTGGGAGGAGTCCCTTGAAACAGGAGAATATCTCTCTGATGAAGAATGGGTTCCTGAGACTCATCTTATGCCAGTAATCTGGTATAATCCTCTATAACCACAAGGATCCTGGTCTGATGATGAAGAAGACCAAGAGGCTGTACAAGAAAATTCTGCTGACCCAGCACCCCTCATTGCTCCAGTGGAAATCAACCATGTTGAGCCACAAAGCGTTGATGAGGAAGAAGATTTGGCTCCCATGCCTGATCTTGAAGAATATGCAACTAGAACAAGAGCAAGACCGCGTCAACGAGCCTCCTCACAATCCAGAGCCTGAAGTCCCTAAAGACCATCAGGTACATCCTCCCTTAACTCCTGAAAATAGAGAAAATTGCTGGATAGATGATCCTCTTACATCCGAGGATGAGTCTGACTCCGATCAGGCAACGTCTTCCGTCAGAGCTTCCTGCAATGTAATAATTCGGGATTATAGCTCTTCCGAAGCATCGTCTGATGAAAGTACTTACACTCCGGCGACGCCTAGCAATGTATCTTCTGGAGCCACCTCGTCTCACGTGACTTTCACTGAGATGACACCCTCTCAGGTTTCTTCTCCTCAGACGTGACTTCAAAGTTCACACCCTTCTTGACTGAAGAATTCCCAGCTATTGATGCTTGGAACGATGAATTGGTCAATGAAGAAGAAAGGTTGCAGGATGCTGTTCAGGACTTGTTCCCGAAAAATGCTCCGTGCAACACAATCACTGAGGATGGAAACTCTGCTGCTAATACATCCTCGGCAAATGAAAAATGACAGCCTCTTAATCCTGAAGACAATCTTCCAAACGAAGACCCTTCTCAAGAAGCTCTCGAAGTTGGTAGAGGCACCCGCTCTGGCCGGGACTACCACAAAAATTACAACCAATCTTCCTTTACATATGTAAATCCTTCGGGAAAAGATGTTGTAAGCGCCCCTAGTAGCAACAATGATGAACATGCAGGCCCTAAGGAGGCTTTCAAGTATGACTTGATTGAACACTTCAAGCACATACCTGCACGTCTGCACATCCTGGATTTATTACGAATGTCTCCGCACACTCGTGATAATCTCATCTCAGAATTACAAAAGCTGAATGAGGATGTCGACAAACATGCCCCACAAGTCCTCCAAATTGAAATGGATTACCGGGTCAAAAACTCAGAAGCCTCCTCAAAGGGAGAAAAGAAGAAAACTGAGGGATCACGTATTGAATGCCTCTCGGTTAAAAAAGCAGCCAGTGGAACCATCGCCTTCACAAATGACGACATCCTACTTGGCGAAACCAGGCACAACCGACCCCTGTACTTCACAGGGTACATCAAGGAAATGCCTATGCACAGAGTGAAAGTCCGGGATCTTAACCCTAGAGGGGGGGGGGGGTGAATAGGGTGATCTACACTTAATGACTAATTATGACCAATTTTAATTTCTTTAAAATAAACTAGTCATATGTGATGATTAACATACATAATGCGGAAGCTAAACAAAACAATCACCACAAAAACAATCACCACTACACAATCATTTATAGTGGTTCGGCCTCAATGCCTACATCCACTACCGGCTTGTGTATCCAACACCCCACCGGATTTCCACTATTATGCTTTTTTAAAAGGCTAAGCAATAACCTCTACAACATGCTTTCCAAGGATAAGCAATAACCTTACAATGTTGTTTTTCAAGGCTTAACAACAACCTATACAAGATGCTTTTCAATGGCTAAGCAATAACCTTACAAAGAAATAATTTCTCAAAGAAAGTGTCTTCCAAAGAACACTCTAAGAGATTACAATTAAAGCACAATTACAATGCCTCTTTAATAGGCTAATTTGAAAGTGAAAACTAAACTCACACAACACACTAATGAGTGCAAAGATGTATGCTAATGAGGTGTGTGTGTGACAACTTCAATCAAGTTTAAAAAGTAAAGTCCAATGAATATATGCTCAAAGCAATTCAAAGATTAAAGCACATAGAAAGAATTGATTGAAGTTTAAATGCAAATCACATGAACAAATACTAACTTGTTGATGATTTAAAAAATAAAGGCTCACAAGTTGTATGAAATTAATTTGGCTTAAACATGTGATGCATTTGTAGTGTTGTTTTCAAAAACAAGATTTAACAAAGGTTTTAAAAAGATTGAAAACAACAATGATGATTCAAACAAGTTAAATTAACATGTTATAAAGAAATCAAAGTTTTAAACATAACATGTTTAACAAAGTTTAAAACTAAACTAAGTTTGAATCAAAGAAAAGAATTCATTACAACTTAATATCAAAGATTGAATGGAAGTAATGAATTCATTTCATCATAGTTATCATGCTAAAAACATTTACCAAAGATTTAAAACCAAGCATGAAACATATGATTAAATTAAGCAAAGCTTACTTGGAGATTTAACTTCATGATCCAAGCTTTAGCTTCCTTAATGACCTTCTTAATCCCCTTGGTTCATCCCCTTTATCTTCTCTTCAAACACCTCCAAGAAGGCTCCAAGTTTCCTCAAAAGTTCCAACCTTTTTCAAAGGGAATGAAGCCTTTTTATACACAGAAAACAGAGTTTCTGCGTGTCCCCGGTCGACCCCATGATAGGCCCGGTCGACCCCATCCAAACGGTCAGAAAAATGACCGTTGGAGAGCCAACGGCTCTCTGCCCAGTCGACCCGCAGTGTACGCGGTTGACCGGGATGTGTACCCGGTCGACCGGGTACACTGGGCCCTGGGCCACTTTTCCCATTTTGCATACTTTTGCAATTTTCAAAGATTTTTGATGTGGGACTTGTTGGGGCCATTAAATCAAGCTTGAAACATGATTTAAATCAATCTAAGTATTTTTTAAAATCATGAATCATAAAAAGCCACAAATCATTTGAGACTTTAAAACTTAGGCTAAGCTTGAATTTTGAAATTCCTTTTACAAAATCAATTGCATCCAAAATTAAAACCAATTCATGCATAAAACATGAGTTTTACCATATTTTAAAAACAATGCATGGATAAAATAAGATTTCAATGTTTTCTAAAATAATGCAAGTGTGAGAAATCAAATGATGATTAAAATGATATGCATCCATCAAATTGCAATACACAAAATTCCTAACAATCTCCCCCTTTGCAATTTGATGGCAAACCTTAACTTAACACTAAACCTCACACTAAGTCTTCAGCTCCTTGGCTTGACACGGCTTGAAATCTTCGGATGCTCCTTCACTTAGCTTGGGCTTTAGCTCTTTTGATCTTCATTCTTCTTGTCCTTAGCTCCAAGCTTTCTTTCTTTTATCTTCTCTCCCCCTTAGACCAAGCACTCTCTCTCCTTGGTCTTTCTCTCCCTTTGCCATTGAATGCTCTCTCCCCCTTTGATCTTTCTCCCTTTTTGGGTAGCTAGAGCATTTTCTCCCCCTTAATCCTTTCTCCCCCTTTGCCATTAAATTGCAAAGGTAGCAATTGAAGAAAGATACCTACACACATGAAACAAGGAAAATACCTTTAGTAGCACCTGTTAACAAATGAAACTGAAAATGAAATGCTAAACAGGTTATCATGTATAGAGGTTGTCTATGCTGTTGTGAATGATGCTAAGAAAAAAAATATTAATCGAAAGAAAATTTAGTTCAAAGCATCAAAAACATTCATCAATTGAGGAATATAACAAGAAGATATGAGATGAATAATTTGAATATGTAAATTCATTGATTTTCCATAAACGACTAGTACATATTTCAATAATTACTTGACCAAACCAAAAATCAAAATAATGGTCAGTAATCAATTCAAACTATCAGTCAGTTGATAGACAAATATTTAAAAGAGTTAAAAAGTCTATCACTACCCTCCCCACAAAAAGTGAAAAACTTTCCTAAGATCTAAGATGAATCTGTAGGAGACGGGGGCACTGCATCATCATGACGCCTGCAGCTGCTGGAGATGTTCGAGAGGTACTTCAAAGTCTTCTTCATCATTCCTGATACCTCTTGCCTAAATTCCTGATAGTCTGTACGTATGGTAGAAACAATATGCTCTAAAGAGGTCATACGGTCCTCCAGACTGCGCTGCTGAGGGGGCTCTGGATGAGGAGGCTGACCTGCTACTGGATCTACAGGCTCTATCTCCGCAGCCTCTAACTCTGCATCTCCTTCAGCAACTGGATTCCTTTGCTGAGGTGGTGGAAGCTTCATCAAGAGAATGTTTGATTTGTTGAAAACAGTGGATGTCACTGGTCTCTCAGAAGCTGGAGGAACCACTCCATATGATCTAGCAAGCTGGGTAATGAGAAATCCAAATGGAGCTGCACACGGCTGCGATCCAGTAATAACTCGGAGAATATGGTGCATAATAACTGAAGGTAAGCATACCCGATCTCCAGATATAACTTTGAACAACAGATTCGCCATGTAAGGTGTTACTTCAGTCCTATTCCCTTTCCTTGGATAGATGGAATGAGTGAAAATGATATGAATGATCCGAAGGGAAGGAACCATGAGATAAGCTTGAAGACAATTTTTGGCTGTCCAAACTTCAGCTCTTCCACAAAGAGCATGAGTCACTTCATCTTTTTCATCAAGAGGTAAAACTTCAGAAATTATCTTTGGTCCATTTGACCTAGGAACCCCCAAGATGGATGCAATCTTCTTTGTAGTGACCACCTCTTCTCCATGCTCAAATCTGATAGTGAATGAATTGTTGGTGGAAGCACAGATAGACTCATAAAGGCCATGAACCAAGGATGGAAAGGCATTTCCACTCCAATTTAGAATACCACCCCAGCCAATTTCTTCCATGATAGCAGGGACACCATAATCCACTAGATCTTCTACTACACATTTCTTCTCCACAATGATCCCTTTGTTTCGGAAGGATTTGACAACCGAAGATGGAGAAGGGATGGGTTTGAATCTGACTTCACGAGGAGGGGATGCTTCAGGAGAGGATGGAGGAGATCTATGTGAAGATGAAGCTTGGCCTGTTTTTGACTTCTTGATAGGCTGCCTGAAGGTTTGTTTTGTGCGAGCCATTGCACTAAACAGTTGATTTTTAGAAGAGATGGACAGCACTTGAAAATGGCTTGAATTGCTCCTATGATAGAATGGAATTAGGTGCACAATGATCCCACTCGAATTCAGCAAAGACAGTAGCTAACTATGATGTAACAGTGGTTCAGTCATTTTGACAAACACTTGGAATGCATGTTCCGTGACAGAATACTTCCACAAACTATGGCTGCCTGAAACTGTGTACAAATGACTACAATTGATCCTAAAAGCATGCAGACAACCCATTGATCAGATCCCCATAATGACCATAAACCGAGATCTGGGAAGCAAACTCGGCACACAGACACAGTCGGTTGAAGAAGATTATTTCCATAGTCTTGGACGGCCAGAGCAGATGGAATCTCATGAATTTTTGAATGAGATGGAAGCAGCACACACTAAGAACCAATGCGTCTTCATGCTGACAGATAGACGGAATTCAGAGGAGAAGGGGAGCACAGCTGCCGTGCGACACAGTGCTGAAACAGGCCTTGGTTTGGAAGAAGACAATCCAATGAGAAATCCTTGGGAGAATGATGATCTTGCCAAGGAAGAATGAAAGAGACGGATTGGAAACGAGGAGCATTCAGATTTGAGAAGCTCCAGGGGGTCGACCTGCTCAACAGAGGTTTCTGTTTTGAAACAGAAACAGTGCCCAGCGCAACTTTTTAAGTTGCTGTGTACGTGTATTCGGTCGACCGGCCAATCCAGGATGTCGACCGAGTAAACAGGGAAAACAAGGTTTTTAAGTTGCTGTGTACGAGTCTTCGGTCGACCGGCCAATCCAGGATGTCGACCCGTAAACAGGGAAAACAGGGTATCTGTTCAGATTTTAAGGAAGAATTTGCCAACTCAAGAAAAACTCTCTGAACAAATGATTCCCTTAATCTAACTATCCTACAAGCTCAATCAATTTAGGAAAAGAGATTTTACAAAATTAATTCTAAATAAGTCCATTTAAATGATTTAAAACTTGTGAGTCCAAGACACTTCATTTTTCAATAGTATTTGATTTGACAAATGTGGAATAACTATGTATCCATTCAAATAAAAGCAAGTTTGAAAAACAAATCAATTGATTGAGAAGATGTATCTTTAAGCAATTCTTTTTCAAATCAGATTGATCATAAACATGCATTTTTATCATAACATACCTTTTAAAATCAAAATGCATTTTCAACAAGTAAAACTCAAACAAATGATACTTGAACAAGGAGACAATACTAAGAAAGATAGAAGGAACTAGACTTAAGACCAACAACACATATAACTTATGGGAAAGGGTTGGTCTAATCTAATTATAAGGTCTTAGTATTTGTCTAAGAGTCTAACCTTAGGTATCCATCTAAGGTCTTGGGATGGATGAACTTTGAGGTCTAACTTAAACTTCTCACCAACTCTAGGAGATTTAACTTGATAAATTATTAACTTAGACTTATCACCATGAGATATAGATTTAACTAAATTTAGCTTAGATTGGTGATTAGTCTTTTGGTGAGTTTGCTTCTTTGGGGTTTGAACCATTTTTCTTTTCTTCTCATCTCCTCCCTTTAATTGACTTTTGAATTTCAAATTTATCTTTGCAACTTTCTTCAAAAGTTCTTTCATTTGTTGAGTTAAGGGAGGTAGGTTGAGAACCTTTTTATTTATAGATTCTTTTAAACTTGATTTAACTTGTTTAATCTTTTTAGAATCTATTTTAGGAGACTCCTTCTTAATTGATTTTACTTGTTTAAGCTTCATGGAGTTCTCCTTGGTTTTTGGTGTCTTATCCATCATAGAATTTGATTTACCTTTCTTTGGTTCAAATATGGATTTAGACACATTGCTTCTTCTTTGTTTGCACTCAAACCTAAAATGTCCTTCAATGCCACAATAATTACATTTAGACATGGGCAAAGAAGTGTGAGTGCTAGAGAATGAGGACTCACCTTTCACAAAAGTGTTGGTGAATTTAGGGCCATGAGAAGTATACTTATCAAATCCAATACCCGTCCTATCTCTTTGTGATTTACCCAATCTAAATAATTTTTCAAATTTCTCTTCGCCTTGGGTAAATTTGCACTCATACTTTTGTTTGTGAGTTTCAAGTTGAGTGACTTGATTTTTAAGAATTGAATTTTCATTTTTCACTTTTGTAAGTTCAATTCCAATTCCATTAAACTTGTTTACTTTTTCATAAGCAAGTTTTAATTCAAGTTTGAGTTCATTTACATTAGATCCAAGTTGTAAAGTTTTTATATTACTTTGAGCATTGAATAAATTCTCTTTGGTGGTTATTAACTTGGATTCAAGGTTGACAATGTCTTCAACTTGATTTTTTATATGATCACTTAGAATTGAATTTTCCTTGGTAAGTCCTTCACAACTTATCTTAGATCATTTAGTTCATCTTGAAGATTAGACAAGTTATCTTTAGAAATTTTCAATTTGGATTCTAAATAGATAATGTTTTCATCTTGTCTTTTTAATGTATCTCTTAGGTTTAAATTTTCTTTATTTAGCTCATTATGATTTAATTTCATTTCTTTTAGTTCATCTTGAGCATTGGATAGATTGTGCAAAGTGATCATAAACTTAGAGTCTAGGCAATGTATTACTTCTTCTTTCTCTCTAAGTTCATCATTTGAAGAGATTAAATCTTTGTTGAGCCTTTTTGATTCTTCTCTTAACTTTTTATTCTTCTTAGCTATGACTTCACATAGTTCATATAATTCCTCATAGGCTTGATGTATATCATCTTCATAATCATCATTTTCTTCTTCTTTTGATTCAACTTTAGATTCATTAAATTCAAGGTTTGAATCTCCAATAGAAGAAAGGAGGGGTCTAGAAGAATCTACAAGGGAATCTACACAATCTAGCATAGTGGAGTCCATTTTAATGATTTTCATGGAAGCACAACACTAGGGTTTTGACTCTAGGTTTTTACACCTAATCAAGAGTTCCAAACACTTGATCCTAAAATAGAGCACGAGGCTCTGATACCAATTGAAAGTCCGGGATCTTAACCCTAGAGGGGGGGGGGGGGGGGGGGGTGAATAGGGTGATCTACACTTAATGACTAATTATGACCAATTTTAATTTCTTTAAAATAAACTAGTCATATGTGATGATTAACATACATAATGCGGAAGCTAAACAAAACAATCACCACAAAAACAATCACCACTACACAATCATTTATAGTGGTTCGGCCTCAATGCCTACATCCACTACCGGCTTGTGTATCCAACACCCCACCGGATTTCCACTATTATGCTTTTTTAAAAGGCTAAGCAATAACCTCTACAACATGCTTTCCAAGGATAAGCAATAACCTTACAATGTTGTTTTTCAAGGCTTAACAACAACCTATACAAGATGCTTTTCAATGGCTAAGCAATAACCTTACAAAGAAATAATTTCTCAAAGAAAGTGTCTTCCAAAGAACACTCTAAGAGATTACAATTAAAGCACAATTACAATGCCTCTTTAATAGGCTAATTTGAAAGTGAAAACTAAACTCACACAACACACTAATGAGTGCAAAGATGTATGCTAATGAGGTGTGTGTGTGACAACTTCAATCAAGTTTAAAAAGTAAAGTCCAATGAATATATGCTCAAAGCAATTCAAAGATTAAAGCACATAGAAAGAATTGATTGAAGTTTAAATGCAAATCACATGAACAAATACTAACTTGTTGATGATTTAAAAAATAAAGGCTCACAAGTTGTATGAAATTAATTTGGCTTAAACATGTGATGCATTTGTAGTGTTGTTTTCAAAAACAAGATTTAACAAAGGTTTTAAAAAGATTGAAAACAACAATGATGATTCAAACAAGTTAAATTAACATGTTATAAAGAAATCAAAGTTTTAAACATAACATGTTTAACAAAGTTTAAAACTAAACTAAGTTTGAATCAAAGAAAAGAATTCATTACAACTTAATATCAAAGATTGAATGGAAGTAATGAATTCATTTCATCATAGTTATCATGCTAAAAACATTTACCAAAGATTTAAAACCAAGCATGAAACATATGATTAAATTAAGCAAAGCTTACTTGGAGATTTAACTTCATGATCCAAGCTTTAGCTTCCTTAATGACCTTCTTAATCCCCTTGGTTCATCCCCTTTATCTTCTCTTCAAACACCTCCAAGAAGGCTCCAAGTTTCCTCAAAAGTTCCAACCTTTTTCAAAGGGAATGAAGCCTTTTTATACACAGAAAACAGAGTTTCTGCGTGTCCCCGGTCGACCCCATGACAGGCCCGGTCGACCCCATCCAAACGGTCAGAAAAATGACCGTTGGAGAGCCAACGGCTCTCTGCCCAGTCGACCCGCAGTGTACGCGGTCGACCGGGATGTGTACCCGGTCGACCGGGTACACTGGGCCCTGGGCCACTTTTCCCATTTTGCATACTTTTGCAATTTTCAAAGATTTTTGATGTGGGACTTGTTGGGGCCATTAAATCAAGCTTGAAACATGATTTAAATCAATCTAAGTATTTTTTAAAATCATGAATCATAAAAAGCCACAAATCATTTGAGACTTTAAAACTTAGGCTAAGCTTGAATTTTGAAATTCCTTTTACAAAATCAATTGCATCCAAAATTAAAACCAATTCATGCATAAAACATGAGTTTTACCATATTTTAAAAACAATGCATGGATAAAATAAGATTTCAATGTTTTCTAAAATAATGCAAGTGTGAGAAATCAAATGATGATTAAAATGATATGCATCCATCAAATTGCAATACACAAAATTCCTAACACAGAGTTCAGATCGACCCAGGTTCTGCACTCAACCTCATCTCCACATCGGCTCTTGAAGAGTTGGGCATCCCACCCAGCAAGCTGAGCCACACATCTGTATCTATCTTTGGATATGATGGGAGTACTCAAAGGCCTATCGGCAAAATCAGGTTCAAATTGCAGATCGGTGATCTTATTTATGAGGTCACTATGTATGCAATAAAAACCCCTTCATGTTACAACATCCTCCTCGGACGCCCTTGGATCCACGAGAATGGTGTTGTCCCTTCAACTCCACATCAATGCATCAAGTTTGTTGGCGACGACGGCATGATACATCGAGTCTTTGCGGACAGAAAACCCTTCAAAGGTAAAGAAGTCCACTTCGCAGACTCACAGATGTATGAAGGTGAAAAAGAATAAGAGGATAAGCACAAAGCATCCTTTGCCGAAAATCTCCAGAAAGATAAAGGCAAAGCTCCTCAACAATCACCGGAAGAAAACAAACCATCTGGTAAATCCGAAGAGAGCATTCAAACTCCCTTCATCATCTCCCTCAAACCTTCAAAGCCTCTGGTCATCACAACAAAAGTGAAGAAGGCAAAGCAAAAGCCTGGGGGCAAATTTGTTGTCTCTTTCATTTCTATCATGCAAGACACGGATTCGGATTCAGAGCCAGAAGATGACACATCGTCAAGCCAAGCTGACACTCAGCAAGTTCAGCCTGCTCTCACTCCAATGGAGACAACTTCTGACATAGAAGATCCTACGTCAGCTTCCTTCGTTGTTCCAGCAACTTCAGCAAAAGAAAAGCCGATCTTCTTCCATAGATCGGATGCTTCTTCATCATACTCTATGATTGAACCTTTCCAAAATGAAGGTATGCCTCAACTATCCCTATATAGTTCTATGGCACAAGCTATTATGAAGAAAATGGGCTATGACGCTCAAAACCCAGTCGGTTTGGGAGAAGGACGCGGTATTCTCATGCCATTGGGGCCCATCTTGACCGAAAGCCAGCTGGAAGATTGGAGACTCTACGGCTATGTAGAAAAGTCTTCACACGGGTTAGGGTATGATCCCGACACTCCCCTGAGACAGTTGACACAAAGGCTTAAAAGTCAATATACTGACCAAGCCTCAACATCTCAAGTCCATGAAGACATCGATCTCCCTGGATATCTCTTCGATGAGTCACCTGACAAAGATCCAGGAAGCTCATCCAATTGGCACGATTTCTCCAAAAATGAAGAGGAGTTGTCCGATGGCACTGACGTGTGGTCTTCTGACCCAGAAGAACCCTCATCTCCAAAAGAAGTAGCCTACTTTGACCCGGTTTCAACAGGCGATTGGGATCATCTCATAGCAAGCCTTGGGAAAATTACCGATCAAGAAGACCCGTGGAAAGGAACAAAACCTTGGTCTGGAAATGCCTTTGAAACCCCAAAAGGTTTCGTTGAGCTGGAAGCCTCCGAAAATATTGTGGAGGAACCACCTTCGAACCATCCAACAAAAGTGTTGGAAATAGGGTGGGCCTCTAGGATAGGTTTCAAAAACTTTTGACCCACTTGACACAGGGATCAACTATCCAGAAGGCTATAAAACCCAGTCCAAGATCCATGTCCTCAATCTCATCCATCATGATCAGTAAATACAATCTATCTAGAAGATAGAAACAGCAACTAATAAATCTACAACAGGCAAGGAAGTAGATTATACCTTTGGAGCTCGGTTGTGCTCTAATGGAGAAGTTGCATCTTTCTTTGATGATGAAACGCTTTCACTAATCAAATAGGGATCTCCAAGACCTCTTGATCTTCCACGCTATGACCCGTATTAGATTCTCCTTTTTCTCAAGAAGATGGTGGGATCTCCAAGAGAAAACTACTAGGAACTCTAGGGAAGAACTAGAAAGAGAACTAGAAGAGAGAGAGAAGAAGAGGCATATGCAACTATTGCACAAAAGGGCCTTGGGCGTGAATCCCTAGGTGGATTTATGCATAGGACGTCCAAGCCTTGCACTCCTCTATTTATAGCTTTTGCAAGCCGCCTCTTCTTTACTAATTACAATAGAAGTCTTACTTCCATTAATTAGTAACTTACCATATCATAATTAGAAGTCTCACTTCAAATATGATTAGTAACTTTCTAATTCCTTTCTAATTAAAATAGAAGTCTCACTTCTACTAAAATTAGTAAGTCTACTATTACCACTATTAGAAGTCTCACTTCAAATAGAAATAGTAACTTTCCTTTTAGAGTTCAACTAGAATTAGATACTTTCTAATAATTGGGCTAGCGTGGGGACCACAAGGGATTCCTTAGAAAGCTGGCTCCAACTGGGACACGCGACCCCACATCTCATGTGCAATCCGGGCCCACAGTTAATTGCAAATAACTCCACTATATAAATGCAATTGAACTCCAGTCTTAGGAATATTACATAGAAGACCCTAAACTTCCACATTATCACAAGTAGACCCCTCTATCAATATCCATGGATCAATTGGACCTGTCTTCCAAAATAGATCCATATCTTATTATCCTTGAGCCCCAATTAATTATAATGATCATAGGTACCTTTCCAATTAACTCTTAATCGGAATGGGTGCGCACTTACAAATGATAAATCCATTAATTGGCACAAGGGGATATTAGAGATAGATTCCATCTTGACCATTGAATGTTCCCACAGCTCTACTACCACGTACCCAAATCACCGAGGTGTTGACCTACAGTTGGCCTCACTCATTGGTGACTCAAAGCAAATGAATAGATAGAAACTTGAGTTCATTAATGTCTCAGGATTGAGAGCCTATTGCTAGGGAATTATGAGAACAGACCTTAAAGTAAAGACAGAGTTTATAAGGTGCTTCTCATGGTCCTTCAATACATCCAATGTACCAGCACTATGATCTAGAATCTTCCATTCTGATGATCGAGACAAATCACACTATCTCATAGTGATCGAAGTACTGCAACCTTGTCAGTATGAGATGTCCAGTCTCATCACTGGTTGTGATAATATTTAAGTATAAGATTTGCCACACATGTCTCCCGTATGTGGATCTCATCCATACACATGTGTTACATCTAATATACTTGTGGACTCCGGTTCATCTCATGAACCATCATGTCATTCGTATTGGTTATGTGCAAGTATATAATAAATCACCATTCATCTCATGAAAGGAAATCATGAATATACTGATAAATAAATAAATTAATCAATTTATTATATCATCTACTGGATTGAGTCCATAAAACTAACAAGAAGATCCTGTTCAAAAAATAGACTTGGGAACAACAGATAACCCACGTCCTGTATTCATAAGCAATAATATAAAGGATGATGAGTTACCTGAGTATATCACCTTTCTTCGCGAGTTCGTTGATTGCTTTGCATGGTCTTACGCTGAAATGCCTAGCTGAGACCCCAAAATAGCGGTTCATAAACTCAATCTTCAAGAAGACATCAAGCCTGTCAAGCAAGGCCAAAGAAGATTCCGTCCAGATGTGATAGATAAAATTGAACAAGAAGTTCAAAAACTTAAAAGCGTCGGCTTCATCCGTGAGGAACAACATCCTGAATGGTTGGCCAACATTGTCCCCGTGATAAAGAAAAACGGGCAGATCAGGGTTTGTATTGACTATAGAGACCTGAATGGCGCATGCCCAAAAGATGAATTTCCTCTCCCCATACCAGAGGTAATGATTGATAATTCCTGTGGATTCGAGCGAATGACATTCGTGGATGGTTTCTCTGGCTACAATCAGATAAAGATGCATCCTGAAGATGAAAAACATACATCTTTTCGGACCCCATTTGGCGTGTATTGTTACACTGTCATGCCATTTGGTCTGAAAAATGCTGGTGCCACATATCAGAGGGCTATGATGAAAATATTCCAAGATATGCAGCACAAGACGGTTGAATGTTACGTTGATGACCTCGCCGTCAAAAGCAAAAGAAAAGAAGATCACCTTGAAGACCTTCGAGAAGTCTTCCTCCGGCTTCGCAAACACAAACTGCGAATGAATCCTTTGAAATGCTTCTTCGGCGTCTCATCGAGTAAGGTCCTCGGATTCTTAGTTCGGAAAGCTGGAATAGAGCTTGACCCTATAAAAGTCAAAGCCATTATAGAAATGCCCTCTCCAAGAACCTTGAGAGAACTCAAAGGGCTTCAAGGGAGATTGGCCTACATCAGACTGTTCATCTCCAATCTTTCGGGGAAATGCTGTCCATTCTCCCGGTTGATGAAAAAAGGTGTAGACTTTGTCTGGGATGCTGACTGTGAAGCTGCTTTCCAAGACATTAAGTCATACCTGACAAAACCTCCAGTGTTAGCTGCTCTTACCACTGGAAAACCATTCATCTTGTACACAAGAGCCCTTGATCACTCTTTGGGAGCTCTGCTTGCACAAGAAAATGATCAAAGAAAAGAAGCTGCTCTATATTACCTTAGCCGCATGCTAGTAGGTGCAGAGCATCGCTACTCTCCAGTCAAAAAAGAATGTCTTGCAGTGATGTTCACTGTAAAAAAGCTGCGTCACTACTTGCTTTCCAACAAAGTATACCTGGTCTCGAGGGTCAACCTCTTGAAGGTCCTTGTCACAAAGGCAGGTTCTCTCAATGCTCGATTGGCAAAATGGTCCATCCTTCTATCACAATTTGATATTAGGTATGTACCACAAAAGGTAATCAAAGGGCAAGCTCTAGCGGACTTCCTCGCAGAGCATCCATTGCCTAAGGATTCTCCGCTCAGAGATGATCTCCCAGACGAACCAGTCTACAATGTGGAGACTTTCTCACAAAGTGCCTCCAGGGACATGTACTTTGACAGTGCAACCAGGACAAATGAAAAAAGACAGCTGATCTCGGGAGTTGGCATCCTCTTTGTTAGCCCCGACAAATACATGATTCCATACGCTTTCTCGCTACTGGAACCATGCACAAACAATGCAGCTGAATATCAAGTTCTGATCCTAGGATTGGAACTCGCCATCGAATCTGGTATCACCATGCTGGAAGTCTTTGGAGACTCTCAACTGATCGTCAACCAGATGAATCAAAAATTTGAAGTTAGGAAGCCAGATTTGCTGCCTTACTACAACAAGGCACAATCACTTCTGCAAAAGTTTGACATCTGTCACATTACCCACATTCGTAGAGGTGAAAACATACGTGCAGATGCCCTAGCTGGACTTGCCGCATCCATGGCAATCCAGGAAGGGGAAAACATGCAAATCACAGTGTGCGAAAGAAGAATCCTTCCTCCTCTTAACACACACCAAGCTGTTGCTGAATGCCACCAAGTGGTTGGAAGTCGGATTTCAATCCTTCAAACTTCAATCGGCGACTGGAGGGATCCGTTCATTGATTACATTATGTTCGGAATCCTACCTGAAGATCCAAAAGAACGGGTAAGCATCCAAAGGCAAACCCCAAGCTTTCATTTGGATATTCCTTCAAAAATCCTTTACAGGAAATCCTTCAACGGAGTACTTCTACGCTGCTTGTCACAACAAGAGGCTGAAGAAACACTCAAAGAAGTTCATGCTGGTCTTTGCGGAGCTCATCAGGCTGGTCCCAAGCTCTATGATCAGATAAAAAGGTTAGGTTATTACTGGCCTACCATGGTAGCTGATGCAATGCAATTTGCTAAGCGCTGCCAACAATGCCAAGTTCATGGAGATTACATTCACATGCCTCCAGAATGGCTGCATCCTACAGCGATTTCATGGCCTTTCGAAGCCTGGGGTATGGACATTATAGGTCCTATTTCTCCCCCTTCGAGCAAAGGTCATCGCTTCATCTTCGCCGCTACGGATTATTTCTCCAAGTGGTCAGAAGCATTTGCGTTCAACGAAATGAAGACCTCATCAGTCCTTCAGTTCCTGCGCACTAACATCATTTGTCGTTTCGGCATACCCAAAAGATTTGTCCATGATAACGGACCACAATTCCGGGATCATCGTTTCTACAGGTTCTGCGACAAATACAAAATCCAAAGCTGTCCTTCGAGTCCATACAGTCCGGCAGTAAACAGGTTAGCAGAAGCTTTTAACAAAACACTCTGCAAAATCCTCAAAAAAATGGTCTCTAATCACAAAAGAGACTGGAGCGACAAAATGTCTGAAGCTTTGTGGGCCTATCGAACCACCGTTCGAGGACCAACCCATAGCACACCATTCTCCTTGGTCTATGGATGCGAAGCTGTCGTGCCCTTGGAAGTACAAATTCCTTCCTGGAGGGTATCCTTGCAAAATGACATGACTCAAGAAAGCAATGTCAAATTGCGACTCCATGAGCTGGACAATCTCGATGAGAGACGGCTCGAAGCTCAACAAAGCATTGACCTTTACCAAGCACGCATGGCAGGATCTTTCGACAAAAAGGTCAGGCAACGCGCCTACAAAAAGGGTGACTTGGTTCTTTCAGTAAAAAGACCAATGGTCTTCGCTCACAAGTCCGAAGGCAAATTTGAGCCAAAATGGGAGGGACCCTACGTCATCGACAAGGTTTTCTCCAACGGCGCATATGCACTCCTAAACATGGAAGGTGACAGATGTATGCTGCCCATCAGCGGCAAGTTCTTAAAGCGGTACTACCCTTGAAGACTTACCCAACTGGGTAAGAGCAATGCCTGTACGGCCAAAACCGGTTTTCAGGTAGACGCTCACTAAACCCACCTTTTTTTAGAATTTTCATATAAAATGTTGAAATTTCTAGAAATTTAAACAATGCTTACTTTCATCGTTTCATTGTTTTAAAAAATTTAAATAAATAAAAAAATCCAAGTTTAGGAACCATTCCCTAACTTGACCAAAATTTTCAACCCTTGAACCCAAAATTCATGGTTTGAAACAAAATCCGGATTCAGGGATTTCTACCCTAGTCCACCTTGCCTTTTACCGCCTAAATGGTTTTAGGTCAAAACTTATAACCCGTGTGTCTTTAAACAAAAAAAAAGGTTTTTAAAAAAACCGTGGGGAAGCGACGTTTAGTCGATACTCGCACAAATCGGAAGCATACGAACCACGTTCGACACTTTCAAAATTGCAGGGAAGCGACATTTCGTCGATACTTGCAAAATCCAAAACTGTGGAAACGCAACATTTCAGTTGATATCCACAACCCAAATTTCAAAAGTTCAAAAAAACCTAAAAAACCGTGGAAACGCAACATTTCAGTTGATATCCACAACCCAAATTTCAAAGGTTCGAAAAAACCTAAAAAAAACCATGGAGACGCAACATTTCAGTTGATATCCATAACCCAAAGGTTCGAGAAAACCGCAAATTTCAAAAATCATGGGGAAACGACATCAAGTCAGTACTCGCAAAACAAAAATTTTTTGAAAAGCAAGGATGCGACATTCCATCGATACTTGCACCCAAATTCGCGAGGATGCGACATTCCATCGATACTCGCAACCGAATGAGCAAGGATGCGACATTCCATCGATACTTGCAAGAACATTCAGCAGGGAGGCGACTTTTAGTCGATACTTGCATTTTTGAAAACCAGACCGGCTATAAATGCCACAAAAATGGCTATAGATGCCACCAAAACCAGCTATAAATGTCACAAACCGGCTATCAATCCCACAAAACCAAACCGGCTATCAATGCCACAAAACAAAACCGGCTATCAATGCCACAAAACAAACCGGTTATCAATGCTGCAAACTAAAAACTTTGGCTTTCAAAAAAAAATCGGCTATCAATGCCACAAACTCGGCTATCAATGCCACCAAAACCCGGCTATCAATGCCACAAACCCGGCTATAGATGCCACCAAAACCGGCTCTCATGCCAAAAATCGGCTTCCATGCCACAAACAAAAAATCTGGCTTTCATACCAAAACAATCATTTGACAAAAGATTTTCACAAAATGACAAGCTTTTGATCAAGTCCCATTTAGCAATTACTTTTATCACAAAAACATTTAAGTGAGCGTACGGAAAACCAAAAAAAAAAAAAAAAGAATCCCATTTAGCAATTACTTTATCACAAAAAGATTCAAGTGAGCGTAGGGATAACAAAAAAAAAAGAGTACAAAAAAAAAGTACATGTGGTACAAAAAAAAAGGAAAGTGTTCACAAACACTACAAAAAAAAAAGAAAAGTACCAAAAAAATATAAGTGGTACTAAAAAAAGAAGAAAAAAGGATGGTTTCTGTTAAAAAAAAATAGGAGCTCAATCAAAAATGGTCTCCAGCTAAGAGTTCAGCTCCTTAAGCAAACTTTTGGCCTCAGCCGTTAGGGATTCCAAGGCACGCTTCTTCAGGAACTTGCCATGAGATGCTGGGGTGGGCTGTAACCCTTCTTTCACACCGGGAAGCTTATCTCGAGCAGTTCACCATTGTTTGTTCTCGTCAGACTTCCTTTTAAGAACTCGATTGGCATCTACAACCCAGTGAATCAGAGCACTCTCCCTGTCACGAGCCTCTGTTATTGCAGTCCACTTGGCAGCGACTTGTGTCTGCAGATGCTCAAGACGTTTCCTGGCCTCATCGACCTCCCTATCAAGGATGTTAAGGTCATGTGTCAGCCCAATGATGTTTAGCTCTTCTAAGTCCTTCTCTCGGACTACCTGCTTCCTGCTTTCTGTAGCCTCATCCAGGCTAGACTGAGCCTTATCCGTGTTGGAATTTGAGATGACTTGAGAAGTCTTTTGATGAATTAAAGTAATTAGTATCTCAAGTATGGTTTTGAGTTGGAATTCTTGTCAACACATTGTCACAAACATGATGATAATAAGCTGGTGTTGATAGAGCTTGAAAAGGAGAAACAGAATTGAAACAGTCTGGAATTAAGAATTCCTGATGCAGTGCACGCGGTCGACCGGGCTCTTCATGCGGTCGACCGAGCAAGAAGAAACCTGCAGAAACAAAAAAAAGGCACCTCTCAGTTATTTTCGTGACACAGTGTGTCTTCGGTCGACCGGGACTCCAGGATGTCGACCGAGCTCGAAATTGTCTGTTTTCCAGTCAGTGTCTTCGGTCGACCGAGCAAGCCAGGATGTCGACCGAGCACGGGAACCAGAGTTGCGCAGAATTAGAAGTTTTGCACGAAAATTCAGCACAGTTATCTATTTCGTTTGGGACTCTTTCTAAACGAATTGTAGCCCGTTTTGAATACAATTAAGGGTTATTAAAACCTATATAAAGGCATGCTTGGGTCGTTCATAAACACACCAAGAAAAGACACCAGAAGAGAAGAGAAAAGAGAGAAGAGAAGAGAGAAGAGTGTGCTGTGTGCTGGTGCTGTTGCTGTGTGCTGTTGTGCTGCATCTTTCTACAGCAATTATGGACGGGATTGTGCTCTAGAAGATGGTGTTTCGTCCATGAGTTAAGTGTCTCTCTTTTATGCTTTAGATTTCAATTTGTAAGGGATTGAGAGAGAGAGAATTGTAGAGGGGAAGGGCTGTAGACAGAATTAATCTTCTACTCTGTTTTTAACATCAAGTTGGTGCTTGGTGTTTGGGGTTTGGTGATCCTATCTGTGGGTGCAGATAAATTGTAAAGGGAGTCGGTGCTTCCTAGATAGTTGGTGCTATCTGAAACTAAAGGGAGTCGGTGCTTCCTAGATAGTTGGTGCTATCTAAAACTAAGGGTTGGTGCTCTTTGTCGTTGGTGCGACTAAATAAGATTCAGATCTGTCCCGGATTGGTGTTCGGACAGTCTTTGAACCGTGGACGTAGCCTTTCGGTGAACCACGTTAAATCTGGTGTCATAGTGTGATTTGACTTGTTTTGTTGTTGAATTGGACCTGTTTTTAGAAATCACTGATTCACCCCCCCCCTCTCAGTGATCGTGGTATCCAACAATTGGTATCAGAGCGAGGTTCCCTTGATCAGTTTAATACGCTAAGGGTGATCTCTTGTCAAATCACATGGCAGTCAATACGGGGAATATGAAAGCACCTCTATTTGATGGTTCTAATTACTCTTTCTGGAAGATTAGGATGCAAGCCTTCATCAAATCTCTTGGCTATGATGTTTGGGAGGCTGTCAGAGCCGGTTACAATGCTGCCACCGTACCCAATGATACTGCATCGAAGAAGTTGGCAGACAACGACTCCAAGGCGCAGAATGCACTCTTTAGTGGCCTTGTGGACAGCGAGCTTGTCAAAGTAATTGCATGCAAAACAGCCAAGGAAATTTGGGACAAGTTGCAAAGCATACATGAAGGTGATGAGAAGATTAGAGAAGCCAAATTACAAACCCATCGCTCTCAATTCGAGTCTCTTCGCATGGAAGAAAGCGAGAATGTTGACTCGTATATGCAACGAGTGAATGAAGTCACGAATGACATTCGTGGACTAGGGGAGGAGATTAAAGAGCCGGTCATCGTCAAAAAGGTTCTAAGATCTCTTCTTCCCCGGTTTGATTCAAAAGTCTCAGCCATTGAAGAAGCCAAAGATCTGAATGCATTCTCCATGGATGAATTACATGGTTCTCTAACTGCCTATGAGATGCGCATAGGAAAGACGTCTTCATCTGATAAAGAAGCGGCCTTCAAAGTTCAGAAAAAGGCAAAAGAGACTGCTGGTCATGATATTGATTCTGATGATGATGAGCTTGAGGCTCAATTTGTTAGAAAGTTGAAGAAAGGAAGCATCGGCAAGTACAAAGGGAAGCTACCCTTTAAATGCTTCAATTGTGGAGGTATTGGTCACTTTGCTGCGAAGTGTCCCCTAAAAGAAGACAATGATAATGACTCTTATGCTGAAAAGAGTAAAGGAAAGAGAAATTTTAGAAAAAGGGGCAAAGCTAAAAACTTTCTATGTCAACAAGATGACAGCACGTCTGAATCTTCAGATGATGATGAATCAACCGAAGCTCTCTTCATGGTCACTGTTGAAGAAGAAGAAGAGCTAGATCCGGAAGAGGATGAGGAGGCTGAAGTCAATCTTGAAGAGGAACTCATAGCCGCACTTGAGGAGCTAAGCATGGAACGCAAATCAAGTAAGAAAAATCTGAAACTTCTCCATGAATCTGAAAGTTCTATTATTGCTTTGAAAACTCAAGTAGAAGAATATAAAAGAATGGTAGAAGTCCTTGAAAACCAAATAAGTATCAAAAAGGAAGAGGCTATGAAACTTGAAACTGAGATCGCTAGAGCAAAGGCTGAAAATTTGGAAAATAGCAAAAAACTCAAAGTGCTCCAAGCGATTGAAGGGACTATGAAACTCAATGAACTACTGAAAGTTCAAAGACCAGCCCACTTCAGATTTGGTCTAGGATTTGAGAAAGGAGAATCCTCTAAGATTGCACCTCCTGAAAAGAAAAAGTTTGTGAAGCAAGTCACTGCACCTTCTAACTCTATGAAGCCCACTCAACCTAGAAAGGAGTCCATTCCTCTTAGAAAGGTAATGAAGATTAACCAGCCACAAAGAAGATATAAATTCTATGGTTATTGCTTTCATTGTAATATGTTTGGACATAAAAGAGCTGATTGCAAATTCTATGTAAGAAACAGTCCATTTGTGACTAGGAATCCTTTTTCAATCCTAAGTAGCCACAAAATTGAGTGCTATATGTGTCATAATTATGGACACTTGGCTAGGGATTGTAGGTTGCATATTGCTAACAAGTTTCAGGTTGAAAAGAAACCCAAGTTAGTTAAGGCTTGGAGAGCAAAGCAAAGTGCAGAAAGTCTCAAAGAATCTCTCATTGTGCAAACGGCATTCAATGCACAAAAGAAGACAGCACCATGGGTCCTTGATAGTGGTTGTTCAAGCCATATGACTGGTGATAAAGAGAAATTCATCAAATTACAGCACTATGAAGGCGGTTCAGTGAAGTTTGGCAACAATGATGGTGCCAAAATATGCGGAAAAGGTGTTATTCAGCTTATGGCAAACAAGATCAGATCTGAAGAAGTCTTATATGTGTCTGGATTGAGACACAACCTGCTTAGTGTGAGCCAGATCTGTGACAAGGGTCATGAAGTTATCTTCACAAAGAATGGGTTTGCCATCAAGAAGAGTAGCAACGGCAAAACAGTGGCAACTGGATCAAGAACTGCTGGAAATCTCTATACACTGTCAGATGGAGCTGAAAAGACCTGCTTGATGAGTCGGACAGAGGAAAGTTGGTTGTGGCACAAACGCCTTGGGCATCTAAGCTTTGACAACATGTCAAAGATTTGCAATTCAAAGGCTGTAAGAGGCATGTCTAAAGTTGAAAAACCTTCCAATCCCATTTGCGACTCTTGCCAAAAGGGAAAGCAAACGAGGGTTATGTTCAAGTCAAAGGAGCATCATTCCAAGAAACCTCTTGAGCTAGTGCACACTGATATCTGTGGACCGATGCGAACACAAAGCACCAATGGAGATAAGTATTTCATGTTATGCATTGATGATTATACTCGTATGACATGGGTATTATTTCTTAAGCATAAGCATCAAGCACTTGATCGTTTTAAAGTGTTTAAAGCACAGGTTGAAAATCAATTGGAAAAACGTATCAAGATTTTAAGGTCTGATCGTGGAGGCGAGTTCACATCTGAAGAGTTCACTAAATATTGTGAACATCATGGCATTCAAAGACAGTACTCAGCCCCTAGAACTCCACAGCAAAATGGAGTAGTGGAACGGAAGAATCGCACCGTACAAGAGATGGCTCGTACGATGCTAAGTGAAAGCAAGATGGCTGACAAGTATTGGAAAGAGGCAATTCACACGGCTGTATACATTCAAAACCGATGCTTGATCAGGCCACATGAAGTCAAAACTCCCTATGAGCTATGGTTTGGGAGAAAAGCAACAGTCAAGCACTTCAAAGTCTTCGGCAGCAAGTGTTACATCAAGCGGCTCGAACAAAATCCGGGCAAATTTGAAGAAAGAGCTGACGAAGGTATATTTCTGGGTTACTCCTCTACTAGCAAGGCATATAGGTGTCTTAACAAAAGAACCAGAAAAATCATAGAAAGTGCTGATGTGAGAATAGATGAGAATATTGAACCAAAGAATGCAACTCATAATGACAGTCCAATTTATGAGGACTTGAGTGAGATTGATGATGAGATGGCTGAATCTAATGATTCTGAGAAATCAAAGGATGACTCAGAAGATACTTCACCTAAGAAGCACAACACTTGGGTAGAGCAACACCCTAAGGATCAAATCATTGGAGATCCTAAGGCAGGCGTTCAAACTAGACAAAGTGTAGTTAGCAATTACTCACTTGTGTCCACCATTGAACCCAAGACTGTGGCTGAAGCCAGTCTCGATGATAGTTGGTTGAAAGCTATGCATGAGGAGTTGGAGCAAATTGAGAAGAACTCCACATGGGAACTTGTTCCTAGACCTACTGATAAGAATGTTATTGGTACTAAATGGGTCTTTCGGAATAAGCTGAATGAAGATGGTCAAGTCATTAGAAACAAAGCAAGGTTGGTTTGTAAAGGCTATGCTCAAGTTGAAGGCATAGATTTTGAAGAGACCTTTGCACCGGTGGCTCGTCTGGAAGCTATTCGAATGTTTCTTGCATTGGCAGCATACAAAACCTTCAAGGTATTTCAGATGGACGTAAAGTCAGCTTTCTTGAATGGTTTACTTGAAGAAGAAGTCTACATTGAGCAACCTGATGGTTTTCTCATCAGCAAAAATTCAGATCTAGTGTGCAAGTTGAAAAAGGCTCTTTATGGACTGAAACAAGCGCCAAGGGCATGGTATGCAAGGCTGGATCTCTATCTCCGCAAGATCGGTTTTGGAAAAGGACTTGTTGATAGCAATCTATATGTCAAAACTGAGTTAAGCAAACAGCTGGTTGTCATTGTTTATGTTGATGACATAATCTTTGGTGGCAATGATGAGGAGATGTGCAGGAATTTTGCAGAAGAGATGAAGAAAGAATTTGAGATGTCAATGCTTGGAGAACTAAAGTTCTTTCTTGGTTTACAAGTTCAGCAGCTGAAACATGGTATCTTCATATCACAAATGAAGTACATTAAGGAAATGCTGAAACGGTTCAATATGGAAGACAGCAAGCCAGTGAGCACACCAATGACAACGAACACGAAGCTTAGCAAAGACGATAAGGCCTCGTCCGTTGATCATACCACCTATCGCTCTATGATAGGAAGCTTGCTCTACTTGACTGCTACAAGACCAGATCTTCTACAAGCAGTATGTATGGTTGCACGTTTTCAAGCAGCACCAACTGAAACGCACCTTACAGCAGTGAAACGAGTCTTTCGATATCTGAAAGGTACTATGGAGCTTGGTATCTGGTATCCCAAAGGCAAATCCTTCACTCTTGTTGCATATTCTGATGCCGATTGGGCTGGATGCGTAGATGATCGCAAGAGTACTAGCGGCGGCGCATTTTATCTTGGAGAAAGATTAGTTGCTTGGCATAGTAAGAAGCAAGACTCAGTATCCCTTTTGACAGCGGAAGCGGAATATATTGCAGCGGCAACTTGTTGTACGCAAGTGTTATGGATGCGGCAAATGCTCTCTGATCTAGGAGTCCTTACAACGGATCCTACGCCGATCCTATGTGACAACACGAGTGCAATTCATATATCTAAGAATCCTGTTCAGCACTCTCAAACAAAGCATGTAGCAATTCGTTATCATTTTCTTAAAGATAAAGTTGCTGATGGAGAGGTCAAGTTGGAATATGTTCCAACAACTGAGCAAGTGGCTGATATTTTCACGAAACCTCTACCAAAGGAAGTCTTCGAGTATCTCCGGAAAAAGTTAGGAGTTACTCACTCTCCTAAACCGTAGGAGTTGTGATTGAAAGGGGGAGCAATGCATTCATTGAATATCCTATTCGCTCCTCGGTTTGGTCCCTTTGGACTTGTTGTCAAAGGGGGAGAGATGTTATGCTATGATAGCAAGGAGAGATGTTATGCTATGAAAGCTAGGGAGAGATTGTTGAAAATGCATGGTTGATATTTCCGAATTTCAGAATTGGTTCCAAGTGAGTGTTGAAAAGAACTTGGAAGAGCTGCAAGCTGAAGTTGAAAGTGTTGAAGTTCCAATAGTGTTGCCAACAATTCCAAAGGGGGAGATTGTTGGAATTTGAGATGACTTGAGAAGTCTTTTGATGAATTAAAGTAATTAGTATCTCAAGTATGGTTTTGAGTTGGAATTCTTGTCAACACATTGTCACAAACATGATGATAATAAGCTGGTGTTGATAGAGCTTGAAAAGGAGAAACAGAATTGAAACAGTCTGGAATTAAGAATTCCTGATGCAGTGCACGCGGTCGACCGGGCTCTTCATGCGGTCGACCGAGCAAGAAGAAACCTGCAGAAACAAAAAAAAGGCACCTCTCAGTTATTTTCGTGACACAGTGTGTCTTCGGTCGACCGGGACTCCAGGATGTCGACCGAGCTCGAAATTGTCTATTTTCCAGTCAGTGTCTTCGGTCGACCGAGCAAGCCAGGATGTCGACCGAGCACGGGAACCAGAGTTGCGCAGAATTAGAAGTTTTGCACGAAAATTCAGCACAGTTATCTATTTCGTTTGGGACTCTTTCTAAACGAATTGTAGCCCGTTTTGAATACAATTAAGGGTTATTAAAACCTATATAAAGGCATGCTTGGGTCGTTCATAAACACACCAAGAAAAGACACCAGAAGAGAAGAGAAAAGAGAGAAGAGAAGAGAGAAGAGTGTGCTGTGTGCTGGTGCTGTTGCTGTGTGCTGTTGTGCTGCATCTTTCTACAGCAATTATGGACGGGATTGTGCTCTAGAAGATGGTGTTTCGTCCATGAGTTAAGTGTCTCTCTTTTATGCTTTAGATTTCAATTTGTAAGGGATTGAGAGAGAGAGAATTGTAGAGGGGAAGGGCTGTAGACAGAATTAATCTTCTACTCTGTTTTTAACATCAAGTTGGTGCTTGGTGTTTGGGGTTTGGTGATCCTATCTGTGGGTGCAGATAAATTGTAAAGGGAGTCGGTGCTTCCTAGATAGTTGGTGCTATCTGAAACTAAAGGGAGTCGGTGCTTCCTAGATAGTTGGTGCTATCTAAAACTAAGGGTTTGTGCTTTTTGTCGTTGGTGCGACTAAATAAGATTCAGATCTGTCCCGGATTGGTGTTCGGACAGTCTTTGAACCGTGGACGTAGCCTTTCGGTGAACCACGTTAAATCTGGTGTCATAGTGTGATTTGACTTGTTTTGTTGTTGAATTGGACCTATTTTTAGAAATCACTGATTCACCCCCCCCTCTCAGTGATCGTGGTATCCAACAATCCGCAGGGTCTAGGAACATCTCCTTGAAGAACTGGTCGTCAGGAAAACCCATGGTCTCAAACCACCTGTCACCCAGCTCGATAATCCTATCAACGATCGCCCTGGCACTTGTGACATCCAGACCAGCCTCTTCGGCATCACCGAGAATCTCACGCACATGCTGGATCATCCCAAATCCGGCATCTAAGTGCCCAGAAAGCAGAGTCTCAATCCAAGAGCTCAGAACTCGCACCACCACCTTCTTCGCAAAAAGAAGAGATGGCCCCGCTAAGGATTCGCCCAACTCCGTTGGTCGGCTGCTTATGTCATCACCTGTTGGAAGAGTAACAAAAGAACTCTTCCCAGTTGAAGCTGCTCTTGCTCAGGAAGGAATCTCAGCATGAGGTATCTCCTCAACATTGTCAGAACTAGTCCCAGGAATCTCTACCTCTGGATCAACCTCTGGCATCCCTTGCTCTAGAAGCGACGGATCCTCCTCTGTCACTTCAAAACCTGCCAAAGAAACACAAAAAGGTATGAATATGATCCTGTTTGAAAATCATTATCAGGGTTATTACTACAAAATACCTTCTTCGACGACTGGCGGAAGACTCTCTTCCTCCATGAACTCATCGGAAGCATCATCAACATTTTGCGTCCATCGATGGTTCAAAGTCATCGGAATCCTGTGGCAAGTCAGCTGGCAAGAAAAATGTGTTAGCAAACCAAGTCACAGACACACACAAAAAAAAGCAAAAGAAGTCATACCAATTGGAGACTCTGGATTCACTCCAGAGTCCCTCGGTTCTTCTTCAGGTGTCCCGACAGGATCCGTCACCACCTCATCGGTTGGAACCTCAGGCATCACCAAGTCTTCCTCTGCTAAAAAAAAAAAAAAGAAAAGCAGAAACAAGAAGCAAATCAGAACATGGAAAAATCCCATGAAAAGAAATGGAAAGAGAAAAAGGAAGAATCATATCTTCACCGACGGTCTCTTCTTCTCGGCTTCTCTTCTCTGGAGGCTCGTCAGCATCCACTGGCACATCCTCATTAATAGTAAGAGGAACTTCCAAGTCAGGAGAGTCCTCATGCTGCCCCTTGCTGCGATGATGACTCCTCCTCCTCTTACTCCTGCGGGCTCGCTTCTTAGAGGAACCTGCCTCGCTGTCAGAGTCAGGTTTCCCACTTGACTCCTCACTGGATGGTCTACTCTTGCCAGTAGACTCCACGGAAGCTTGCCTCTGTGCCGCTTGCATCCAAGCACCAAGTTCGGCTTCCTCCTGTTCTAGCTGCTCTAAAGCCTCATTAGGTATTTCTCGAACAGCTTCAGAACCAATGACGCCCTGGTCACCGAGAAAGCCTATCTTGTGCTTCCCTCCAGAAAGGGAGGCCCAAACTTCCTCTCGCCGGACGCCATCAGACTTTCCAAGGCCCTTTCCAGATGCCAGCTTCACATCAAGCTCCTTCTTAGAAAGACCCCGATATGCCGAAAAGCTCTCCGCGAACCACTTCGCAAAGCCGGCAGTCCGGGAGGTCAACAACACAGGATAAGAGATCATGGCTGTAGTGTCTTCAGCACTATAGAAAGCCCATGCATTTCTCCCATCCTGTAAACCTCCAAAGCGCTTCACCATGCTTGAAGGCGCTCCAACAACCCCTTGTGAAAAGCCCAGCTGCAAAGCAAAGCGAGAGGGTACATACGGCTGGATGTCGACGAAAAGATGTCTATGGTACACCATCGTGCCGACACATATGCTGAAAAGCCACTCTCTCTCTGCATTTGTCAAGGAGTAATGCCTTCCTGACCCCGCCCTGGTAGAGTCTCGGGAGGCACCAAAATCAAAAGCCTTCTTCCGCAACTCCGGAGAAAGCTTCACTGAAGACTGCCCCATCTCGACGTCCCTGAACCGTCGGATCCTCATGCGGGCAAACAAAAGTGATTCGGACACGACTTTGCCCTTAGCCAGTCGAATCATCAGAGGATCATCATCCTTTGCAACACCCAGCCGGTGGAAGCCAGGACAGTGGTACACGTACCACGAATAAAAGATGTGGGCTGAAAATACCCTATTCATAGGAAGCCCAAGCCGAACCAAAAAAGCAGCAGCCTGCAGTTCGGTACACAGGTAGGAGTAAAGAGCTGGCACCAAAGCAAGCTGCTCCCCAAACGCCATCTGACAAGCCGGAAAAATACAATGCAGCCTGATGTGCGTTCCATCTCCTCCAGCAAAAATAGCCTCACCAAGCCAATAAGTGAGGTAAACAGCGAGATCTCTCCGCAGTGCAATGTCAGGACATATGGCGCTTGTACTTGCACAGAAATCTCTCAACTCTTCTTGCATAGCCAAGATCTTCTTCGAACTTGGATCCTGAGCCCTGGCTTCCTGGGTCACACTATCAGAAGACAAGCTGAAAGTACAGAAGCCTGAACTCCTTAGACTGCCCCTCAAGGACGCTGTCAATCGGCATAAACTCCTCATAGAGTTTGCCAAGGATAGGCAATCCATTAATGGCGCTCAGCTCCTTCAAAGAGAAACCAATCTCACCATTCGTCACAACGAAGGTATTGGTTTGTGGGAGGAATGACTCCAGCATTGCCATGAAGGCCTCGTCGGAAAAGATCACGGTCTCCCTAAAGGCACGGACCGCATCAAAAATCCCGACATCCTTCAAAACGGCGCCACCAATCAGCAGGACACGATCAGTCCACGACTTCCACTCAGAGTCAGCATTGAAACGGCCACGAAGTCGAAAAGGCTTTATCCAATTGCTGCCGTCACCGCTGAAAATACCAAGGCCCACCGGTCTCAAATCGACCGATGGATAATCAGAGCCCTGGTAGCTGCTGGATGGCATCAACAGGTCCATGTCAATAGGCGACCTCTCCGTATATCCAGGAGAACCACCAACAAAAACCCCGGTCTTGATTACATTTGTCCTTCTCACCCAGCTTGGAGGATCTTCCCTCTTAGTGAAAGTCCGGGATCCTAACCCTAGAGGGGGGGGGGTGAATAGGGTGAACTTCAATTTAATGGCCAATTTTAATTCCTTTCCAATTTACCTTTAACTAGTGATGATTATGTGAGAAAGTGCGGAAGATAAACTAATCAATCACCACAAGTAATTCACCATTGCACAATGATTTATAGTGGTTCGGCCTCAATGCCTACATCCACTACCGGCTTGTGCTCAACACCGCACCGGATTTCCACTATTTATGCTTTTGCAATAGGCTAAGCAATAACCTCAATGATATGCTTTCCAAGGATAAGCAATAACCTTACAATGTTGTTTTTCTAGGCTAAACAACAACCTATACACAATGCTTTTATGTGGCTAAGCAATAACCTTACAATCAAATGATTTCTCTAAAGAAAGTGTTTTCACAAAACACTCTAAGAGATTACAATTTAAGCTTAAGTAAAATGCCTCTAATTAGGCGGATATGAAAATGAAAATCTAACTCACACACCACAATGAAATGCAAAGATGGATGCTCATGATATGTGTGTGTGTGTGGAAGCTTCAATCAAGTTTAAAACATAAGCTCAATTACTGTATGCTTAATGCATTTGAAGGTTTAAAGCACTCAAATATATGATTGAAGTCAATATGCAAATCACATGTATAAAAGTTAACTTGATGATGATACGAAAATCAAAATCTCACAAGTTGTATGAAACTAAATATTTCTAAACATGTGATGCATATTCTATGTTGTTTTCAAAACAAGGTTTAACTAAAGTTCAAATGAATGAAACCAACAAAGAAGGATTCAAACAAGTTAATGTATCATGTTGTAAAGAAATCAAAGATTTTGGCTAAGCATGATTAACAAAGTTTAAAACAAAACTTGGTTTGAAATCAAGGGTTGAAATCCAAAACAAGTGAATCAAAGATTAAATAGAATATGGATTCCACACAAATATAGTTAGCATGCTAGAAAACATTTTCCAAAGGTTTAAAACAAAGCATGAAACATATGCACTAGAAAATTAAAGCTTACTGGGATTTAACTTCTGGTAATCAAGCTTTAGCTTTCCAATTGGACCAAACACGCTTCTTTAATTCATTCTCTCAAAACACCAAAAATGGCCTCTCTTTTCCATCATAGATTCCTTGGAATGAACTTGTTTTTTATAGAAAAAAGTGTTCCAACGGATGCCTGTCGGTCAACCGATAACTAGGTGTCGGTCGACCGATAGTTCAACGGTCATATGCAATGGTCATATTTTTGAAAGTTTCCCTGACCCACATGCAGTCATCGGTTGACCGATAGGGAACCGATAAGTGAACCGATAGCACAAAGTTAATGAAAAAGTCGCCGTCTGTTTTTGGAACCGACGAGCCTCGGTCTGACAATTCACGCACTATCGGTTGACCGATGGGAACCGAGGAGCTGACCGATGGGAGCCGATGAAGCCATCGGTTTACCTTGGTTCACCTGTGGGTTGACCGATGCGAACCGACGACTTAACCGACAGAGTGGTCAGGTCAATTTTCTGAAGATCTGATGTTTTTGAAGAATGAAACTTTGAAACCATTTGAAAACTCAAATATGAAGGTGTTTTTATAAATTGTTTCATCAAGAAAAACATGATTAAAATCAAAATTCAAATCAACCAAAAGAGTTTAAATTAAAACTTGAGTAGGTTAAGTCAAAAGATGATTTTCAAGACAAAACTTGTGAAATGAAAATGAATGTAATGAGATGCATATTATGCAAATGCAAGACATCAAATTGCAAACAACTTAGGGTCTAACAATCTCCCCCTTTGCAATTTGATGCCAAATAACACTTAAACATTAAAAACTATAAACTATCATCAACACATAACCATTCATCCATTTCATATCTTTTTGCTTCAACTCCCCCTTTGTGCATAATCAGCTCCTTCTCTTTTCTCCCCCATTGTTCTAGCAATGGTGTTTTCAGATTTCTTCTTTTCATTTCTCTTCTCTTCATCCTTAGTCTTTAGTCTTCTTCTCCCTCTTAGTCTTTATGTTTCTTCTTCTCCCCCATTGACATCAAATTGCTAAATAGTCTGTAAACAATACTCATGCAAACACATACCTTTCTCATAGCATAATTTAGATATCCGCAATGTAAAGGAAAGGAAAAAAGCAATCATGAAGATGGCAAATCATTCAATATATGAAGATATTAACAAGTCTTACAATTTGACAAATGATCATTCATGAACTGAAAATAGAAATTTAAAGGACAAAATCTAAACTAATTATCCAGCCTTGTTCCCAATACAAAATACACCACCAATAATACACCAATTTAAACACAAAATGTGGTGACATGGATAGTTAGTTCCTAATCTGACTCTGGAGATGGAGGTGATGGAGATGGTGATCTAGCAACGTCATCCCTTCTGCAGCTCTTCGAGATCTTGGAGAGGTATTTGAACAGTTTGTTGATTGTCTTCGATTGTTTCTTCTGTTTCCTCTTCAAGTAGGCTATATCTCTCTCCACAGTTGCTTGCCAGTTAGAGGATGTGCCAGGAGTAGAAGGACCAGGAGTATGCCTTAAAGATGAAGCATGAGTAGGAGGAGGTGGAGATCTAGGTATCTCTTGTCTCAATGGAGGCTCTTGTGCTAATGGTGGATCTTCTGCTATGGGAATATGAGGATTTGGAATTAGATTCATTTGATTCAGATTGGTTAATGAGAATGGAGCCTTGAAAATGGAGCTTTCTCCAGTGGGTATGGGAATACCAAATTGGAGGGCAATCTGAGTCATTAAGAACCATATGGAATTGCATTCTTTTGTGCCAGAGAATTTCTAAACTTGATAATTGTATGGCAGATGAGAGAAGGTAGACAAATGGGAGTGCCAGTCACAACCTTGGATAAGACACTAACCATGAAAGCAGTAAGCTCAGTTCTATTACCACCTCTAGGATTTACATTATAGGTAAAGAGATTGTGAAGAATCCTATTGATGGGAATTAGGGAACTGATGGTTAGGTGATGTTTCTTTTGATCCCATGGACAGTTGAAGCCACATATGTCAATGGTGGCTTTGATTCTCTCATCCTCCGAAGGAGAATCTGACACAAATGTTACTCCCGTAGGAGTACAGGGAATCCCCATGATTGATCCTAGTCTCTGGGGTGTAAACACTTCATCTCTATCCATGAAGGAGATGGTAAAAGAACAAGCATTAATAGAGTCATTTGTGCTAGTGATGGATGCATACAAGAATTTGACTAGAGAAGGATATGCATTATCACCCCAGAGGAGAATCCTATCCCATCCCACTTGGCCAAGTACATCTCTCAGATTAAAACCCATGGAACTAATCTTTTCCACTATAGTCCTTCTTTCCACTACTACAGTCCTCCTTTGAAGACTTTGTAAAATGTTTGAGTCAAGTCTTAAATTGGTTGAGGAGGAGGAGGAGGAGGAGATGAAGATGAAGGAGATGTACTTTCATTTCCACTATCCTCTATTGGTCTACTAGAGGAGGCTGTGGCTTTTCAATTCTTGATAGGTCGCCTAGGAGTGGCCTTCTTGTTTCTAGAAGGCATTTTCACAGACACTTAGTGCCTCTTGATCCTGAAGACAATCTTCCAAACGAAGACCCTTCTCAAGAAGCTCTCGAAGTTGGTAGAGGCACCCGCTCTGGCCGGGACTACCACAAAAATTACAACCAATCTTCCTTTACATATGTAAATCCTTCAGGAAAAGATGTTGTAAGCGCCCCTAGTGGCAACAATGATGAACATGCAGGCCCTAAGGAGGCTTTCAAGTATGACTTGATTGAACACTTCAAGCACATACCTGCACATCTACACATCCTAGATTTGTTGCGAATGTCTCCGCACACTCGTGATAATCTCATTTCGGAATTACAAAAGCTGAATGAGGATGTCGACAAACATGCCCCGCAAGTCCTCCAAATTGAAATGGATTACCGGGTCAAAAACTCAGAAGCCTCCTCAAAGGGAGAAAAGAAGAAAATTGAGGGATCATGCATTGAATGCCTCTCGGTTAAAAAAGCAGCCAGTGCAACCATCGCCTTCACAAAAGACGACCTCCTGCTTGGAGAAACCAGGCATAACCGACCCCTGTACTTCACAGGGTATATCAAGGAAATGCCTATGCATAGAGTTCAGATCGACCCAGGTTCTGCACTCAACCTCATCTCCACATCGGCTCTTGAAGAGTTGGGCATCCCACCCAGCAAACTGAGCCACACATCTGTATCTATCTTTGGATACGATGGGAGTACTCAAAGGCCTATCGGTAAAATCAGGTTCAAGTTGCAGATCGGTGATCTTATCTCTGAGGTCACAGTGTATGCAATAAACACCCCTTCATGCTACAACATCCTTCTCGGACGCCCTTGGATCCATGAGAATGGTGTTGTCCCTTCAACTCTACATCAATGCATCAAGTTTGTTGGCGACGACGGCATGATACATCGAGTCTTTGCGGACAGAAAACCCTTCAAAGGTAAAGAAGTCCACTTCGCAGACTCACAGATGTATGAAGGTGAAAAAGAAGAAGAGGAAAAGCACACAGCATCCTTTGCCGAAAATCTCCAGAAAGATAAAGGCAAAGCTCCTCAACAATCACCGGAAGAAAACAAACCATCCGGTAAATCTGAAGAGAGCATTCAAACTCCCTTCATCATCTCCCTCAAATCTTCAAAGCCTTTGGTCATCACAACTAAAGTGAAGAAGGCAAAACAAAAGCCTGGGGGCAAATTTGTTGTCTCTTTCGTGTCTATCATGCAAGACACGGACTCGGATTCAGAGCAAGAAGACGACACATCGTCAAGCCAAGCTGACACTCAGCAAGTTCAGCCTGCTCTTACTCCAATGGAGACAACTTCTGACATAGAAGATCCTACGTCAGCTTCCTTCGTTGTTCCAGCAACTTCAACAAAGGAAAAGCCGATCTTCTTCCATAGATCGGATGCTTCTTCATCAAACTCCATGCTTGAACCTTTCCAAAATAAAGGTACGCCTCAACTATCCTTATACAGTTCTGTGGCACAAGCTATTATGAAGAAAATGGGCTATGACGCTCAAAACCCAGTCGGTTTGGGAGAAGGACGCGGTATTCTCACGCCATTGGGGCCCGTCTTGACCAAAAGCCAGCTGGAAGATTGGAGACTCTACGGCTATGTAGAAAAGTCTTCACACGGGTTAGGGTATGATCCTGACACTCCCTTGAGAGAGTTGACACAAAGGCTTAAAAGTCAATATACTGACCAAGCCTCAACATCTCAAGTCCATGAAGACATCGATCTCCCTAGATATCTCTTTGATGAGTCACCTGACAAAGATCCAGGAAGCTCATCCAATTGGCACGATTTCTCCGAAAATGAAGAGGAATTGTCCGATGGCACAGACGTGTGGACTTCTGACCCAGATGAATCCTCATCTCCAAAAGAAGTAGCCTACTTCGACCCGGTTTCAACAGGCGATTGGGATCATCTCATAGCAAGCCTTGGGAAAATTACCGATCAAGAAGACCCGTGGAAAGGAACAAAACCTTGGTCTGGAAATGCCCTTGAAACCCCAGAAGGTTTCGTTGAGCTGGAAGCCTCCGAAAATATTGTGGAGGAACCACCTTCGAACCTTCCAACAGAAGATCCTGTTCAAAAGATAGACTTGGGAACACCAGATAACCCACGTCCTGTATTCATAAGCAAGAATATAAAGGATGATGAGTTACCCGAGTATATCGCCTTTCTTCGTGAGTTCGTTGATTGCTTTGCATGGTCTTACGCTGAAATGCCAGGCTTAGACCCCAAAATAGCAGTTCACAAACTCAATCTTCAAGAAGACATCAAGCCTGTCAAGCAAGGCCAAAGAAGATTCTGTCCAGATGTGATGGATAAAATTGAACAAGAAGTTCAAAAACTCAAAAGCGTCGGCTTCATCCGTGAGGAACAACATCCTGAATGGTTGGCCAACATTGTCCCCGTGACAAAGAAAAATGGGCAGATCAGGGTCTGTATTGATTATAGAGACCTGAATGGCGCATGCCCAAAAGATGAATTTCCGCTCCCCATACCAGAGGTAATGATTGATAATACCTATGGATTCGAGCGAATGACATTCATGGATGGTTTCTCTGGCTACAATCAGATAAAGATGCATCCTGAGGATGAAAAACATACATCCTTTCGAACCCCATTTGGCGTGTATTGTTACACTGTCATGCCATTTGGTCTGAAGAATGCTGGTGCCACATATCAGAGGGCTATGATGAAAATATTCCAAGATATGCAGCATAAGACGGTTGAATGTTACGTTGATGACCTCGCCGTCAAAAGCAAAAGAAAAGAAGATCATCTCGAAAACCTTCGAGAAGTCTTCCTCCGGCTTCGCAAACACAAACTGCGAATGAATCCATTGAAATGCTTCTTCGGCGTCTCGTCGGGTAAGTTCCTCGGATTCTTAGTTCGGAAAGCAGGAATAGAGCTTGACCCCATAAAAGTCAAAGCCATTTTAGAAATGCCCTCTCCAAGAACCTTGAGAGAACTCAAAGGACTTCAAGGGAGATTGGCCTACATCAGACGGTTCGTCTCCAATCTTTCGGGGAAATGCCGTCCATTCTCCCAGTTGATGAAAAAGGGTGTAAACTTTGTCTGGGATGCTGACTGTGAAGCTGCTTTCCAAGACATCAAGTCATACCTGACAAAACCTCCAGTGTTAGCTGCTCCTACCACTGGAAAACCATTCATCTTGTACACAAGAGCCCTTGATCACTCTCTGGGAGCTCTGCTTGCACAAGAAAATGATCAAAGAAAAGAAGCTGCTCTATTTTACCTCAGCCGCATGCTAGTAGGTGCAGAGCATCGCTACTCTCCAGTCGAAAAGGAATGTCTTGCAGTGATGTTCGCCGTACAAAAGCTGCGTCACTACTTGCTTTCCAACACAGTCTACCTGGTCTCGAGGGTCAACCTCTTGAAGGTCCTTGTCACAAAGGCAGGTTCTCTTAACGCTCGACTGGCAAAATGGTCCATCCTTCTGTCACAATTTGATATTAGGTATGTACCACAAAAGGCAATCAAAGGGCAAGCTCTAGCGGACTTCCTCGCAGAGCATCCATTGCCTAAAGATTCTCCGCTCAGAGATGATCTCCCAGACGAACCAGTCTACAATGTGGAGACTTTCTCACAAAGTGCCTCCTGGGACATGTACTTTGACGGTGCAACCAGGACGAATGAAAAAAGACAGCTGATCTCGGGAGTTGGCATCCTTTTTGTTAGCCCCGACAAATACATGATTCCACACGCTTTCTCGCTACTGGAACCATGCACAAACAATGCAGCTGAATATCAAGCTCTGATCTTAGGATTGGAACTCGCCATCGAATCCGGTATCACCATGCTGGAAGTCTTTGGAGACTCTCAACTGATCGTCAACCAGATGAATCAGAAATTTGAAGTCAGGAAGCCAGATTTGTTGCCCTACTACAACAAGGCACAATCACTTCTGCAAAAGTTTGACATCTGTCACATCACCCACATTCGTAGAGGTGAAAACATACGTGCAGATGCCCTAGCCGGACTTGCCGCATCCATGGCAATCCAGGAAGGGGAAAACATACAAATCACGGTGTGCGAAAGGAGAATCCTTCCTCCTCTTAACACACACCAAGCAGTTGCTGAATGCCACCAAGTGGTCGGAAGTCGGATTTCAATCCTTCAAACTTGAATCGGCGACTGGAGGGATCCGTTCATTGTTTACATTATGTTCGGAATCCTACCTGAAGATCCAAAAGAACGGGTAAGCATCCAAAGGCGAACCCCAAGCTTCCATTTGGATATTCCTTCAAAAATCCTTTACAGGAAATCCTTCAACGGAGTACTTTTACGCTGCTTGTCACAACAAGAGGCTGAAGAAACACTCAAAGAAGTTCATGCTGGTCTTTGTGGAGCTCATCAGGCTGGACCTAAGCTCTATGATCAGATAAAAAGGTTAGGATATTACTGGCCTACCATGGTAGCTGACGCAATGCAATTTGCTAAGCGCTGCCAACAATGCCAAGTTCATGGAGATTACATTCACATGCCTCCAGAATGGCTGCATCCTACAGCGATCTCATGGCCTTTCGAAGCCTGGGGTATGGACATCATAGGTCCTATTTCTCCCCCTTCAAGCAAAGGTCATCGCTTCATCTTCGCCGCTACGGATTACTTCTCCAAGTGGTCAGAAGCATTTGCGTTTAACGAAATGAAGACCTCATCAGTCCTTCAGTTCCTACGCCCCAACATCATTTGTCGTTTCGGCATACCCAAAAGATTCGTCCATGATAACGGACCACAGTTCCGGGATCATCGATTCTACAGGTTCTGCGACAAATACAAAATCCAAAGCTGTCCTTCGACTCCATACAATCCGGCAGCAAACGGGTTAGCAGAAGCTTTCAACAAGATACTCTGCAAAATCCTCAAAAAAATGGTCTCTAGTCACAAAAGAGACTGGAGCGACAAAATGTCCGAAGCTTTGTGGGCCTATCGAACCACCGTTCGAGGAGCAACCCATAGCACACCATTCTCCTTGGTCTATGGATGCGAAGCTGTCGTGCCCTTGGAAGTACAAATTCCTTCCTTGAGGGTATCCTTGCAAAATGACATGACTCAAGAAAGCAATGTCAAATTGCGACTCCATGAGCTGGACAATCTCGATGAGAGACGGCTCGAAGCTCAACAAAGCATTGAACTTTACCAAGCACGTATGGCAGGATCTTTCGATAAAAAGGTCAGGCAACGCGCCTACAAAAAGAATGACTTGGTTCTTGCGGTAAAAAGACCAATGGTCTTCGCTCACAAGTCCAAAGGCAAATTTGAGCCAAAATGGGAGGGACCCTACGTCATCGACAAGGTTTTCTCTAATGGCGCATACGCACTCCTAAACATGGAAGGTGACAGATGTATGCTGCCCATCAACGGCAAGTTCTTAAAGCGGTACTACCCTTAAAGACTTACCCAACTGGGTAAGAGCAATGCCTGCACGGCCAAAGCCGGTTTCCAGGTACACGCTCGCTAAACCCACCCTTTTTTTAGAATTTTCATATCAAATGTTGAAATTTCTAGAAATCTAAAACAATGCTTACTTTCATCGTTTCATTGTTCAAAAAAAAAATCCAAGTTTAGGAACCTTTCCCTAACTTGACCAAAATTTTCAACCCTTGAACCCAAAATTCATGGTTTGAAACAAAATCCGGATTCAGGGATTTCCACCCTAGTCCACCCTGCCTTTTACCGCCAAAATGGTTTTAGGTCAAAACTTATGACCCTCGTGTCTTTAAACAAAAAAAAATGGTTTTTCAAAAACCGCGAGGAAGCGACACTTAGTCGATACTCGCACAAATCGGAAGCAAGCGAACCACGTTCGACACTTCCAAAATCGCAGGGGAAGCGACATTTCGTCGGTACTTGCAAAATCCAAAACTGTGGAGATGCAACATTTCAGTTGATATCCACAACCCAAATTTCAAAGGTTCGAAAAATCCTAAAAAACTGTGGAGACGCACATTTCAGTTGATATCCATAACCCAAAGGTTCGAGAAAACCACAAATTTCAAAAATCGTGGGGAAACGACATCAAGTCAGTACCCGCAAAACCAAAAGTTTTGAAAAGCAAGGATGCGACATTCCATCGATACTTGCACCCAAATCCGCGAGGATGCGACATTCCATTGATACTCGCAACCGAATGAGCAAGGGATGCGACATTCCATCGATACTTGCAAGAACATTCAGCAGGGAGGCGACTTTTAGTCGATACTTGCATTTTTTTGAAAACCAAACCGGCTATAAATGCCATCAAAAACAGGCTATAAATGCCACAAACCGGCTATAAATGCCATCAAAACAGGCTATAAATGCCACAAACCGGCTATCAATGCCACCAAAACAAAACCGGCTATTAATGCCACAAACAAAAAAACTTGGATTTCAAAAAAAAAAAAACGGCTATCAATGCCACCAAAACAAAACCGGCTATCAATGCCACCAAAACTGGCTATAGATGCCACAAAAAAAAAAAAACTCGGCTATCAATGCCACAAGAAAAGCTGGCTCTCATGCCAAAATTGGCTTCCATGCCACAAACAAAAACCTGGCTTTCATGCCAAAACAATCACTTGACAAAAGATTTTCTACAAAATGACAACCTTTTGATCAAAATCCCATTTAGCAATTACTTTTATCACAAAAAGATTCAAGTGAGCGTAGGGATAACAAAAAAAGAGCATCCCATTTAGCAATTACTTTTATCACAAAAAGATTCAAGTGAGCGTAGGGATAACAAAAAAAGAACATCCCATTTAGCAATTACTTTTATCACAAAAAGATTCAAGTGAGCGTAGGGATAACAAAAAAAGAAAGTGTTCACAAGCACTACAAAAAAAAGTACCAAAAAAATACAAGTGGTACCAAAAAAAAAGAGAGAAGGATGGTTTCTGTAAAAAAAAAAATATATATATATATAGGAGCTCAATCAAAAATGGTCTCCAGCCAAGAGTTCAGCTCCTTAAGCAAGCTTTTGGCCTCATCCGTCAAGGATTCCAAGGCACGCTTCTTCAGGAACCTGCCATGAGATGCTGGGGTGGGCTGTAACCCTTCTTTCGCATTAGGAAGCTTCCCTCGAGCGGTTTTCCATTGTTTGTTCTCATCAGACTTCCTTTTGAGAACTCGATTGGCATCCGCAACTCGGTGAATCAGAGCAGTCTCCCTTTTACGAGCCTCTATTATTTCAGTCCACTTGGCAGCGACTTGTGCCTGCAGATGCTCAAGATGTTTCCTGGCCTCATCGACCTCCCTATCAAGGATGTTAAGGTCATGTGTCAGTCCAATGATGGTTAGCTCTTCTAAGTTCCTCTCTCGGACTGCCTGCTTCTTGCTTTCTGTAGCCTCATCCAGGTTAGATTGAGCCTTATCCGCAGGGTCCAAGAACATCTCCTTGAAGAACTGATCGTCAGGAAAACCCATGGTCTCAAACCACTTGTCACCCAGCTCAATGATCCTATTAACGATCGCCCTGGCATCTGTGACATCCAGACCAACCTCTTCAGCATCACCGAGAATCTCACGCACATGCTGGATCATGCTAAATCCGGCTTCCAAGTGCCCAGAAAAGAGAGTCTCAATCCAAGAGCTCAGAACTCGCACCACCACCTTCTTCGCAAAAAGAAGAGATGGCCCAGCTGAAGATTCGCCCAACTCCGTTGGTCGGCCGCTCATGTCATCATCTGTTGAAAGAGTAACAAAAGAACTCTTTCCAGTTGAAGCTGCTCCTGCTCGGGAAGGAATCTCAGCGCGAGGAATCTCCTCAACATCGTCAAAGCTGGTCCCAGGAGTCTCTACCTCTGGATTAACCTCTGGCATCCCTTGCTCTGGAAGCGACGGACCCTCCTCTGTCACTTCAAAACCTGCCAAAAGAAACACAAAAAGGTATGAATATAATCCTGTTTGAAATCATTATCAGGGTTATAACTACAAAATACCTTCTTCGACGACTGGCGGAACACTTTCTTCCTCCATGAACTCATCGGAAGCATCATCAACATTTGCATCCATCGTTGGTTCAAAGTCATCAGAACCCTGTGGCAAGTCAGCTGACAAAAAAAATGTTAGCAAACCGAGTCACACACACAAAAAAAAAGAGCAAAAGAAGTCATACCAATTGGAGACTCTGGAATTACTCCAGAGTCCCTCGGTTCTTCTTCAGGTGCCTCGACAGGATCCGTCACCACCTCATCGACCGGAACCTCATGCATCACCAAGTCTTCCTCTGCTAAAAAAAAAAGAAAAGCAGAAACAAGAAGCAAATCAGAACATGGAAAAATCCCATGAAAAGAAATGGAAAGAGAAAAAGGAAGAATCATACCTTCACCGACGGTCTCTTCTTCTCGACTTCTCTTTTCTGGAGGCTCGTCAGCATCCACTGGCACATCCTCATCGATAGTAAGAGGAACTTCCAAGTCAGGAGAGTCCTCATACTGCCCCTTGCTGCGATGATGACTCCTCCCCCTCTTACCCCGGCGGGCTCGCTTCTTAGAGGAACCTGCCCCACTGTCAGAGTCACGTTTCCCACTTGACTCCTCACTGGATGGTCTACTCTTGCCAGTAGACTCCACGGAAGCTTGCCTCTGTGCCGCTTGCATCCAAGCGCCAAGTTCGGCTTCCTCCTGTTCTAGCTGCTCTAAAGCCTCATCAGGTATTTCTCGAACAGCTTCAGAACCAATGACGCCCTGGTCACCGAGAAAGCCTATCTTGTGCTTCTCTCTAGAAAGGAAGGCCCAAACTTCCTCTCGCCGGACGCCATCCGACTTTCCAAGGCCCTTTCCAGATGCCAGCTTCACATCAAGCTCCTTCTTGGAAAGCCCCCGATATGCCGAAAAGCTCTCCGCGAACCACTTCGCAAAGCCGGCAGTCCGGGAAGTCAGCAACACAGGATAAGAAATCATGGCTGTAGTGTCTTCAGCACTATAGAAAGCCCATGCATTTCTCCCGTCCTGTAAGCCTCCAAAGCGCTTCACCATGCTCGAAGGCGCTCCAACAACGCCTTGAGAAAAGCCCAGCTGCAAAGCAAAGCGAGAGGGTACATACGGCTGGATGTCGATGAAAAGATGTCTACGATACACCATCGTGCCGACACGTATGCTGAAAAGCCACTCTCTCTCTGCATTTGTCAAGGAATAATGCCTTCCCGACCCCGCCCTGGTAGAGTCTCGGGAGGCACCAAAATCAAAAGCCTTCTTCCGCAACTCCGGAGAAAGCTTCACTGAAGACTGCCCCATCTCGACGTCCCTGAACCGTCGGATCCTCATGCGGGCAAACAAAAGTGATTCGGACACGGCTTGCCCTTAGCCAGTCGAATCATCAGAGGATTATCATCCTGTGCAGCACCCAGCCGATGGAAGTCAAGACAGTGGTATACATACCACGAATAAAAGATATGGGCTGAAAATACCCTATTCATGGGAAGCCCAAGCGGAACCAAAAAAGCAGCAGCCTGCAGTTCGGTACACAGGTAGGAGTAAAGAGCTGGCACCAAAGCAAGCTGCTCTCCAAACGCCATCTGACAAGCCAGAAAAATACAATGCGGCCTGATGTGCGTTCCATCTCCTCCAGCAAAAACAGCCTCACCAAGCCAATAAGTGAGGTAAACAGCGAGATCTCTCCGCAGTGCAATGTCAGGACATATGGCGTTTGTACTTGCACAGAAATCTCTCAACTCTTCTTGCATGGCCAAGATCTTCTTTGAACTTGGATCCTGAGCTCCGGTTTCCTGGGTCACGCTATCAGAAGACTCCCTGCTATCAGAAAAGTTGGGGAATGAAGAGCTAAAACTCTTCCAACTACTGGATCTAACTTTCAAATCCCCCTTCTCCTTCAAAAAATCATAGAAGGCGACGAGCTGAAAGTATAGAAGCCTGAACTCCTCAGACTGCCCCTCGAGGACGCTGTCAATCGGCATAAACTCCTCATAGAGTTTGCCGAGGATGGGCAATCCAGTAATGGCGCTCAGCTCCTTCAAAGAAAAACCAATCTCACCATTCGTCACAACGAAGGTATTGGTTTGGGGGAGGAATGACTCCAGCATAGCCATGAAGGCCTCGTCGGAAAAGATCACGGTCTCCCTAAAAGCGCGGACCGCATCAAAAATCCCGGCTTCCTTCAAAACGACGCCACCAATCAGCAGGACGCAATCAGTCCACGACTTCCACTCGGAGTCAGCATTGAAATGGCCTCGAAGTCGAAAAGGCTTGATCCAATTGCTGCCGTCACCGCTGAAAATACCAAGGCCCACCGGTCTCAAATCGACCGACGGATAATCAGAGCCCTGGTAGCCGCTGGATGGCATCAAAAGGTCCATGTCAACAGGCGACCTCTCCGTATATCTAGGAGAACCGCCAACAAAAACCCCGGTCTTGATTACATTTGTCCTTCTCACCCAGCTTGGAGGATCTTCCTTCTTAGGGCACGTGGGGGCAAGGCTCAGAATCGAGACGGTGCGATCAAACGTCGACCGGGTAGCAACAGTCTTCTTCTCACCATCTGCTGTGAAAGAAAACTGAAAACATCTCCTCTGGTATGTCATGTCATCAGGGACTGCATCACCAAAGAAGAAGGTAGGCTTGGGCAAAACGCTCTGATCTTCCATCACCCATGGACGACTGCTTACCATGATCTTATAGAATTCCTCTCCCTTGAGAGCGATCAGTCGCTGCCTCATCTCATCTCTGTTGAGGGAGTCGCACTCTTCCAGATTTCTCTCAACATACTGGACCTTCTCAAAAGCCTGCTGAACGGCCGGATTAGAAGATCTAGAAGATCGACGAGGTACGCTTGTAGCAGGCTCTTTACCCTTGTTCGCTCTGGAGGAACCACCTGAAAAGGATGGAAAAGAAAAAGATCAAACATCAAAATGACAGAATCTCACAAAAAAAAAATCTGGCGAAATTTTGACATGATGACGGGGCAATTCCGAAGAAAAGGAACTATCCCGAAAGAAATAGAAAGCTTGAAGATGGGCTCAACATCGCTGCGAGCTCCGAAACTCCAAGCTTTCGAAACCTCAAAGTCTCCGCAAAATCAGGAAGGGCTCAACATCACTGCGAGCTCCAAATTCCCAAATTTGCGAAAACTTTCAGGTATGCTATCACATCATGCTACAAATTTAATTTACAATTGAATGCATGCATGAACATCTAGGTTTGCCAAAAAAGAGGGGCATTATCATGATGAGCAAAAAAAAAAAAAAAAGAAGAAAAGAAACTTTCTCAAAAAAAAAAAGGGGAAAGAAAACAAAAAAGAAAAGAAAAGAAACTTTCTCAAAAAAAAAAGGTGGGAAAGAAAACAAAAAAAAAGCAAGAAAAAAAAAGGGAGATGGCCCACAGGCCACGTGGCCGTACGGCCAGATCCGTACGGATCTGTCTGTACGGCCCACAAAAAAAAAAAAAAAAACAAAACAAAAAAAAAGAAAAAGAAAAGAAAGCAAAAAAAAAAAGAAAACGTGTGAAAAAAAAAGAAGCAAACATGTGAAAGAAAAAAAAAAGAAGAAAAGAAAAGAAAGAAACAAAAAAAAAAGAAAGAACTTTTTTTCCTACAATGGGGTTTTCTTGAAAAAAGGGAACTTACTTGATGCCATTGATGGAGAAGAAAAAGAAAAGTCTTGAAGATCTTGAAGAAGAAGAACTCTTGGTCTTGAAACCCTCTTGAGATTATTGCAAAAAGAAAGTAATAAGAGCAAGAGATCCAACCTCCTCCTTGATTTTATAGAGGAGAGCAAACCAAAGAAGGAAAGAAGAAAAAGTCAAGTGTTACTAATTAGTAACCTTACCAAAAGAAAGAGATTAGAAAGATTCTTTCCCAAAAGAAAGATATCTTGAAGGATTTTCTCCCAAAAAGAAATCGATGAAGGATTCTTTCCCAAAAGAAAGATATCTTGAGATATCCTATCCCAAAATAAAGGGAATATGAGAGATTCTCTCCAAGTAAAGATATTCTTAGATATCCTCTATCCAAATGAGATATTTTTGGATATTCTTTACAAAAATGACACCATATGAGATCTAAGCCATTTCAAAAGCTTAAGGTCCCATGGGTTAGCCCATATGAGCCAGGTTTGACCACCTAGGCACTTTAAAAAAAATAAAAAATAAAAAATTTTGGGCTTTTAGTCAAAGAGAAATCCCTCTTACCAAGAGCATACAAAAATGGTTCCATGCCTCTTTTGAGTTGATTGGACCATACAAAGAGAATTCCAAGCCCCATGAGCTTCCAAAAATCAAACCATCCAGCCTCATATACCAAATTGAGCCAAAATCTTGAAATTGACATTCCACAAAAATCAAACCAAATCCTGGTCCCCTAACTTGCCACATACAGCTTGTTAGGTCACAAGACCAAAACCAAAAACCAAAACCTGATCCCCCAACATTCCACATACAGCTTGTTGGGTCACACGATCAAAACCAAACCCGACCCCCTAACCTGCCACATACAGCCTGTTAGGTCACAAGGTCAAAACCCAAATCCACATCCCTGATGTCATCTTCAAAACTTTGCCTCGAGATGGTACGTGATCCCTTTCACTACCATAAAATTCCCCTGGAAGCTCAAAAGGCTACAAATACCAAAAAAAAAAAAGACTGCTCAAAGACTCTTGGTCAAGTCACAGGCTCTTCTTCAAAAATCTCTTCGAGGCACATCGACTACAAAAGTTAAGCAACTCGTCGCTGTACCTCAAGGGGGCATTTGTTGACACAAAAAATGTCACTTTGCCTCTTCAAGATCCAAAGAGCTACATGAAGTCGCAACCTGCCATAAATAGGCAATGCTACTTCCAAAAATCAAATCTTGTCAGAATCAAACAAAAACTGCAAGATCCTTCAAGATAGCCAAAAGAGGAGTACACAAGAAGTTTCGGGCCATTTCAAAATCATTTGGCCTAACTTCGTTTCTCCGACAGCCGAAAAGGAGCTCTCGGCGGCAAAAGCATCGGAGACACCAAATCTTCGATCAGAGCCGATGGATGGTCTCAAAATACATCCAAAAGGCTCCACGATAAGTTCCGAGTCAAACCGACAACGTTTGACCCTACATCAACCCTCGAACAGCTAAATCAAGCCTCTCGGCGGCGAGAACCACCGAGGCCATTACTCATCAGATAGAGCACATGGACGGCTTCAAAATGCTTATAAAGGGCTACACGTCAAATTTCAGGTCATTTCCACAACATTTGACCATAGTTTGACGCTCGGAAGCCAAATCAGGCCTCTCGGCGGCAAAAGCTCTCCGCGACCATGGTTTCCAAGACAGAGCCTATGGATCATCTTAAAATGACTCCAATAGGTTCCCTGTCAAATTTCAAGTCAATCGGACATCGGTTGACCGCACATCAAACCACGACATCTTCATCGCGACAAAAGCAAGTCTACTGGTGATAAGACCCCAAACGGCTTCAAAACTCAAACAGAAGCCTATGGTTGGTCTTATTTATTGCTCAGGAGGCTTCACACCAAATTTCAGGTCATTCCGACATCGTTTGTCCCAGTTTCAGCTTCTGACGGAAAATCGGCAGCTCTGCGCGACAAAGTCTTTGGCTTTCTCAGGAAATTGGAAACTTTGTAAAATAAAATGCAAGGATTCTCATCAGGTTTCCTACAAAGAAATCAGCCCAATAAATGGTCAAAATTTTAAGGAAAAGTACAGGAGAAAAAAGAATCGAAAAATAGCAAAAACGGACACAAAACGGGACAAAAAGGGGGGAAAACCCCCCCAGGGTCGCAGGCCCCTGCGACCCTGGGCCAGGGTCGCCGGCGACCTTGGAGCCCGGGGTCGCCGGGAAGGCCCCGGAAACCCCGGTTTTCGCCGTTTTTTCGCGATTCGAAGAGCCCAGCCTCTGGTACTTTCCAAAATTCATGCTTTTGAGACACCAAGTCCTCTGACATCCGTCCAAAACACGGGTCAATCATCAAGAGTATCGAAAACAATATTGATCGCCACCCGGTCAACCAAAAAAAGTGTGCTTTCTACCCGATTGATCGAGAAATCGACAGGACAGATGGCACCGACCCGCTGTTGGCAACAAACACCTGAAATTACATGGTCATCTGATGTCGATCTACATGAAGATCCATCGATGATCATCGACAGAAGAATCCCAAAAGACGTGGCACGGCCCGCGACTCTTCAGCTGCTCGGCGACCACTTAATGCGATTAATTGACTAGCTTTATTACAGTCATTAATCCATTTCTTTGGATGGCCCAATCAGAAGCAAGCATTCGGGAGTTACAAGTCAAGAGATTCATGGCATTTAACCCATGAAACTCCTCCCATCATGGCGATTAAAGGCGATTAAATGCCCTCAATCTCCTCCGGCCAATCAGAAGCCAAGAAAAAGGAGTTACAAAATAAAGAATTCAATTCTGTAACTCCTCCCTTTATGTAGCTTTATGACAATCAAAGCTCATAAACCCTCCTAAATGGCCACCTAAAAGCCTATAAATAGGAGAGCTCTCCAAGAAGAAAAGAGACAGATCATCAGAAAAAAGCATAAACACACAGACAGACAGAAGCACAGAAATCCAGAGAAAGGAAAAAGAGAGAAAACTCTGCGGAAGTTCTACACCGGCCACCGCAACAAGGTGACAAAAGTCCCTTGGGGGTACCCCCCCCCCAAGGTCCTTGCCTTCTCCTTCTGCCGCCAATGGCTTAGATGTGGCTTTTCAGCCCGTCTACTCGGCTTTTCATTGGACATAGGACCTTCTTTTGGTCTTTGTTCTCTAAAAACCTGAGGTTATAGCCAAGCCAAGCGAATCAATAGCATCCTCTGTTCTCATCTGCATGGATGATGGCGAAGCCCACATATGGCTTGCGACCGTCAATCTAAACGGGTCCCCCACAATCTCCTGAGAAGTTAGATCCTCCTTTTCTTGCTTTTCATTGTAGTTTGTATTTTTTCAAAAGAGACAAAAATCACAACTCTTGTCTTTCATTATTGATAAGGATTGTAAATCGGCTATAAACGCCAAAATCGGCTATAAATGCCAAAAATCGGCTATAAACGCCAAAATCGGCTATAAATGCCAAAAAAATCGCCTTTCACGGCAAATCAAGAAAATGTCTCTTTTCTTAAATATATGTGCAATGGAGAACTTGAAAGAAGTTGATTTCCTTTTTACTTGCGAAGGTTGATCTCCGGATCACCACTTGCAATTCCAAGTAAAAATAGAAAATCTGGCACATCCACACAAAAAAAAAGAAATGTTGATGCACGCCCCTGCCCCCTGGTTACGAAAGGGTCGGAACCAAACGGACTCCCACGTCCGCCGACCTCGGTAGGAACCGAGCATTGGAGCGCGGTCCATCAATATCGGTGCCATCCCTGGCACAAGCTCAATCGTGAAGTCTTTCCCTTGACCGGTGGTAATGCAGGTATATCCTCCGGAAAGACATCCGGGAACTCACAAGCAACTGGAATATCCTCCACCGCTTTGGACAATTTATCTTCCGTGATAAATGCAACATAATCTTCACATCCACTCCGAATCAATCAAACTGCCCTCAAGGCTGAAATGACACTAGTGGATATGGGTCTCCTTTCACCAACAATCTCCACGCTGTATGCTAACACTTGCAATCTGATGGTCTTGTTGAAACAATCCATTAGTGCCCGGTATATGGATAACCAATCCATACCTATATCACATCGAAATCCTTCATCCCTAGGATGATCAAGTCTGTAGATAGGATGAAATTCCCCACTTTCACTTTGCATGCTGGAAAATAAGACTCACACTGCACAATTTTCCCTAAGGAAGTACTAACAAAGAGAATATAATGCAATGGAGCTATGTCTCCCAACAAGCATGCAACAAAAATAGGTGACACAAAAGAGTGTGTGGGACCAGAATCAAATAAGACTGTAGCAGGTACATCTGAAATAGAGAGAGTATCTTCCACCACTCATCCAATGTCCTCTCCCTCTTGCTGATCTAAAGCATAAAGCTTGCCATGCTACAGAGGCCTCTGCTGAAATCCCTGGGGCCTTTGCTGCCCTCTATTCTGCTGAGGTCCCGTAATCCAAAGCTTGTTATGTTGCTGCTATGGCGGTCGAGGCTGCTGCTGCGATGCCTGCCTCAATGGCTGTGTTGCCACTGGTGGTCTAGGAGCCGCGTTTCTCACACCCTGCCCTTGTTTCTTAGGGCGATCTTTAACCTAGTGGCCCTGCAAGCCACACTCGAAGCATGCTCCTGACATCACCCTACATTCTGCTGACGGGTGATTCTTGTTACAATGAACACAATGTGGTCTCTGTGGCTGATCAAACCTAGGCCTCTTGGCCTGCTGCTAATACTGCTGCTATGAACGCTACTAATATTGCTGCTGATACGGTACTGTACTAAGTGCCTTGCCCTGAGTCAGAATCTGACAAAGATTCTGATTAAAAAGAGCCTTCTCCCTAATGGAATCCTCAACCAAATAAACTCGTTTGAGATTCTCCTCATAGGTGGCCAAAGTAACACTGGTCACCTTCTCCTTGATGTTGGGGTTCAGTCCCCGTAATAAACCTCATAACCTTGTCTGCTTCGGTCTTCACTAGAGATGGTGCAAATCGGGACAGGTTAGTAAACTGTCGCTCGTAAACCTAAACTGAGTTCTCTCCCTGCTGAAGTGTCTCAAACTCTGTAATCTTCGGTGTGGTGATGTGAGGTGGAATGTACTTAGTACGAAACAACGTACTAAAGGATTCCCACGCAGTCTCATCCTCAACAGTCTCAAATGGGGTCTTAACTGACTTCCACCACATTTCAGCTGTACCCCTAAGCATATAGGCTGCCAGTTGAACCCGTTCGTTCCCCTTGCACTTGAAGACATCAAATATCTTCTCCACTTGTACAACCCACTCATCAGCATCAAGTGGATCCTCATTCCCGCATAATTCTAGCGGATTCCTTTTCTTAAACTTGTCAAACACATCAATTGGGTCGGTCACCCTAGCTGGCATAATGAACTGTGCTACCAGAGTTGGCCTCTGTAACAATGCCATCATCTGATTCTAGAATGTAACCTGATCCTCTCGCTGTTTACTCTGATTCTAGGTTTGTGCTTCTTGAGAAATCACAAAGGCTTGCATCAGCTTATTAAATCTGCCCTCTATGGAATCACTGTCACTAGCATTAGCATTGCTACTTTCTGGGTTACCATTGCTATGAGAACGCATATTACGGCCAACCATCCTGAAACATAATAAACGTTAGTCCTATGGGACTCAATCGAACAAACAAACTATACAATCTACAAAGCTAAGATACCCAAAATAAAACCAATCTACAAAAGCTAAGATACCCAAAAGGTAGAAACCAGTAATGCTCTGATACCAACTTGTCACACCCCCAAAAGTGAAACTGGGGCTATGCGTGAGATTAGGGCCAATTAAAACTTTTCCAACATAAATCAAATGTAACTTGACCCAAATCATGTCCCAACTAGATCGAAGACTGCTGTGAGGTGTAAATATTTCCTCATAAAAAACAACAAATAGCAGAAGCTTATAAATGCAAGTGGTATCTAAAAGTTGCATAGTTTAAGAGCAAGTACTGAAATACATAACTAAGTTCGAGTTTAAACAATTTAACCAAAATATTAATTACAATGAAAGGCCACCTAAAACTTGGGCCTAACCAAAAGATAAACAAAAGACCAAAAGATGAATCTATCCATGTAAGCATGAAGGCTCTCAAGTACGGGGTCTACACTATTATACGGCACCGTCCGTACAATAGTCTAAGAGTTCATCAGACTGATCCGTCTGAATTTCCTCCGTCACATCCTCCTCGGGATAGAAAGGCTCGGTACCTATGCACCAAGAGTATCATCATAAACATGACGGTTGACAAGCAATATATATATAAATCATCAAGATATGTAAATGAATCAGAGTGGACAATACGATAGACAAGATCAATAGAAATGCATGCATTCTGAACACAAGAAGTGCATAGCATTCGAATCATAAACAATCTAGCAAATAGGTAACCCACATATGCTAATACACCACATGATAGTTTCACACGACCCTCCGGCTCAACATAAGAGCTGTGGTAGAGTGGCACGAGATGAAACCCGGCAAGCAAGATGGATACCAATAGGCCAATAGTCATCAAAATCAAGTATGCAAGATGTATCCGATGGTGTACAATCCATCAAAAGTGTAAAAAGTCATACTGCACAGATGTTCAATCCAAGGTCCTCACGCTGGTGGTGTCCCACCCTGTGTTGGGCGTTAACAGCTGAGTGGTGCTTGACATAAGATTCCTAGACAAACAATAGTGATGGACTAGGCTTTCTTGCGTGAACAAAATTCAATTAACCAAAGAGGAACTACTTTTCATTTATCAAATCAAGATCAAGACAAGACAAGCAAGCTTATTTCAATATCAATCCCATAGTAGTTCTCGTCAAGCTTTTACAATCAAAGCCACCTAGTTTCAACACTTCCATCAGTCATCAATATAATTGGAACATCAAGAGGGATCCTAAGTCCATCATCTAGGTTCATCAAGTGATTCCAAACACAAGTAAAGTAAAGCAAGCTAAAGAACATGAACATTTCATGTAGAAAGTACCAGATGGTACAATTCAGAATCAGGAACGATAAACAATCTAATCTTAGGTCCATTATTATTACCGGGGTCTCGTACAACTTTACTCAGTCAACAAAAGGAATAAGGTTCGCGATACCCGAACAAACAATCTTCGTGCATAGATATAAAGGAGGGTATCCCATTGTCCCATACCATTCAAGATTGATGTAAGTTGAAAACCCGAGAAAAACCGGAACAACGACAAGAAAACATTGCTCAAAATGTCCCTCGTATTAAATCAAATGAGTCCACAAAGATAGCCAAGGTTCCATTCAAGTCCAACCGAAAACGAGGTAAAAGGTACCTGTCAATTCTACCGGTTGACCTGGCCCCAGTCCGGTCGACCCCATCCAAAGAAGGGTCTCGATCGACCTCCTTCATGCTCGGTTGATCGAGCCCATCCGGTCGACCGGCAATTGTAAGCAATAATTCATGAACAGTAAAATGGTCAGGTGCTGGAGTGTGTTCGGTCGACCGAGCCCCTTGGCCAGTCGACCGAGTACACTACGGTTACAGAACATTAGTTTTGTAACTGAAGTGTAAATGGTCCATTTCATTTCCCATAATCCTTGAACCTATTTTACAGCAATTCAAGGATAAAACACATCGTTTCAAGTCCAAAAAAATCCCATCAATCTATCCTTTTAATTTCCAATCCATATCATTATACGTACAATTAAGCAAGATTATCATGTTTTCAATATAAAAAAAGTTAGTTTAGAGCATAAGGTCATCTAAGCAAATTCAATCATCAATTCAAGGAAGAAACAACATATCAAAGCATAAATATATAGATTAACTTGCCTTAATGAAGAGCTAAACCAAAACCAAGAGAAATTAAGGGAAATCTCTCTTTTGAGCTCAAACTTGTGTAAAAGGCTTACAATCCCAAAATCTTTCTACAAAATGAATGTAAAGGGAGGCAATGAGCTATCCTAATCCATTTCTAAACTAAAGGAAGAAGAAGAGCTAAGTTTAAAAGCTTTGGGAGCCTACCTTTCAATGGGTTGTCAATGAAAAACTTAGAAAATGGGAAGGTTAGAATCTTTGGAGCTTGAGGAAGATGAAGTGAAGATTGGCCAACGAATATGGAGCTTTGGTGGTTGTCAATGGCAAGGAGGCAGTGAAGAGAAAGAGAGAGTGAATAGTTATGGAATGAAGAGATAGAGATGTGAAAGACCAAGATCGAATCCTAGAGGGGGGGGGGTGAATAGGATGCTATTAAAAATTTAGGCCACTTCTGAACATTTTGATTATTAGGTGACTTATGCTTTGATGATAGTAAGCTAGCTTCATAAGAGAGAGAGTTTCTAAGTTAAACATACACATTCAAAAGACAAATACATCCTTTAATCAAGCTCATACCCAATTAAGAGGTCAACAATCATAAAAAGGAAGGTAAACACAAATCACCATAACACAATCAAATATAGTGGTTCGGCCAAGTTGCCTACATCCACTCCCGGTAACCTTACCGGATTTCACTAGTCAATTCAAGGTTTAGGATCACCTCAAACCTTACAACCACATCATTATGCTTTTCAAGGCTAAGCATGAACCTTTACAACACAAAATGTGCTTTTCAAGGCTAAGCACCAACCTTTACAACATTGATTTTTCTCTTAAGTGAAATGCCTATTTGTGCATGGGTAAGAGAACAAATTAAACACAGTGGTTTGCCTCTAGATAGGCTGAATGGACAATGATAACATACTACTAGAAGCATGCATATGAATGATAAAGTTTATGACTAATGCATGAACTAGAAGGTTCACTTTCTCTTTTAAAAGGATGTAACTTCAATTAATGCAAAGGATGATGATCAAATGTAAGAGAAAGAGTTGTATTACTCAACACATGGTTTGTCAAAAGATCAAACTTAAAACCCATAGTTTTGAAAGTTAATGTTTAAAAACACATGTGAATGAGAAGACATATGTTGATTTCATAATGCAAATACTTTTCAAAGATCAAAGCATGTCATGAAAAGAAACAACATCTTTAGAAGAGAACTAACACTTTGATCATGCTTAAAAGAAAACAAAGATTAAAAGTCTAAGCATGAAATAGTGGTGGAGATTTAGAAAGCACACCCATTTTAAAGATCAAAGACTGAAAAGTTGAAATGCTTCCAAGATCCCTTTTGAAAAGCTCTTGAAAAGTTCCTCTCCTTTGGGCTGAAATGATCTCAAAAATTCAACAACTTTTCCCAACGAGAAAGTCACTTTTTATAGAAAAAGTGTTCCCAACGGATAGCTATCGGTTAGCCAACAACTTGGTGTCGGTCAACCGATAGCCTAACGGTCATACGCAACGGCTATATTTTTGAAAAAAATTGCTGACCAAGAAACACCTGTCGGTTTGACCGACAGCATCGGTCGACCGACCTAGGAACCGACCTAGGAACCGATGGAGCAAAAAGGCTAAAAATGAAGCTCTCTGATATTGGGACCGATGAACTCTCGGTCTAGAGATTTAAGCACTATCGGTTGACCGATAGGAGCCGAAGATCTGACCGACAAAGAAGATTTGAAAGTTGAGGCTCTCTGGAACTGGAACCGACGGTCTATCGGCTGGGCTCGGTTCTTATGTCGGTTGACCGATAAGAGCCGACAGATGGACCGACAGAAAGCAAGCAGAAAATGCAAAGAACTGAAGATTTTTCAAGTAAGAAAACAAATCTTATGATAAAAAGATATGCAAGAGGAACCTAAGAAGGAGAACATGAATGAGAGAGAGATCAAGATGAGACAATGAATGCATCCAATCAAATTGCAACAAAATAAACACTCTAACAATCTCCCCCTTTGCAATTTGATGGCAACTCTAAGCTTGACACTCTCTCATATGCCACGAACTAAAACACCAACTTCTTTGGACATTTAAGGAGCTTTGGATGCTTTGGGATTTTGGATATTTTGGAGCTTTGGATTTTCCTCGCGAGAGCAACTAGACAAGGCTTCTCCCCCTCAATCTGATAGACCTTGATTCAACTCCCCCTCAAATTGAGACCTCTTTACATATCATTGACCACTTTACATATCATTCTCTCCCCCTTTGACATCTAATTGCAAAGGATCTCGCGCATCTACAAGAAGACACAAACCTTGTCAGTAGCACCTGTTTATAAGAGTTATAATACAATGAAAATGCAATAACAGGTGATTAGACAACAAGATTTCAGATTTCAGGGCAAGGGCCAATGCCCAAATGATGTCTTAGTTTAATAAATCTTTCATTTCCAAGGGGTTTAGTAAACAGGTCAGCCAATTGAGAATCAGTTGGAACAAAAAGTAACTCAATAGAGCCTTGATCAGCATGATCACGCAAAAAATGATAGTGAATGTCAATGTGTTTAGTGCGAGAATGCTGAACAGGGTTTTTTGAGATGCTAATGGCACTTGAGTTATCACACATGATAGGCATACAATGTTGTGGGACATTATAATCTAACAAGGTTTGTTTCATCCACAACAATTGAGCACAACAGCTACCTGCAGCTATGTATTCAGCTTCTGCAGTAGACAAGGATACTGAATTTTGCTTTTTGCTATGCCAAGCTACTAAGCAATTTCCTATGAAGTAGCAACATCCACTGGTTCTTTTCCTATCATCTATTGATCCTGCCCAGTCAGCATCATTGTATCCAATTAATTGTAAAGATGAGTCACAAGGATACCAGATGCCATAATGTGATGTCCCATTGATATATTTAAAGATACGTTTAACAGCTTTGAGATGGGACTCACGAGGATCCGATTGATATCTGGCACAGATTCCAACACTGAAAGAGAGATCAGGTCTACTAGCAGTAAGATAGAGAAGGCTTCCTATCATACTACGATAGAGTTTTTGGTCTACTTTGGTACCTTTGAGGTCACTAGACAGTTTTGAAGTAGATCCCATGGGGTTGCTATTAGGCTTGGAGGTTTCTAGACCAAACTTCTTAATGATTTCTAAGGCGAATTTAGACTGGCTAAGAAAAACTCCTCGCTCGGTTTGGTTAACCTGGAGACCTAAGAAGAACTGCAAGGGACCGACTAGACTCATCTCAAAGGTGGAGCTCATTAATTCTGAAAATCCTTGAGCTAATTTGTCTGATGTGGATCCAAACACTATGTCATCAACATAGATTTGAGCTACAAGAATGTCTTGATCAATTTTTTGTTATAAACAGAGTCTTATCAACTTTCCCACAGTCAAAATCATTTTCAACCAGATGAGTTGTGAGCTTTTCATACCAAGCCCTTGGTGCTTGTTTTAATCCATAGAGAGCTTTCTTGAGTTTGTAGACATACTCAGGATGATGAGGGTCCTCAAAGCCTTCTGGTTGGGTAACATAAACATCCTCTTCAATTTCTCCATTCAGGAAGGCACTTTTGACATCCATCTGAAATAGTTTAATTCTCATGCTACTCGCATAACTCAATAGGATCCTTATAGACTCCAAACGGGCTACAGGAGCAAAGGTTTCTTCAAAATTGATTCCTTCTATTTGGGCATATCCTTTTGCTACTAGTCTTGCCTTGTTTCTCACAACATTACCAGATTCATCTGATTTGTTCTTGTATATTCACTTAGTACCAATGGGATTTTTCTTTGTAGGTAATGGAACAAGATCCCAAACATCATTTTTCTTAAATTGATTCAATTCTTCTTGCATAGCTTCCATCCATTCTGATTTTGATTCAGCTTCAGAAAAATTCTTGGGCTCGATTTGAGAGACAAAAGAGTAATGTGCACATAAATTATGAACTTGTCTCCGGGTCATGACCCCACTACTGATATCTCCAATAATATTCTCCAATGTATGATCTTTCATGAGTTTGGTTGGAACTGTAGCTTTGGATGGAATGATATCATTTTTGTCTTTAGGAGTTGGTTGATCAATAACAGATTCAACTTCATCATCATCTTGAAGAGTTCTTCCAATTTGATTCATATCATCGATGACAACATGAGCTGACTCCATTATGGTCATAGTTCTATGATTAAATACTCTGTAAGCTTTGCTCCTTTCAGAATAGCCTAGGAAGATTCCTTCATCAGATTTAGGCTCGAATTTCTCCAACTGCTCCCTATCTCTTAGAATATAACATTTGCTTCCGAACACTTTCAAATACCCTAAATTAGGTTTTCTTTCAAAATAAAGCTCATACAGGATCTTGTTGGTATTCTTAGTGAGATAGACTCTATTTATAATATAGTAGGTAGTATTCACAGCTTCAGCCCATAGATTACGAGGAAGATTCTTTTCATTGAGCATGGTCCTAGCCATTTCTTGAATCACTCTATTTCTTCTTTCTGCTACTCAATTTTGTTGAGGAGTTTTAGGAGCTGAAAATTGATGATTGATCCCATGATTTTCACAAAATTTGGCAAATTTTTCATTCTCAAATTCTCCTCCATGATCACTTCTGATCTTCTGAATTTTACAATCTTTTTCAACTTGTATCTTGTTGCAAACTCTTATGATATTGTCTATAGCATCTGATTTAGCATGAAGAAAGGCAACCCAACCAAAACGAGAATAATCGTCTACCATAACCAGAATAAATTTCTTTCCTCCAATACTTTGCACTGGTGCAGGTCCAATCAAGTCCATATGGATTAATTCTAGAGGACGAGACGACGATATATCCTTTAAACCTTTGAAGCTTTTCTTTATTTGTTTACCCAGTTGGCATGCCTTACAGATTTCAGATTTTTCAGCAGACAACTTGGGAATTCCTTTCACAATTTCATTCTTGGATAGGATTTTCATCAATTTAAAGTTTATGTGACCCATCCTTTGGTGCCATAAGTAATTCTCTTGATCTCTGGTTATCAAGCACCTAGATTCATTGTCATCACATTCTTCTATAATGTAAATATTCCCTTTTGTCCTTGACCCAGTAAGGATAACTTGGTTGGTTCTATCATTTACTACTTTGCATGAAAGACTGTCAAAGACAACTTTGTTTCCCTTGTCACACAATTGGCTAATGCTAAGGAGATTATGCTTCAATCCTTCCACAAGAAATACATCATTCAGAGTTGGTATTTGATCTCCCTTCACACTTCCCTTGCCAATGATTTGAGCTTTACTATTGTCTCCAAAAGAGACATTTCCTCCATCATATTCCACTATAGAGCTGAATCTAGATCGGTCTCCTGTCATGTGTTTAGAACAACCACTATCTAAAAACCAAGTAGGATTTTCTTTTGCTTTTAAAGCGGTTTGCACTATGAGACTCTCAAGATTTGTTTGTTTAACAATCCATCTAGATAGAGGAGATTTATAGGGAATGGTCATGGGGACAAATTTAAAAGATACTTTAGAGGGATTGTTGAGAGATAACCTGTTTTTGTATGGACAATTAGGAACCAAATGACCACTATGATTGCAAAAATGACAAGTCCATCTAGTGGTATAACTTCTCTCAACTATAGGTTTGCGGACACTCTTAGTAAATATTTGAGAGCTGTCCTTCATGTTGCTAGGGGAGCCTTCAAAACCTATACCACTCTTGTCACCATAAATTTTATGCATGCCTAACATTTGATAAAACTTGTCATTTCCCAAGGTGAGTTTTTCAACAATGAATTTTCCTTTGTTGAGTTTTAATTGTAAGGAGTTTGTTTCAAGTTGACTAGACTCAAGCTTGGATTGTAAGCTATGAATGTGATTTTGAGCAAGAGCTAGTTCCTTAGTTATGGTGATGAATTTATGTTCCAAATTGACTTTGTCATTTATGGTTAGTTTCAATTCATCTTTTAGAACATTTACTTCATTGACCAGTTTTTTGGATTCTTCTTTTAACATTTTATTTTTCTTAATTAAGATCTCAGAATTTTCATATAGATCATTGTAAGCTTGTTGGATCTCAATTTCGTCATCTTCTTCATAAGTTTCCTCTTCCCCTAATGTGTCATCTATTAATGTGTTATGATCATTTATCTCTTCAATAGAGGCAATAAGAAGCCAATTAGGAGGATTTTCATCTTCATCATTCTGGGATTCATTTTTGTCACTATCTTCATCTTCCTCATCCCAAGTTATGTTTAACGCTTTCTTTGCTTTCTTATCCCCTGTTTCAAATTCTTTAGGAGTGGAGCAATTTTGAGCAATATGTCCAAATCCCTTGCAATTATAACATTGCACATCCTTTTTGATAAAAGAACTCTTGGAACTTCTTTGAAATCTAGAGCTTTTGCTGCTTTCATCAAATTTTCTAATGTTTTTGTTATTCTTAAAGAATTTCTTAAAGTTCTTGACAAGAAGAGCATTATCATCATCACTATCATCTTCACTTTCATTTTCATTAGATTGAGAGGTAAAGGCAACTCCTTTCTTTTTATCTTTAACTTCAAAATCTAGTTCATATGTGAGTAGATTTCCTCTTAGTTCTTCAATTTTAATTTGGTCCACATTTTTACTCTCAGTTATGCCAATAATCTTTGGTTTGAATCTTTTAGGAAGAGATCTTAAAATTTTTCTTACAGTCTTAGATTCATCCATCTTTTCTCCTAGTCCTATGAGAGAGTTGATTAATTCCATAATCTTTGTGTAGAACTCATCAAAAGTTTCCTCTTCTAGCATTTTAATATCTTCTAGCTTAGAGGTCAACATTTGAATTTTGGCTATCTTGACCTGATCTGTACCTTCATGGGTGGTCTCTAGGGTGTCCCACACTTCCTTAGCAGTATTGCAATTGACAACTCTATTGAATTCCTCTTGAGATAAGGCACAATAGAGAGAGTTTTTTGCTTTAGCATTCAGATTAGCTCTATCCTTTTCCCCTGGAGTCCAAGCACTTTTAGGTTTGAGAGTTAAGGATATAATATTGCATTCAGAATCCTTTTCTGTGGCAGTGGGTAGATGATAACTTTCTTCAATGATGTTCCACACATCTAAACTTTGGGATTCTAGGAACACTTGCATCCTAATTTTCCAATACCTATAATGTGTTCCATTAAACAGAGGTGGTCTATTGGTGGCATTGCCCTCTCCCAGATGAGATTGCATAGTGGCAACAAAAGAAACACACTCACTAGGATTCAACTCTAGGCTGTAAGACCTAAACCAGAGCAACCTAGCTCTGATACCAATTGAAAGACCAAGATCGAATCCTAGAGAGGGGGGGGGGGGGGGGTGAATAGGATGCTATTAAAAATTTAGGCCACTTCTGAACATTTTGATTATTAGGTGACTTATGCTTTGATGATAGTAAGCTAGCTTCATAAGAGAGAGAGTTTCTAAGTTAAACATACACATTCAAAAGACAAATACATCCTTTAATCAAGCTCATACCCAATTAAGAGGTCAACAATCATAAAAAGGAAGGTAAACACAAATCACCATAACACAATCAAATATAGTGGTTCGGCCAAGTTGCCTACATCCATTCCCGGTAACCTTACCGGATTTCACTAGTCAATTCAAGGTTTAGGATCACCTCAAACCTTACAACCACATCATTATGCTTTTCAAGGCTAAGCATGAACCTTTACAACACAAAATGTGCTTTTCAAGGCTAAGCACCAACCTTTACAACATTGATTTTTCTCTTAAGTGAAATGCCTATTTGTGCATGGGTAAGAGAACAAATTAAACACAGTGGTTTGCCTCTAGATAGGCTGAATGGACAATGATAACATACTACTAGAAGCATGCATATGAATGATAAAGTTTATGACTAATGCATGAACTAGAAGGTTCACTTTCTCTTTTAAAAGGATGTAACTTCAATTAATGCAAAGGATGATGATCAAATGTAAGAGAAAGAGTTGTATTACTCAACACATGGTTTGTCAAAAGATCAAACTTAAAACCCATAGTTTTGAAAGTTAATGTTTAAAAACACATGTGAATGAGAAGACATATGTTGATTTCATAATGCAAATACTTTTCAAAGATCAAAGCATGTCATGAAAAGAAACAACATCTTTAGAAGAGAACTAACACTTTGATCATGCTTAAAAAAAAACAAAGATTAAAAGTCTAAGCATGAAATAGTGGTAGAGATTTAGAAAGCACACCCATTTTAAAGATCAAAGATTGAAAAGTTGAAATGCTTCCAAGATCCCTTTTGAAAAGCTCTTGAAAAGTTCCTCTCCTTTGGGCTCAAATGATCTCAAAAATTCAGCAACTTTCCCCAAAGAGAAAGTCACTTTTTATAGAAAAAGTGTTCCCAACGGATAGCTATCGGTTAGCCGATAACTTGGTGTCGGTCAACCGATAGCCTAACGGTCATACGCAACGGCTATATTTTTGAAAAAAAATGCTGACCAAGAAACACCTGTCGGTTTGACCGACAGCATCGGTCGACCGACCTAGGAACCGACCTAGGAACCGATGGAGCAAAAAGGCTAAAAATGAAGCTCTCTGATATTGGGACCGATGAACTCTCGGTCTAGAGATTTAAGCACTATCGGTTGACCGATAGGAGCCGAAGATCTGACCGACAGAGAAGATTTGAAAGTTGAGGCTCTCTGGAACTGGAACCGACGGTCTATCGGCTGGGCTCGGTTCTTATGTCGGTTGACCGATAAGAGCCGACAGATGGACCGACAGAAAGCAAGCAGAAAATGCAAAGAACTGAAGATTTTTCAAGTAAAAACAAATCTTATGATAAAAAGATATGCAAGAGGAACCTAAGAAGGAGAACATGAATGAGAGAGAGATCAAGATGAGACAATGAATGCATCCAATCAAATTGCAACAAAATAAACACTCTAACAAGATGGTGAAGAAATGAGTCATACGAATGAGGTTTATATTAGGTTAGGAATAGTGAATAAATATGGGTTTAGTCCTTGGTTCACTTAAGTGATTATTTGGGCCTCTTCCTTGCGTCGAATCGAAACGCGATAGAAGACTAAAGTTCATGAAATGCCGGGACCTAACCGACGCACCCAAACTCACAAAAACTCATAATTTCAATTAAACCCTTGAAAACTTTCCGAAATTGCAAACCACCCCCTACCGTACCCAAACGCTCTTCGAACCACGTGAGGTTTCACGCACATGATTCATACGTCAAACTCGACTGGCTAAGACTCTAAACATGCTTACTAACTAATCAAGAGACCCTCAAATGTATGATTAATGGGTGCTAAAAAGTGTATGAAAGGAGGAGAAAAAGAAGAGCCGAACTATACACGGAAAACAGGTTTCTAGACAGTCCGCTCAAGCGACCTTGATACATCACTCAAGCGAACCCATCACAGAACCTTGTTGGCTCGAGCCAACCATCTGATCGCTCGAGCCAACCTGATCTGAGCAGGTTCGCTCGAGCGCACCTTAGTCCGCTCGAGCGAATCCCAAACAGAGAGCAGTTCACTTGAGCGAACTTCCCAGTCTGCTCGAGCGAACTGCCTATCATGCCCGGGTCAATACTTAAAGACTTGAAACATTGTTTTTAGGCTTGAGGAGGTACTGTTTGGAGCCCCAATGCAATGTAAGGACTTGTAGGGCGTCGATGAAGTCCCAAGGAAGGAGAAATCCCATTATGGAGATTCATTGAGGATTTCAAGACTTGTCAATTGTATAAGGATCCGGAATGTCCCTAATTCTTAAAAAGTACCAATTTATATCATGACCGACATACGGGACCCTATTCACACTGATCCAAATCTTGAAACCTCAACGTTTAGCCCGGAAATGTATGAGAACCCACTCATATTCGATTCTAACCAAACTTTTACACTTTGATTCCAAATCCACGTTATGTGACTATACTTGCCCCGAGAATATTGAAAGTATTGTTTTAGCATATTGCTAGTCCGTTTACGCCATCCCGATACTAATGTGTTTTGTGCCTATGGGTACCCCGTTCTGTTATGTATATTTACTTGTTTTGATTTTTTTCTTGTGACTTATGAGTCGGCACCACTGAGCTTGGATAACCTTATAGGTTTGATCCACCGATTTGGAAATCCCCTTCTGTTATACCAGCTGCAGCATGGATCTCGCCTCGCCCCGATATACCCGGTTCTCTACCGGGTCCCGTATAGTATTATATGTATTTATATTTAATCGTTGACTCTCCTCACCTTGTGTGACTGAGGTCAATGTCCCGATGTGCTCTCATCACTTTAGTGAGAGAGGATTTAGCTTTGTGTGGTTGCCATCTTGCTAATTCCAGAATCATTGTTACCTTACATGTTTTTTACGGCATATGTATCTTTTATAAATGATGTATTCTTCTTTTATGAAATTCATTATTTATCCAGATATCATTGTTTTAAATTATTGTTATATCTTTTCACCCACCTGCCAGACCGTCGTGTTTGACCCATTTATTTTGGTACTCAGGTCCCGAACCCCTTGCCATTGAGGAGGAACCTGAGGAGGAGGTTGATGAACCGCAACGAGTAATCGAGTGGCAAGCGGACGATGTCATGTAGACATCGATCTAGCTTTGAGAACGACATCCTTTGGGTTTATTCATTTGGTTGTATTGGTCTCTGTTGACCAATACTTTTGGGGTAATTAAACTAACTGATCTTTTGTATAAGCTTTAATATTTACTTTTGGGAAATATGCTAATGATCATTGCTCATTCTGATATCTTGTCATATCAATTATAAATCAGTCTAGTCTATGGAATGGAATGGTACTAATATGATTTACTACACGCTTCCGTAAATCTCGAATGTATATTTGATATGTTTATATGTAAATGGATGGGATGCGTAATCCTCACTGCGGAACCCTGTGAGAAATCACGTGCGCGGATAAATGTTTTCTTAATTCCGTGTCCGGATTAGCCATCTAAGAGATGCACGTGGCGCAGCATCATTAGTCGGATCCCGGATTAGGCTCATAACCCGGTCCAGGGTCGCAACAGTGACCCAACGCGTTGGCTTCCTCTAAGGTATGAGAGACTCCTGTTAGGAAATTTGTGTATTGCAATTTGATGGATGCATTATCATTTTCATCATCATTTGAATTTTTACATGAGCATTGATTTAGAAAATCTTGAAACTGTAATTACACATGCATTGATTTAAGTCTTTTAAATCTCATGTTTCATGCATGTTTTGATTTTAAACATTGGATGCATTTATTTGAAAATGAAGTTTTACAAATCAAGCTAGCCTTTGGTTTTAAAGTTTCAAATCATTTTAGGCTTTTTATTTTTCATGTTTTTAAACATCTTAGTTTGATTTAAAATCATGATTCCATGCTTGATTTAATGGAAAAAAAAAATTCCCTCAAGAATCACTTTGAAATATGCTAAAATGAGAATTTTGGTCCTGGGTCGACCTGCAGTGTACCAGGTCGACCTGCCCATGGACCAGGTCGACCTGGCACACCGCAGGTCGACCAGGCAGAGAGCCGTTGGCTCTCCAACGGTCAGATTTTTGACCGTTTGTATGAGGTCGACCGAGCCATTGAAGGGGTCGACCGGAGACACACAAAAAGTCATTTTTTGACTATAAATGCTAGTTCATTCCTTAGCCAAATTTGAGGAACTTTTAGGCCCTCCTTGAGGTGTTTTGAGGCCAAAGAAAGGGGAATAAGCTAAGGAAGGCTAGTGGGTATTTTGGAAAGCTAAAGCTTGGATCCACTAAGTTAAATCAACAAGTAGGCTTTACTTTCCTAATCTTATATTTTCATGCTTTGTTTTAATTATTGGTAAATCTTTTCTAGCATGTTAAACTATGATTTATTGTGTCCTTAACATGTCTATATTTTGAATTGATTCATTGTTTTGGATGCACCGCCATGATTCAAACCAAGTAGGACTCTAATTGGTATATCTATGTGAATCTTGTTTTGGAATCATCTTTGAAATCATATGTAACATGATTACTATACTTGGTTGAATTTTTGGTTGCTGTTTTTCATCATAAGAAAATCACTTTCAAATCTATCTTATGTTTTGGATTCAACAACTTTATAAATCACATGTATTTTGTTTTAAAGTTTCACAAATTGTTTAGCTTTGATTGGTATATCCTTTTTCAAGTTGTATTTTTAATTACATGTGTTTTGACCCTTTTATTTCAATCAAATCTAGCTATTTGTATGTTTTACTCTTTCAAATACTTTAAACATACATTGAGCTACATTGTTAATTTGATTGAAATACTTATGCATCACATGTTTTGTTCTTTGAATTTCACAACTTGTTTGGAATAAATAGGTATATCTTTTACGAGTTGTTTTTAACATGTGATTTGCATTCTTTCCTCAATCATAAATGTTTTGAGCTAAAACTTTCAAAAGCCTTTGGCATACATTTATGAGCTTTTATTTTTCAAATTGATTGAGGATATCATGCATACACTTTGAGCATACATCTTTGCATTCATATAGTGTTTGGATGAATTGGATTTTCACTTTTATATCCGCCTATTTAAGAGGCAATGTATTGATCCAAAATTGTAATCTCCATCAAGTGTATTATAGACACTACTTAGAGAGATAACCAACCTTTTGGTTGTAAAGGTTATTGCTTAGCCTTGAAAATCATAATGTAGAGGTTATTGCTTAGCCTTGGAAAGCATATGTAAATGTTATTGGTTAGGCTATTGAAAAGCATACATAGTGGAAATCCGGTGGGGTGTGTGAATACAAGCCGGTAGTGGATGTAGGCATTGAGGCCAAACATCTATAAATGATTGTGTGATGGTGCATGCTATGTGGTGATTGTGTTTGTTTAAGCTTCCGCATTTTAGTTGTCAATCATCACTTATGACTAGTTAATTTAAATAAGTTAAAATTTATCTTAATTGGTCACTAATTAGCAGCTCAAAACCACCCCCAGAAGGGTAAGGAATCCAGGACTTACAACTCCCTAAACTATTGTTACTGTTGTGGGCTCTTGGACCATGGCTGTCATGACTGTAAAATCTGGTTGGAGACAGGGTGGGACAGAGGCAGGTTCTTTCCCATATGGCAGTTGGCTGCGTGCGGGTACTGATGTTTTAAGGACTAAGGGTCGGGCTTAACCACCAAGGGAGTCGTCGGACATATCTGGTGATTCCTCTTGCTCTCGAAAGGGGGATGTTTCCTCTGCTACTGGGGTGTCAACATCTGTTTAAAATCCAGACAAGGATGAGAATGATTCTGGGACTCCCCATGGTGGTCAATCTCAGGATAGTCAACATTCTCAGGTTCAGGAATGTGTGGTGAGGGGTACTGGTTGTGCCATCTTGTCGGGGCTGGAATTGGAGGGAATTGTGCAGGGTGTTGGGGACTCAGATGATAGGAACACTATGTTGGAGCCTGGTTTACTAATGAAAAAGGGCAGTGGCAGTGATCATCTTTCTGGCCTCAAAACTCCGTGTGGCAGTTCAGGTCCCATAGTTGCTCAAGAGAACCAAGACTGCACGTGGAAAAGGAGGGCTTGGGCTAATGTATCTCAGCGGCCGGAGGTGACCAGAATGAAGGAATGCTTGATGCGTGAGGCAACAGCTAAGCGCCCGCATGCCTCTGACGACTCTGATCCGTTGTTGAAAGAGCTTGCCAGTAAGAAAAAAAAATTATCTTCTTCCCTTTCCAGCTCGAATGGATATGGTACTGAAGTTACATAACACAATAATTCGGTGCAGACTGCAAGGCAGTCCCGCCGGACGCAATGAATATCTTATGTTGGAACGTGCGAGAAATTGGGAACCCTTGCAGCGTTCGAGCGCTTCACAGTTTGGTGAGGCAAAAAGTTCCTGATTTAGTCTTTCTCATGGAAACGAAACTTAGTGGTGATTCGTCTGAGTATATTCAATGTCGGTTGGGTTTTCAAAATGCTTTTCGAGTGGACAGCGAGGGTTCGTCGGGTGGTCTGCTTCTTCTTTCGTCGGATACTGTTTCATTTTCTTTAGCTTATTTTTCCAAGTTTCATATAGACGGTTGGGTCACTCCTGATAATGGTGATCCTAGGCGTTTTACGGGTTTTTATGGTAACCCTGAGTCCAGTCAGCGCCATCATTCATGGGAGTTACTTTGACGTCTGCACTCTGGTTTGGCTTCTTTCCCATGGTTAGTTATTGGAGATTTTAGTGAAATTATGCGGTAAGATGAGAAAGAAGGAGGTTGTGTGCGTCCTCAAAGCCAAATGGATGGTTTTAATCATGTTGTGGCTGATTGTGCTTTGTCAGATCTTGGTTTCATTGGTCCTCAGTTTACTTCGAGTCGGCGCTGTACGACGAAGGTTGGTGATAATACAAGAGTGAGCCTCGATCGTGGTTTATGTAATATATGTGTGGGGAGATTTCCAGAGCTACAGGATTAAGCTAATCACGGCCATCAGATGGGGCTAAGTATTCTCACGTGCCATCCGCGTGCCATCTACGTGGCACCGATCTTACCCCGGCTACCAGGACGGGAGGTCCTGCCGAAGTCAGGCCGCTCCGGGCCCTTAGCGCCGAACTGGCCCACCTCGGGCGTCATCTCGGCAAGGAGTCCATCTCGGCTGGGCCACCCCAGTGCCATCTCGGTAGAAAACCCTACCTCGGCTGAAGCCACCTCGGCTGAAGAAGCCAAGGTAGTAGCCGAAGCAAGAAAGAACCTTCACTTGCGCCCCTCATCCCCCACGTCATCAGGCACGTGGAGAGATAGGGTCACGAGCTAGTGGGACAGACACGACATCCAGCCGTCAGCTATCTTCACCAGATCGCTGACGTGGCGGCATCCAGCGGCAGAGGCCACATCAGGGCAAGGCCCGAGGGCAGATCCGCTGGTACTCCAACCGCCAAAGGCGCCCAACACAATCTGGCCCAACAAGACACGCATTTAATGCAATGTGGGCTGACCCGACTAGCATTAAATGCTGAGTGGGCCGGATTAGACTGCATTTATTACTTTGTGGGCTGATCATGACTTCCCAGTCGAATCATGGGACCCACACCAAGATATTCTCTGAGAGATACGATCCAGACCTCTATAAATAGAACCCCATGCACCATGCAAGGTACGCACAACCTCATTCATAGAGCCCTTACTCTGTCTCTCTTCTCCCTCTCCTTCCATTGTTCCAGTTCCCATACTGACTTTGGCATCGGAGAGCCTTGCGCCGCCCAGGCCAGGGTCCTCTGACCGTTTGCTACTCTCTTTCAGGCTTCCGGACGGCATCCAGTTACTCCCAGACACCATCATCCTCTCGGATAAGTCCTATAAGGCACCCTCTTATTGTGGGTCATAATTTTCTGCACCTACAATTGGCGCCGTCTGTGGGGAAGTAATATCCCAACCTCTCAAAAAACCTTCCCAACCTTCCAAACCTTCTTCACCTTAACCTTTTAGAAGCCATGCCTCCGAAAGCTAAGAAGGGCGTAGAATCGTCGAGAGCAGTGCTCGAGCTGCCACCACCGCCAGCGGACGTCCCTCCTCAAGGACGCTCCCGTACGGTCCAAGGCACATCCGCAGGCGAGGGCCGCCTGGGCTCCCAACTCTTTGTCGAGATCCCCTTCCAAGAGGGAGTCGAGGCCTCGCTCTCAGCGGACGAAGTCCTGCCACCCAGACGCGATGAGCGTCAGCATAAGCGTCCCCGGAAGGACAAGGCCGTGGCCGTAGGAGAAACGCGCCACGCTCAACCCCCTGGAGAGGTTCCCGAAGCTGCCCTCCTCCAGAAGCAACTCCAGAAGCAAGAACGGATGATTCGCGAGCTCCAGCAGCGGCTGAGGGCAGTGCAAACTGCCTCCTTGAGGGAGGTCTCTGAGCCTCAAGGGAAAAAGAAGGGCGCTCCCAGCAGGGCAGCCCAGCCTCCCCGCGAGGAACTCAGAAATCATCTGGACCAGAAACGGAGCCAGATCCATGACGAAGGCTCGAGCAACAGCCGAAGTCACCACAGCCGCGACGGCCGAACTCATAGCCGTCGTAGCCCGAGCCATCCCAAGCGGAAGCCCAGAGCTCAGACTCCAGAGAAGGACGATGAGCAAGAGCGATTTGACAAACGTGTCAGATTAGCTCTCCAGCACAACTTGGACATGCGGGACCAGAAGCAGCTCTATGGTCACACTGATCTCGGGGGCTCGCCCTTCACAAAAGAGATCGAGCACACCCCCTTGCCCAAGAAGTTCTCCGTCCCGCGGTTCGTCCCCTATGACGGACTGTCCGACCCATCTGCACACCTCCGACACTTCTCCCAGAAGATGTCCATCTGGGGAAACGAGGGTCACCTAAACTGCAAAATCTTCTCTTCCAGTTTGGGTGACCTCCCCCTGAAGTGGTTCTGCTCTCTCCCGGAGCAGTCGGTTTCCAGTTGGAAGGAGCTCCAGCTCTCCTTCCTGAAGAAGTTCCAGGCCTACACCGTCGTCCCCAAGAAGGAAGGGGACCTCATCGCCCTGAGAATGAAGCAGGGCGAAACTCTCGCCAAATTCACCCACCGGTTCTGGGCGGTCTACAGCCAGATCGAGGGCGCGAGAGAGGCGATAGCCATCTACGCCTTTCAGCATGCCCTGATCCCCGGCATCGACTTGCGGAAGGACTTGGCCGGGGACACCCCAGAGTCCATGTCAGAGTTGATGTCCCGGGTGAAGCGCTTCATCGCCCGGGAGGAAGACGAGATCCGAGCTAAGGATCAGGACGGGCATCCGGAGCCCGAGCAGAAGAGTGACCAACCTCGGCAGAGAGGTGGGAGGCCCTCCCAGAAGCAGGAGCCCAAGCGGGGCTGGGTCTCCAGTTCGGCGAAGCCTTCGTCGTCCAGGTCTGGGGGCAATTGGAAGCCCAGACCTCCCTCCAGCGCCAGTCAGAGCGTCAACGTCGTCTTCAAGGAGCCGATCTACCGCATCCTGGCCAAGATCAAATCCAAGCCGTTCTTCAAGTATCCTCCGCCCATGAAGAATGAACCCACCGAAGGCACCCGGAGCAAGCTCTACTGCTCCTTCCATAAGGGCAACGGGCATAGGACCGAAGAATGCAGGACTTTGCAGTGGTATATGGAGAAGCTGGCCAAAGAGGGCCACATCCCAGAGTTCATCAAGGAAGGTGATGCCGGCGGAAGCGAGGGCCGGATCCACCAGAGCGCAGCCCAGGCTCCAGACAGCGAGGACTCAGAGAAGATCATCAACGTGATCCATCTGGCGTCCTCGGCTCTCGCTTCCTCATCCCGGGGAAGCTCTCAAACCCGTGCTGAAGCCAGGCGGGCTTCGCACGAGAAAGAAGTAATGAAAGCCGACCTCGCTCCGGCATCCAAGAGAGCCCGCCGCGACCGACCCGCCATCTCGTTCTCGGATCGAGATCTAGAGGGAGTCCAGGTCCCTCACAACGACCCCCTGCTCCTCACCATGAAGCTGAGAGACTTCACCGTGAAGAGGATCCTCGTCGACTCCGGCAGCTCCTCCGAGGTCCTCTACTACGACTGCTTCAAGAGGATGAAGCTCTCCGAAGCAGACCTCACGGAGGTCCGGGCACCCCTGCTAGGGTTATCCGCCACGCCAGTCTATCCCAAGGGTCGGATCACCTTGGAAACCCAAGTTGGTGGAGCATCCGTGCTGGCCGATTTCCTGGTTGTGGACGCCCCTTCTCCCTATAATGTCATTCTGGGCAGAACATGGCTCCACAAGCTAGAGGCAGTTCCTTCTTCCCTCCACCAAAAGCTGAAGTTCGTCCTCGAGGACAAGGAGGGCAAGATGGAAGTCATCACAGTGAAGGGAGACCAGCAGCAGGCCAGGCAGTGCATGCTGGCCGCAGTCCCAGCAGTAAAGGAGCCAGAGCGCGTCAACCTGGCCGAGTTCGAAAAGGGCCTCGATGAGATCGGCCGGGACCCTGAGAAGAAGAGCATCGAGGACCTGGCCGAGGTCAGACTGGACCCGGCAGACCCAGACAGGTTCTTCCTGATTGGCACCCAGCTGTCGGACGAAGAAAGGGCCGAACTCTCTCGGTTCTTGATGCAGAATGTGGACGTCTTCGCTTGGAACCCAAGTGAAATGCCCGGGGTCGACCCTGAGGTCATGTGCCACAAGCTCAACGTCGACCCCCGACCACAAGCCAGTAGTGCAGAGGGCCCGCAGGACCGGGCTGCAACAGACAGATGCGGTCGTCGAAGAGGTCGACAACCTGCTAAAAGCAGGGGCCATCCGGGAAGTCCAGTACCCGGTATGGCTGGCCAACACAGTGGTGGTCAAGAAGAAAACTGGGAAATGGAGGGTGTGTGTGGACTTCACCGACCTGAACAGGGCTTGCCCTAAGGACAGTTTTCCCCTCCCAAAGATTGACCAACTGATCGACGCCACCGCTGGTCACGACCGAATGAGCTTCCTTGATGCCTACCGAGGCTATCATCAGATCCCGCTCTACGGACCCGACGAGGAAAAAACATCGTTCATCACCCCCCGCGGCACTTACTGCTATAAGGTGATGCCCTTCGGGCTGAAGAACGCGGGGGCGACCTATCAGCGCCTCGTCACAAAAATGTTCCAGGCCCAGCTCGGCCGATCGGTAGAGGTGTACATCGACGACATGGTCGTCAAATCTGTGCGCTCCAGCGACCATCTGGCGGATCTCGGCCAATTCTTCGGCATCCTTCGCGCCTACAAGCTCAAGCTCAACGCTTCCAAGTGCGCCTTCGGCGTAGCCTCTGGCAAGTTCCTCGGCAGCTTGGTAACGTGGAGGGGGATAGAGGCCAATCCGGAACAGATCACTGCCATCCAGGGCATCCAGAGTCCCTCTACCACGAAGGAAGTTCAGAGGCTTACAGGAATGGCCGCCGCACTCAATCGCTTCATCAGCCGCTCATCAGATAAGTGCAGGCCTTTCTTTCAGCTTTTGAGGAAAAATTTGAAGTTCCAATGGACCCCTGAGTGCGACCAGGCATTGGCCGCACTCAAAACTTATTTGATGTCCCCACCATTACTCTCCACCCCAACTTTGGGGGAGATTCTGTATTTGTACCTTGCGGTCTCGGATCACGCAGTGAGCTCCGTCCTCATCAGGGAGGACGAGGGGGTTCAAAAGCCGATCTATTACACGAGCAAGACCCTGCTCGATGCCGAGACCAGGTACCTCCTACTGGAGAAGCTTGCGTTGGCTCTCGTCACCGCCTCCCGCAAGCTCTCCCATTATTTTCAATCCCACACCATTGTGGTGATCACGGAGCACCCACTCCGTTCATTGTTCAAGAAAGCTGACTTTTCAGGGCGCATATCAAAGTGGGCAGTTGAACTGGGGCAGTATGACATACAGTACCGCCCCCGAACTGCGATCAAAGCCCAGATCCTGGCAGACTTCATTGTCGAATTCGCCTCCCCCAACCCGGCTCCGACCCAGCTTGGCACGGTACTGGGGGGCACAGGGCAAGAGCCAGTAGAAACAGAAGTCCAGCAGTCTCCCACCTCGGCATGGAAGATCTTTGTCGACGGGTCGTCCACCTCCAAGAGAGCTGGCCTCAACATAGTTCTCCAATCGCCAGAGGGACTGGTCATAGAGCAAGCCTTCACCTTGGACTTCAAAGCGACGAACAATGAGGCAGAGTACGAAGCAATGATTGCAGGGTTGAACAGCGCCCGAATCCTCGGAGCCCAGCATCTGGAGATCTTCAGCGACTCTCAACTGGTAACTAGCCAGCTCGCTGGGGACTACCAGGCCAGGGACGACAGGATGGCGGCCTACCTAGCCCTTGCGAAAAAACTACTCTCCCAATTCCAGAAAGCCGAGGTCAGGCAAATATCCAGAGACACCAACACGCACGCAGATGCGCTTGCAAACCTGGCCTCCGCTGTCGAAGCAGGAAAGAAGAGGACCATCGAGGTCGGGTCAGTATCAAGGTCAAGTCTAGAACTCCATTCATCTCGGCTTGTCCTCTGTGCTGACCTAGGCCCCAGCTGGATGGATCCAATCGTCGCCTACTTGAAGGACGACCAGCTCCCCGAAGACAAGACCGAAGCCCACAAGATCAGGCTCAAGGCAGCTCGGTTTTGGCTCTCTCCAGAAGGCAAACTCTACAGGAAGTCCTTCACGGGTCCGGACCTCCAATGCGTCCACCCGTCCAAGGTGGACGACTTCCTGTACGAGATCCATGAAGGAATCTGCGGCAGCCATATAGGAGGTCGGTCATTGGCCTACAGAGCAATCAGCCAGGGTTACTGGTGGCCCTACATGCAAAAGGACGCCCAGGTCTACGCCAGGAAATGCGAGAAATGCCAGAAGTTCTCCCACTCCCTCCATCAGCCAGCACAGGATCTGAGTCCCCTCTCTAGCCCATGGCCCTTCGCTCAATGGGGCCTGGACATTGTGGGGCCTCTTCACCGAGCTCCAGGGAACAAGAGATGGCTGATAGTGGCTACAGACTACTTCACAAAGTGGATAGAGGCTGAACCGTTGTCTTCCGTCACGGACAGGGACTCCAGGAACTTCGTTTGGAAAAACATCCTTACGAGGTTCGGCATCCCCCGGACCCTGATTTCGGACAACGGGACTCAGTTCGATTCCAAATCCTTTAGAGACTTCTGCCAAGAGCACGGCATCAGAAACCATTACTCCACCCCGGCATATCCACAGAGTAATGGCCAGGCAGAAATCTCCAACAAAGTGATCCTGGACGGCCTGAAGAAGCGACTGGACAAGGCAAAAGGCAGATGGACAGAAGAGCTTCCGAGCGTGCTGTGGGCATACAGAACAACTCCAAGGAGGTCCACCTCGGCAACACCTTTCTCTCTGGCCTACGGGATGGAGGCGGTCATTCCCTTGGAGATCGGCCTTCCTACCCTGAGGACAGAGCTGGTCGACCAAGGCCGGAATGAGGCGAACCTGGCAATGGAGCTGGAGCTGGCGGACGAGCGACGAGAAGCAGCAGCCCTGAGACTAACCGACTATCAGCAGCGGTTAGCCAGGGCATACAATCAAAATGTCAAGGAAAGAAGGTTCACCACGGGAGAGCTCGTTCTAAAGAAGACCCTGCCAGCTGACAGAGAACCAAACGAGGGGAAGCTTGCCCCGAACTGGCATGGCCCGTTCAGAGTAGTCTCACTGGCAGGAAAGTCGGCCTACAAGCTCGAGGACTTGGAAGGCAAGCCGCTGCCGAGACCGTGGAATGCAGCCCACCTGAAGAAATTTTATTTCTAAAGATGTAATGAACTTCAGAATCAATAAAAGCAGCTCTTGCCTTGTCATCAATCTCTCTCTCTGGTCGACTCCGGCAACACAGGCTCTACGCCCTGGAAATGGCTTCGAGTTCCTACACTCAGCCTTTCCTAAAGCCCCGTGTCTTGGACACACAGGCTCTACGCCCTGGAAATGGCTTCGAGTTCCTACACTCAGCCTTTCCTAAAGCCCCGTGTCTTGGACACACAGGCTCTACGCCCTGGAAATGGCTTCGAGTTCCTACACTCAGCCTTTCCTAAAGCCCCGTGTCTTGGACACACAGGCTCTACGCCCTGGAAACGGCATGGAAGAGTTCCTACACTCAGCCTTTCCTAAAGCCCCGTGTCTTGGACACACAGGCTCTACGCCCTGGAAACGGCATGGAAGAGTTCCTACACTCAGCCTTTCCTAAAGCCCCGTGTCTTGGACACACTTAGGCTCTACGCCCTGGAAACAGCATGGAAGAGTTCCTACACTCAGCCTTTCCAAAAGCCCCGTGTCTAGGACACACTTAGGCTCTACGCCTTGGAAATGGTCTAGAGTTCCTACACTCAGCCGTTTCCTAAAGTCCGGGTTCATACACCCCTCAGAAGGCCATTGCCGAACTCACTTTCGCCGAGCCAAGGCCAACGGAATGGATCCACTTCGGCACAATGCAGCTCGTCTCGGCCAAAGCCAGCCTTTCGGCTGAGGTCAGTGCCAGCATTCAAATAAAAATCCAAGCATTCCGGAACAGCGCAAAGAAATGAGAAAAACAACTCAAAAGCACTGTACACAGTTTGGGTAATCAGAGAATCTCTTTTTATCCATTGCAAACTACTTCATTACAAGAAATACAGAATAGAAAGCAAAGTACCAGGCTTAAAAGAGACAGAAGCACGAGTATTTGAAGAAACCTTCAATTGTATTAAAATCACTCATTACAGTGTTCAGCAAATACAAATTGAAGAAAGTTACAGCGCATAAAGCAAAAAAGCGGATATCCCGAGGTCCCGAGGTCATGACCGGTCAGATGCACGGGCTGCGGCGCCAGAGGCTTCGCCGGATGAACGGGCAGAGGTCGGCACCGGAAGCGTGTACGGAGGAGGCTCCCGAAAGGAGGGGTGGCCCTCCGAGACCCCGGCCTCCTTCAGGCCGGCAAGCCACCCTTTCGCCCAGGCCTTATCCCTCACAACAAGAACCCTTTCCTTGTAGTGGGCGGTGACCTGCACTTTGGCATCCTCGAACGCAGCATCGCACTCAGACTCGAGCTTCGCCTCGGCTTCATCCGCCCTCCTGGACTCGGATTCGAGCTTCGCCTCGGCTTCATCCGCCCTCTTGGACTCGGCTTGAAGCAGGGCCGCGTAATCGTCTCCCATCTTTGAGATGGAGACCTCGAGTTCGGCCACTCTAGTCCTCTCCGCCTCGGCTTCTTCCCTCACCTGCTCGAGCTTCGCCGCGTACTCCTCTTTCACCCTGGCTAACTTCTGGCTAACGGCGTCCAGAGATTCCTGCAGGCCGTTCTTATCCACGGACAGCTCGGCAACGTCCGAGCTGTACCTGCGGATCCTGTCAGCAACGGCCATGGACTTCTGTGCCGCCTGTCAAAGAAACGAGATGTACGTGTTAGATCCAAAGTGCGTCAGATGCTGAATCGCTGGTTTGACGAAGGGAAATGAAGATTTACCACGAAGTTGGACTGCAACATCGACAGGATCAGCTTCTGATCGCTGTACTTGTCCAGCCGCTCCATGTCCCGGGGAAGGGCGCAGGCTCGCCCTAGGGCCTCGAGGACCGGGAGATCGATCTTGTGAAGAATGCAATCCTCCATCGTCATCGGCCTCCCCGGCCCAAGCATGAAGCTCGGCTCCCATAACGGCGGCCCCTGGGGCAACGAGGCAGCAGCCGAGCTAGGGCCCGCGTCAGTCCTCGGCATCTTCAGCGGCCGAGTTTCCTCCTGCTCAACCTCAGCCGGGGGCGGGCGTACCCCTGGATCAACAGGGCTAGGGGGCGCGAGAACCTCCGCCACCTCTGCAGGAGAAACCACCCGAGCCCTCGGAGACGGATGCCTCGGAGAATTTACCGGCTCCTGGGGGGCTCGGGCGTCCTCCGCTCCAAGCGCCAAAGCCTCGAGATCCTCGAAGGACAAACGCCTGTTGTGCCTCATCTCGGAGCCTGGCGAGGGAGATCGGGCAGGTTGACTCGATTCCCTTCCTGAGACCTGGGGAAGTCTCGATCCCGATGTGGAAGCTAGGGTTCCAGACGTTGCCCTAACGTCGGACGACACCCGTGAGGGTTCTGCGACCTCCGGACCGGCCTGCTCCTGACCGACCTCGGATCCGGCACCTTCACTCTGGATCGGCTCTACGGTGCCCCTCAAATACCCGCGGTACTTCGGCTGATACCCTAGCAGCGACCAAGCCGCCCTGCCGTCGTGACCGCTGTATCGCTTCACCAGACGGAGCCAGGCATCGTTCCTCTTCCAAATGTATCTGGCGGCCCGTTTCCTCTCCTTCAAAGCTGTAACAATCAGAAGCATAAGCGCGGCAGAACAAAAAGAAACTCATGAAAAAAGAAGAGAAACGAAGGGTGTTTACTTGGAATGGTACCGAAGTGGCGAGGAACCTGGTAGCCTCTATCGGCGTCGGCCTCCCCAAACTCCCAGTTCCCCGAGACGTACAGGAGATCGTCTCCGGCATACTTGCTTGAATCCTCCAAGTATCGGATGAAGCCGTCCCGGCCTGGCTTAGCCCGGAGATAATAGGAATCTCCGGACTTGCATATGTCGTAGACATCCTCAAGGTCGAAGACGCCGAAGTCGGTGCCCAGGACCTCATTCAGCTTGACCGTGCCCATCACGATCTTGAAGGCATTCGGCAGCAGTTGGCAGGGACAGAGACGCCACTGACTAAGGCACCTCCTGAGAAGTGGGTGAAGGGGGAACCGGACCCCGCCTTCTATCACAGCCACTAGCGGAATAGGCATCCAGCCTCCCGAAAAGTCGCGAGGGTTGTAGCCACGGGGTTCAGCACCCCTGACGTGGACATCGGCAGGGATCCTAAAGGCCGACCTGAAACCCTCGATCGCTGCCTCGCCCTCTAACCAGTGGCTATAAATCCCCATTCCTATCCCAGTCTAAAAACAGAGAAACCCGCAGAAGAAGAGGCAGGGCAGAAGGAACTTACGGAAGCAGAACGAAGATGCTGGGCAGCAAAGAGACTCGACTTCAGCAGCACACCATTTCTCAGATGAAGCTCCCTCACAGTAGCTTGCCCACCTCTGACGCTCGCCTCTGATTCAGAGTCGCAAACGAAGGGTAAAGCGGACCTCGACTGCCCTATATATAGCAGAGAGGCCCCCTTTCCAGAAACCCTAATTGGGCGTGCCAGGGGGCGCCCCCTGGGATTTCGCGCGAGTCATTTCAAAAATTGATTACGCCCCTGACGAAGCGGCGCATACGACCTCGAGGAGACAGACAACCAGCCAGGAGATGACGCGTGGAGCCGTCGAACTGTCTTCAGCATTGAATAGGGGACGCCATTTATTACCTCGAACATCCAAAGCGACAGCAAGTCAGGGCCGAAAGGGGCTCTCCTCCAGAGACCCGGCACATAGCTCCCGACCTCACGGCACTGACGTTCTACGCGAGATCAGAAGCTAGGGGGCAATTGTGTGGGGAGATTTCCAGAGCTACAGGATTAAGCTAATCGCGGCCATCAGATGGGGCTAACTATTCTCACGTGCCATCCGCGTGCCATCTACGTGGCACCGATCTTACCCCGGCTACCAGGACGGGAGGTCCTGCCGAAGTCAGGCAGCTCCGGGCCCTTAGCGCCGAACTGGCCCACCTCGGGCGTCATCTCGGCAAGGAGTCCATCTCGGCTGGGCCACCCCAGTGCCATCTCGGTAGAAAACCCTACCTCGGCTGAAGCCACCTCGGCTGAAGAAGCCAAGGTAGTAGCCGAAGCAAGAAAGAACCTTCACTTGCGCCCCTCATCCCCCACGTCATCAGGCATGTGGAGAGATAGGGTCACGAGCTAGTGGGACAGACACGACATCCAGCCGTCAGCTATCTTCACCAGATCGCTGACGTGGCGGCATCCAGCGGCAGAGGCCACATCAGGGCAAGGCCCGAGGGCAGATCCGCTGGTACTCCAACCGCCAAAGGCGCCCAACACAATCTGGCCCAACAAGACACGCATTTAATGCAATGTGGGCTGACCCGACTAGCATTAAATGCTGAGTGGGCCGGATTAGACTGCATTTATTACTTTGTGGGCTGATCATGACTTCCCAGTCGAATCATGGGACCCACACCAAGATATTCTCTGAGAGATACGATCCAGACCTCTATAAATAGAACCCCATGCACCATGCAAGGTACGCACAACCTCATTCATAGAGCCCTTACTCTGTCTCTCTTCTCCCTCTCCTTCCATTGTTCCAGTTCCCATACTGACTTTGGCATCGGAGAGCCTTGCGCCGCCCAGGCCAGGGTCCTCTGACCGTTTGCTACTCTCTTTCAGGCTTCCGGACGGCATCCAGTTACTCCCAGACACCATCATCCTCTCGGATAAGTCCTATAAGGCACCCTCTTATTGTGGGTCATAATTTTCTGCACCTACAATATAGAATAGAGAGTCCGCTTCCCTGATTTTGTCATCTACCATGAGATGGGTACGATTTCAGACCACTTGCCGTTATTTCTCCACAAGAGTGCGACTGGTTTTGGATATTCTAAAAAACGCAAGTGGTTCCGTTTCGAGGCGATGTGGCTTACTTCAGCGGAATGTGCCGATATTGTAAAACAGGAGTGGTTGATAATTGTTAGTTTTATGGACTCAATCCAGTAGATGATATAATAAATTGATTAAATTCTTTATTTATTCATATATTCATGCTTACTTTTCATGAGATGAATGGTGATTTATTATATACTTGCACATAACCAATACGAATGACATGATGGTTCATGAGATGAACCGGGGTCCACAAGTATATTAGATGTAACACATGTGTATGGATGAGATCCACATACGGGAGACATGTGTGGCAAATCTTATACTTAAATATTATCACAACCAGTGATGAGACTGGATATCTCATACTGATAAGGTTGCAGTACTTTGATCACTATGAGACAGTGTGATTTGTCTCGATCATCAGAATGGAAGATTCTGGATCATAGTGTTGGTACATTGGATGTATTGAAGGACCATGAGAAGCACCTTATAAACGCTGTCTTTACTTTAAGGTCTGCTCTCATAATTCCCTAGCAATAGGCTCTCAATCTTGAGACATTAATGAACTCAAGTTCTATCTATTCATTTGCTTTGAGTCACCAATGAGTGAGGCCAACTGTAGGTCAACACCTCGGTGATTTGGGTACATGGTAGTAGAGCTGTGGGAACATTCAATAGTCAAGATGGAATCTATCTCTAATATCCCCTTGTGCCAATTAATGGGTTTATCATTGGTAAGTGCGCACCCATTCCGATTAAGAGTTAATTGGAAAGGTACCTATTGATCATTATAATTAATTGGGGCTCAAGGATAATAAGATATGGATCTAGTTTGGAAGACAGGTCAAATTGATCCATGGATATTGATAGAGGGGTCTACTTGTGGTAATGAGGAAGTTTAGGGTCTTCTATGTAATATTCCTAAGACTGGAGTTCAATTGCATTTATATAGTGGAGTTATTTGCAATTAACTGTGGGCCCGGATTACACATGAGATGTGGGTCGCGTGTCCCAGTTGGAGCCAGCTTTCTAAGGAATCCCTAGTGGTCCCCACGCTAGCCCAATTATTAGAAAGTATCTAATTCTAGTTGAACTCTAAAAGGAAAGTTACTATTTCTATTTGAAGTGAGACTTCTAATAGTGGTAATAGTAGACTTACTAATTTTAGTAGAAGTGAGACTTCTATTTTAATTAGAAAGGAATTGGAAAGTTACTAATCATATTTGAAGTGAGACTTCTAATTATGATATGGTAAGTTACTAATTAATGGAAGTGAGACTTCTATTGTAATTAGTAAAGAAGAGACAACTTGCAAAAGCTATAAATAGAGGAGAGGAGGCCTTGGACGTCCAAGCACTGTCCTTGCATTAGGATTCACGCCCAAGGCCCCCTAGTGCAAGTGTTGCACAAGTTATTCCTCTCTTCCCTCTTCTAGTTCTCTTTCTAGTTCCTCCCTAGAGTTCCTAGTAGTTTTCTCTTGGAGATCCCACCATCTTCTTGAGAAAAAGGAGAATCTAATACGGGTCATAGCGTGGAAGATCAAGAGGTCTTGGAGATTCCTATTTGATTAGTGAAAGCGTTTCATCATCAAAGAAAGACGCAACTCCTCCATTAGAGCACAACCGAGCTCCAAAGGTATAATGTACTTCCTTGCATGTTGTAGATTTATTTGTTGCTTATATGTTGCTGTTTCTATCTTCTAGATAGATTGTATTTACTGATCATGATGGCTGAGATTGAGGACATAGATCTTGGATTGGGTTTTATGGCCTTGTGGATAGTTGATCCCTGCGTCAAGTGGGTCAAAAGTTTTTTGAAACCTATCCTAGAGGCCCACCCTATTTCCAACAGTTGATACTGCATCCCGCTCGCTGCCAGCTTTCCAGGAGGTGGGGTGTTCTGTTGCGAGCAAGCTCCAGGGGTGGAATTAACGTTGTTTTGGCCATGTGGGCCATGAACTAGCAGGTCTTAAAAGGGAGCTTTCTGAATTGCATAATTTGGCGAGTTCTCCTTCCAATCTCCAGCGAATTCGTGTTATTGAAAAAAGAGTTGATGTCTTATTTGAACGGGAGGAAATCCTTTGGCGGCAACATTCTAGAATTTCTTGGTTGAAAGAAGGCGACATAAATACTAAATTTTTTCATTACAAAGCTAACCGTCGGTGGATTTGCAATTTTATTCCTGGTATTGAGACTCAATCCGGGGGTTGGGCTGTGAATTTGGTTCAGATTGAACATGAATTCCAAGAATATTTCACCAATCTTTTTACTTCAGAGGTGGAGATTGGCTCGGTGCCTAACTTGGGCAATATGGAGTCTAGAGTCTCTCTAGAGATGAATACTAAGCTTACATCGCCTTTCACGGCAACGGAGATTTATAAAGCTTTATTCCAAATGGGAGCTGATAAGTCACCTGGGCCAGATGGCTTTCCAGCTTTATTTTACCAGCGCATGTGGGGAATTGTGGGTCCTTCGGTTATAGAGGTGTGTTTGGGTTTTTTGAACAGAGGGAACTCCTTGGGTGATATAAATGAGACAACTATCATCTTGATTTCGAAGACTAAAAATCCGCGAAAAGTAACAGATTACAGGCCCATTTCTCTTTGTAATGTCATTTACATAGTTATTTCGAAAGCGTTGGCGAATCGGCTCAAGCAAATTCTACCAGTGATTATTTCAGATACCCAAAGTGCGATTTTGCCAGGTAGGCTTATTACAGATGATGTGGTGGTGGCCTTTGAGACTCTACACTCTATGGCAACTGTACGGAGTAGTACCTCTGGTTGGTTTGCAATAAAGCTTGACATGAGCAAAGCGTACGACCGTGTTAAGTGGTCCTTTCTGGGAGCAGTTATGACTCGATTGGGTTTTTGTTCTTCTTGGATCACAAAGTTGATGTCCTGTGTGTCCTCGGTGTCTTACCATGTGTGTGTGAACGGGGAGTTACCAATTCGTTCAGACCGACGCCTGGATTACGGTAGGGAGATCTGTTGTCACCATACCTCTTTTTACTATGTACTAAAGTTCTAACATCATTGATTCAGAGTTAAGTTGCTGCCAATACGATTCAAGGCTTCCAAGCATTGCGGAGGAGTCCGGTGCTATGTCACTTATTTTTCACGGTTGACAGTTTCATGTTTGGCCAAGCGCCACTGGAAGAGTTGGCGACCTTTCGTTGTATTTTTGTGACCTATGAAACAGATTCTGGGCAGAAGATTAACCTGTCAAAATCATCTATTTCATTTTAGTCTGAATATTCCATGGGAGCGGCAATGTGTTTTAGCGGGCAGCTTGGGTGTGCAGGTTGTTCGCAACCACGAGAAGTATTTAGGCCTTCCCAGTGCGGTGAGTAGAGGGAAGGATGCTTGTTTTAGAGGCCTAGTTGATCAGTTTTGGAGTAATATAAGAGGTTGGCAAGGGAAACTCTTATCCCAAGCCGGGAAAAATGTATTGATTAAAGTAGTGTGCCAAGCAATTCCTACCTATACTATGAGCTGCTTTGTGTTGCCAAAGGGATTGTGTTCTAAATTGAATATGTTGATGGCTCGTTTTTGGTGGGGGAGCAAGGATGGTTACAAGAAAATACATTGGGTCTCTTGGGATACCTTATCTCTTCCAAAAGCTAGAGGAGGCTTGGGTTTTCGTTCATTAGAAGCTTTTAACTTGGCAATGGTTGCCAAACAGGGCCGGCATTTGTTACAATATCCAGGTTCTCTAGCAGCAAGGGTGCCTAAGGCGAAGTACTTTCCTCATTGTGCTTTTTTTGATGATAGAGTTCTCCCTCATCATTCTTTTCTATGGAAGAGTTTAATGAAAGGGAGGTCAATTTTGGAGCATGGTGTAAGATGGCAAATTGGGGATGGGCGTTATGTTGGTATCTACGAGGATAAATGGCTGCCCAGGCCACTCTCTTTTAAAATATATTCCTCTCCTTCATTGGCAACCATACTCTGGTGGCCTCTCTAATTAGGGACAGGCAATGGAATACAGAACTGATACACAATCATTTTCTTTTGGGGGATGCTGAAAGAGTTCTTTTGCCCAAGTATAATGGCGTTGATAAGCGGGTGTGGCACCACTCTTCTAACGGGTTATATACGGTAAAGTCAGGGTATCAAGTTGCTTTGAACTATGTTCTGGATAAGAATTTTTTGCGAGTTGCAAGTTCAAGCTCTCACGACCAGACCACATGGTGGAACCTTCTTTGGAAGATTCAGCTCCCTCCAAGGTTTTGATATTCTTGTGGTGAGCCTGTCATGATGCCTTGCCCACTGCTGCAGCTCTCTTTAGGAGAAAGGTCATTCCTTCTTCTTTAAGTGCACAATGTGGAGAAGCTTTGGAATCTGTGGAGCATATGGCTTTCTCTTGTGTTGAATCCTTGAAAATCTGGTATATATGTGATTGGCATAGTGAAGTGAAACCTTCTGGTAATATCTTCAAGGCGTGGGGCCAGGATGTTTTAACACGGGTTGGGTCAAATGTGAAGCAGCTTCAGGCGATGATGGTTTAGGCAATTTGGATGGATAGAAATTCCAGATTGTTTAAGGGATATAGTAGATCACCAGAAGCACTGGTAGCTTTGAGTTATGATCAGCTGCAGGAGTGAGTCTGCCTCTTTGACTTCTCCATCATTGGCTGTACAGCCTAATCTGGGTAGTCATTTGCGATGGTCTCCTCCAGTTGCTACAAGGTAAATGTAGATGTGTGTGGGGGGGGGGGGGGGGGGGGGGGGGGGGGTGGGTTAGGGGGGAGGGGATGGAACTGGTGCTGGTGTGGTGGTCCGTGACTGGTGTGATCGCGTGATTGCTTGTCGTGCTTCTTGGTTTGCTTCCAGCTACCATGTGGACACAATTGAAGCCCTTGCTTGTAGACTTGGTCTTCAACTTGCACAACAGTTGCAACTTGATAATATCATATTGGAGGGAGACTCGTTAGTAACCATCCAAGCCTTATGTACAGGTGCTTCCTCCCTTAACTCTTGCTGGTCCTTTGTATGATGATTGCTTAGCCTTGAGTAAACAAATTGGGATTGTCCAATTCATACATATAGGCAGGTCATGCAACAAAATTGCTCACAATCTTGCTAAGGTAGCTACATCTAAACATATTACCCACACATGGGTCTCTTTGTATCCTGACTGGTTACTCCACTTGTTGGAGATTGATGTAATCTCTTTTAATCATTAATATATGATTCGTATTTTCATCCAAATAAAAAATAAAAAAAATAAGAGCTGTACAAATGTGATTATTAAGTTTGTTTGCTGTAATTTTACTGTGCTTTTGTGGGTTTGATTATTTATTGCCTAGATTAGTCTCATTATGTCACTTTTATTGGGTTTGCCTATTTTGGGTCATATGCTTAGGACCCACCATTGGATTTATATACATGTAAATATATATATATATATATATTTTTGTGGATGTTTGATAACCACAACATGCTATAAATTATGTGTAGCCTAATTTTTTAGAGGCACCTCTAATGAAATTATAACCAACTTAGATTAGACCCTTTTATGTCATTTTATAAATGCTATTAATTCAATTGAGACCCATAGTTTTAATTAGTGTGGTTGTCACCAAAGTGGCCCAATTATAAAAACTTATAGGTATCAATTGAAATTTAAGACCCTTAACACTATTTCTTGTGTAAAGATAATAGCATTAGACTTGCAATTCTAAATTATGAAAATGAGGATCGGCCCAAAGGTACGATCGCCACTCAAATAATTATAGGACCGGAATAAGGTAATTTGATATATGTACCTAATTGGATTTGGTTCCTATACCCAAAAGGTATAAAGCCTAGCAGATTGCGTTCATACTATCTCATTAGCCCTATGGATGGATAGGATTCCTCCACGAGCGATCCTATTGCATGTTGTAGTCTCGACCCAAAGGAGGGACTACGATGATGTACTGAATCACTCACCAGATATGCTTCATTTATGCAACAAATCATTATGGATTAGTGTTTTAGCGTGAACTCAAAGCGTTAAAGTAATTGAGCATTTTCCCTTTATATTCCAGCATTGACTCCCGTTGCCTTGAATGGACATCTCTCGAGAAAACCAGTGTTGAATGACTCAAATTTTATAGATTGGAAAGATGAACCTTTATTAACCTTAGGCTGCTTAAACTTGAACACTGCAATTATGGGAACCCAAACCCGCTGATCTTACTGAAAATAGCTCTCAAGCTGTGAAAGCATTTTATGAAAAATGGATCAAGGCCAACCATCTAAGTCTCATGAAGATAAAAAGATCCATAGCTAAACATATCCGTAGTTCAATCCCGGATAATGAAAATGCAAAGACCTATCTCGAATCTGTGGAGCAGCAATTTCAAGCATCTGATAAAGCTTTAGCAGCTACTTTGATTGCCAAATTATCTTCAATGAAATATGATGGATCTAGTGGTATCAGGGAACATATCATGGACATGAGGGATATAGCAGCCCAACTCAACTCTCTAGAAATGACCATTTTCGAGAATTATATAGTCCAATTTATTTTGAACTCCTTGCTCCCTCAATTTGGACCTTTCAAAATTTCATATAATACTCATAAGGAGAAATGGACTATGAATGAGTTGGTCTCAATGTGTGTCCAAGAAGAGGGCAGACTTAGGCAGAAAGGGCAGTTACACAAAGTAAATTTGATCTCTAACACCCCTTTGAACAAGAAACCATATCCCAAGGGTAAGAAAAGTTTGAAAAAAAGAAAGACTTCTTTTAGTTGTGGGAAATTCGTAGCCTTGATTCCCTTATATAGATTAGAGTTCGAATCCCATAAGGAATTAGAGAGAGCCCGAAATTCAGCTTGGGCACCACTCCCTGGGCTCCCAGGTCACTTGTCATCTGCATTTAGAACTCTAGTCTGCAATGGACTCTTAAGTCTTGGAGACGAAATTCCACCTAGGCACCACAGCCCTGGCGCCCAGGTCACCTATTTCCTAAGATTCAGGCTTTCACTCCGACAAGAACTCTCAGCATGATGGGTTGAGCACGAACTCAACTTCGAGACCAACTCAAGATTCCACCTAGGCACCACTCCTTAGCTGCCCAGGTCACTTGTCTCCTTGATTTCGAAATTCAACTTCAAGACTAACTCAAGATTCCACCTAGGCACCACTCCTTAGGCACCCAGGTCACCTATTTCCCTGAATTCGAAATTCTACTTCAAGACCAACTCTAAATGCAACCTGTTTTATTGAAGTAAAAAAAAAAACTCCATTCCGAAACGAACTAGAACTACGTATTGGACGCCACTCCCTAGACGTTTAGGTGACTTGTCTTCAAAATTCAAAATTCTACTTCGAGACAGACTCTGTTTGTGTAATAATGAATTCCACCTAGCCATCATCGCCTGGGCGCCCAGGTCATCTGCTTTTAGGATCCTTGAACCAAAGCCACAGCAGGCTGGGCACCACCCCTGTGGCGCCTATCCATCAGCTTAGAGAACCAAATGCCTTTTTGAACCAAATTATCCTATTCTAAGAAAGCTAAACCCGAACCAGAATTGATGATGATTATTAAATAATAATAATAATATATAAAAAATAAAAAAAAGCCAAAACAAATTAAAAAAGGGGGAAGCTAAAGAGGCACATACACAAAAGAATGACACATTGTCAAACCAAACATTGCCCCATTACATGAGGTCCCGTAGTGTGCACACTAGTCACATCACGCATACATCTAACATTGTGCATTGCATCACATGTCATCTCCATCGATGAGATTTGAATTGTCACCTCTGCAAATTATAAAACTGAGTACAAACAAAGAAAAATGCAGAATCTTTTAGTGTTTGTTCAATGCAGGATTCGGAAGCGAAAGCGAGAAAACCAAAGGGGAAGGACCTACAAGCATACTGGTAGAGATAAGTTCACAAACTTCGGCAACCAAATGATGAAAGAAAGCAACAACAATCCTTAACATTAGGTTTATGGAAAGCCCTTGAGGTAAGTACCCTTAACTATGATTTTCATGATTTTACCTCACGTCTGGAAATTGAGTTGCCGTAGGCCTCCCTTAAGCGCTTATAATCAGTATGGCAAACATAATATCGTCTTCTCATGAATTGTGTGTTCGCTGACTCAAGTCTTGATGTTGGAGGACGGAATCCGTGTAATTCGAAACTCTCCATGATAAGCACGAAAAGATGATCGAATCTACCTTAGGTTCTCGTCTAGGCTTGGGTGAAGACCAAGATCCCTAGAGAGTGACGGTTATTCCTATGACTGTATTCCAGTGATTTAACTTTTTCGATGCATACTTGAGTTTAAAAAAAAAATAAAAAAAAAATCTCTTTACAAGAATGTATCTCATTCTCACATGCACCCCACACTATTTCTTGAACTATGTTTATGATTACCATTAAGATCCCCATTATTGCTAGTTAGTTTCAATTATGCCTTGAACATTCAACTGTGGATGAAAGTCAGAAGACGTTATATATGACCATTTGGAATACACTTAATTGCAAAAACAAATGAAATTCTGATAGTGACTTGGCTAATCGAAAGATCGACTTCTGATTCAGGTCACCAGGCACAGTTCCCACCATCATCTTAAATTAAGCAACCGGGGCACAGTTCCCAACCCGCCACGTGGCAATACCATAGGCACCGAGGCACGGATCTGGGGTTTCCAATCAAATCAATAAGCACGTAACTTCTTTTTTTTTTCTTTTTCCCCTAAATTAGAATTGATCCTAAAAAAGTGAACCTCATCTTTAGAACGAATTTGCAATTGCATACATCTGTAGGTGGCCACTCCCGCGAGCTCAAAAGCTCCCGTGAGTCATGAGTGGTGTGTCTACTTTCTTTGGAGCACAACTCTCCACGTGCTGTTCTCCAAAGAGGGGCATACTATAGACACCTTATTTGGCCCCTATGATAGCCTTAAATACCTATCATATATAGCGGTGCCCCCATTTCACCCATAATTGAATGATTAAGGGCATAATCTAGATTAATTAATGGCAATGAAGATTCTTGTTGATAGTTTCAGACTTAGTTCACGACTTCTAGAAATTCATGAGAGGAAAGCCAAATAGCATCGATATCTCAAGTCCAACTCTCCTTTCACACAAGGAACTGACCACTACACTAATTCTACATATTCCGGACCACTTAAGACATGCTTAGGCCAATTCTTACAAAGATTACACTTAGCTTGCCTAAATGCCACCCGATTATCTTAAGTTAGGAAGCCAGATCCATTAATCTAGAGGTTGCCATTTTTTTACCAACCCCTAATCATTAGGACAGTTTGACTCTTGGATTCTTCACTTCGAGAGCTTTTCGACAGTATGTAGAATGTCCAAATCCGATAAGCGGATCAAAAGTTATGAGTTTTTGAAATTTGCCTTAGAAAGGGTGATGGAAATCCATCTAGGCACCACCCAAGTGGCGCCCACCCTACTTCATTCCATCTAGAGACGCCCCAGGCTGGGTGCCCACACTAACCGTGACCACATAGGCACCCCATGGTGGGCGCTTACCCTCCAAAATCACTAGTTTGGCCTAAAAACGGCTTGGGACCACTCAAAGTAGGGACCAAGCTCCGAAAATGAATTAACCCACCTAGGCACCCCATGGTGGGCGCCCACCCTACTGGAACCTACCTAGGCACCAGCCCTATGGCGCTCACACTAACCATGACCACGTAGGCACCCCATGTGTGGTGCCCACCCTCCTATTCCACTAATTTAACTAAGGGAAGCCCGGGACCACTCCAAACAAGGACCCAACTTCAAAATGACGGAGTTCCATCTAGTAGGGGTGCACAAAATATCCGTCGATCCGAAAATCCAATTCGATCCAATCCGATCCAAAGGTAAATGGATTGGTGACGGATTGAAAATTTTATAATCCATTAGCAACGGATTGGTGGCAGATTTCACCCTCAATCTGCGGATTCAATCCGATCCGATCCGTTGACATTAAATATAAATAAAGAAAATATAAGGGGTCTAAATATAATTTAAGATGTCTAAATTTAAAATAAGAAAAAGAAATTACGGGGTCAAAATGTAATTTTTTTACAACATGTTTGATATTTTTCTTTAAAAAATAGATTGAATGGATTAATCCGATCTGATCCGGTCCTCCACGGATTAGATCGGATCGGATTTTAACAGCCAAGGATTGGTGACAGATTCCAAACCCTTCAACCGTAGGTGGCAGATTGGTAATGGATTTGGCCCAATCCGCATCAATCTGATCCGTGTACACCCATACCATTTAAGCATCACCCTTGTGGCGCCCATGCTACTGAAGTCCACATAGGCACCCTATGGTGGGCGCCCACCATGTCCAGTCCACCTAGGCACCACTCTTGTGGCACCCAGTCAATTAAGTGCTAGTGTAGGTCCCCCCAGCTGAAGATCTATCCGTTCAATCCCGACTCCAAATGGGACAAAACTCTAAAAATGAACCAAACCACGTAGGCTCCACTTCGTGGGCGCCCACACTATCAGGGACCACCTGGGCGCCACCCTGTGGGCGCCCACCCTACGCAGCCACCTGGGCACCACCCATGGGTGCCCAGCCTATGTACCAAACCCTAGTTCATCCTAAAAATACTTAGGCCGCCTTGAGATGCGTGGAACCTTCTAGAAACATGAAGTAATGAAGCCCTAGCCCTCCTAAACTCATCCCAAACCTTTATTTAAGGAACTATTAACCTCATTTACAAGGGAGCTACCCTAAAAAAGAGAAAAAATAAAGAATAAGGAAGAAGAAGAAAGGTAGCCACCATTAGAGAGAAAACTTCAGATCTAGAGAAGAAGAAGAAGAATTAGAGGAGGAGACTTCCATATCTTCAACTGGAGCTATGGTTCTTCACGAAAGCTTCGTTCTAGGAACTTGAGAAGTGTGATTCGAACTGGTAGTCCTAGATCTCTTTCATTTCATTGCATTTCTCCCATCATCATTGCTTAGAAACATGCTTAGGATCATTTAAGAATCATAGATCTGCATTAGTTATAATAAATCTGGTATTAGCATCTCATCATATTAGTAACATGTCTAGGTTCATTCTAATAGAGTAGATCTACATTGATTTCGTAGTTCCAATTGCATAACTAGGTTAGATCTCGCATTAGTAGCATCATCACCATTATTTAGATCAAGTAAATCGTAAGGAGCCCCCAACAGAAAGGCTGCCACCCACTGGGCACCTACCTTATCTCAGAAGGCTGGGCGCCACCCATTGGGCGCCTACCTTATCTCAGAAGGCTGGGCTCCACCCATTGGGCGCCTACCTTCTCCGGACAAGTTGGGCGCCACCCTCTGGACGCCTACCCTCCTGAGACAAGGTCTGGATTTCGGATCTCCACTTGTTGCATCGTCTTCTCGTAGATTTGTTAGTTGCATCATTAGTAGTTCGCATTTGGGTATTCGCATCAGTTGTTGAATATCGGGAGCTGTGCTGAAAAATCCTAAGACTATTGCATATTCATTGTGTTTTGTTGAAAGCCCTGACTGAACAGGGTAGGCACCACCGGTGTGGAGCCCAGGTGGATTTTTCCAACTTTGTGTACAATTTCCGATCTTTCGCATTTAGTTCATTTAGATATTGCATGATTAGCTAAAACATCATAATTAATTAACTTGAAAACCATCAAATCATTGAGAACCCTAAAATTAACAATCTAATTAATTTGGACTGAAATTGGACTAAGGAATCACTAAAATTGATTAGGGAACCCAAATTATTAGGATAGGCTCCTCCCCCTTGGAGCCTAGCTTGCACATTCACTAAAAGCCCCTAATCAAGGATTAAGTCTAATTAATTAAAATTCTAATCCCACACCAATTAATACAATAAACACCTTTAATTCAAAAGACCTTAAGACCCTAATTAATTCGGATTAAAAATAACTAAGAACTTAAAAACCTAAAACCTAAAAAACATCCATTTGGGCACCACCCCCTGGGTGCCCATCCTGCCAAATCCACCAGGGCACACCCCCGGGCGGCCAACCTACTCATTCCCTATGAAGCTCCACTTAAAATTTAATCTAATTAATTAAGACTTTAACCAACCCCAATTAACACACTAAGATACTTTTAACTATAAGGACCTGAAATCTTAATCAATTTAGACTCAAATTAACCTAAAAAACACAAAACCAACAAAAGCTCTAAAACATCCACCTGGGCGCTACCCCCTGGGTGCCTGGCCTGCCAAGTCCATTTGGGCACCACCCTCTGGGCGCCCATCCTACCCAATCACTAAGAAGCCTCAATCAAAATTAAAACCCGAACTTAATCCTAATTGACACAGCAGACCACCTTTAAATCTAAAATAACTGAGACCCTAATCAGTTCAACCTCGAATTAACTTAAAGATCATCGAACCAACTCAAAGCACAAGGTAATCACCTAGGCACCACTCCTTGTGCGCTTAGCCTGTCAATCCACCTGGGCACCACCCACTGGACGCCTAGCCTGTAAATCTGCTTAGGCAGCATCCCTTGGGCACCTACCATACTCATTTATTGGAAACCATGAATTAAAAATCAAACCTAATTAATTGAAACCTAATTCTTTCCCAACCAAATGCGAAAAGACACCTTTCATCAAAGTAAATCAACTTCCGTAAAAAATCCAACTTCGAATCAAACTAGAAACACAACCAAGCCCGACCTCAAGACAGTCACCTGGGCACCACTCCCAGGGCGCCCAACCTATCAATCCACTTAGGCACCATCCCTTGGGTGTATTCCTTTAGAAAACATTAACTAAAAATTAAAACCCAATTAATTAAAAACCAACTCCATCCCAACTGAACACGAATAAACACTCTCCATCAAATACATAGTCCTTAAATCAATTCAAGCTTGAGTTGACCAAAGAATCACAAAATCGGACACCCTAAAGCAAACACTGGCCTATCGCCCACCTCTAATCAATTACGGCCCATCGGCCTCTCACTTTTATCACTCGTGTATCGCACATGAAAAACATAGAAATCACAAGTCAAAGTCTCATTTACATCATCATTTTGGTTTGAAAAGTCAACCTTTAAACCCTATTTTGCCAAGGGATCTAAAGGGGGTACCCGGGAACGGGGCCAATCCCCTTCTTAAATATTTGGCACCTCCCCCTTTCATTTTCTTTATTTTAGTTATTTTACTTGGATATACTATTATTAAGCTGTGCGAGGATTAACCTTTATTCGGACTTTAGCTCATGACCCTGAATTGACCCTATATTAAACAAAACCAAAGAGACCCAAATTAATGTGATAGGACAACCGTCGTGTGTTGCCGGTAGCACATTAGACGAGGGAAGAACCCACCCACTTATTTTCTCCCATTTCTCTTCGACTTCGGCTGAAGAACGTTGTTACGGCCGTTACTGTAGCTGGCGATCGTGATCCATTGATTTTGAGGGTTGTCGGAATCCTCATTTTCGATGTAAGATTTAAATAGCATATATAGATGAATCGAGATTTCCAAAGCCATGTCTTTCTCTGGCAAGGGGTCGAAATTCTCATCCGACAGCCTGGGACCGCAGAAGTGGTGCCTAAGTGGACTTGTCAGCATGGGCACCCAGGGGGTGGCGCCTAGGTGACTGTGTTTTAGGTTTTAAGCTTTTAAAGTTCTTAGTTATTTTTAATCCAAATTAATTAGGGTCTCAAGGTCTTTTGAATTGAAGGTGTTTATTGTATTAATTGGTGTCACATTAGAATTTTAATTAATTAGGTTTAATCCTTAATTAGGGGCTTTTAGTGAATGTGCAAGCTAGTCTCCAAGAGAGAGGAGCCTATCCTAACAGTTTTGGGTTCCCTAATTAACTTTAGTGATTCTTTATTCCAATTTTAATCTAAATTAATTAAGACTATGTTTTAGGGTTCTTAATGATTTGATGGTCCTTAAGTTAATTAACTGTGATGTTTTAATTAATCTTAGGGTTTATCCTACTTAGGCACGAGATTTTGATAACCTAGACTATCTACCTACTATTTTAAGATTTTTTTTTTAATTTTTAATTTGTTTTTGGTTTCTCCTCTAATTTACTAGAGAGTAATGAAAGAGAAGAAGTAGTATGTTTTATGATCTTTTTTTGGGTTTTTGGATGACTTTATAATTCAAATGATCCTACGATGTGAGGTGTGACTGATGGACCGCGCTCCTGGCGCCTGGTCCTACCGAGGTCGGCGGACGTGGGAGTCCGTTGGGTCCGACCCTTTCGTAACCAGGGGGCAAGGGGCGTGCATCAACATTTCTTTTGTGTGGGTGTGCCAGATTTTCTATTTTACTTGGAATTGCAAGTGGTGATCCGGAGATCAACCTTCGCAAGTAAAAAGGAAATCAACTTCTTTCAAGTTTTCCATTGCACATATATTTAAGAAAAGAGACATTTTCTTGATTTGCCGTGAAAGTCGATTTTTTTGGCATTTATAGCCGATTTTGGCGTTTATAGCCGATTTTTGGCGTTTATAGCCGATTTACAATTCTTATCAATAATGAAAGGCAACAGTTGTGATTTTTTTTGTCTCTTTAAAAAATACAAACTACAATGAAAAGTAAGAAAAGGAGGATCTAACTTCTCAGGAGATTGTGAGGGACCCGTTCAGATTGACGGTCGCAAGCCATATGTGGACTTCGCCATCATCCATGCAGATGAGAACAAAGGATGCTATTGATTCGCTTGGCTTGGCTATAACCTCGAGTTTTTAGAGAACAAAGACCGAAGGGAGGTCCTATGTCCAATAAAAAATCGAGTAGACGGGCTGAAAAGCCATGTCTAAGCCATTGGAGGCAGAAGGAGAAGACAAGGACCTTGGGGGGGGGGGGGGGGGGGGTACCCCCCAAGGGACTTTTGTCACCTTGTAGCGGTGGTCTGTGTAGGATTTCCGCAGAGTTTTCTCTCTTAGATTTCTGACGCCTTTTTCTGTCTGAGTTTTCGGATTTTCTGCAGTCTGTTGTCTGTGTGTTTGTGATTGTCCTTTTCTTCTTGGAGAGCTCTCCTATTTATAGGCTTTTAGGTAGCCATTTATGAGGGTTTATGAGCCTTAATTGTTATAAAGCTACATAAACGGAGGAGTTACAAGATTGAATTCTTTATTTTGTAACTCCTTTTTCTTGGCTTCTGATTGGCCAGAGGAGATTGAGGGCATTTAATCGCCTTTAATCGCCATGATGGGAGTAGTTTCATGGGTTAAATGCCATGAATTTCTTGACTTGTAACTCCCGGATGCTTGCTTCTGATTGGCCCGTCTAAAGAAATGGATTAATGACTGTAATAAAGCTAGTCAATTGATCGCATTAAGTGGTCGCCGAGCAGTTGAAGAGTCACGGGCCGTGCCGCATCTTTTGGGATTCTTCTGGCGGTGATCATTGATGGATCTTCATGTAGATCGACATCGGATGACCATGTAACTTCAGGTGTTAGTTGCCAACAGCGGGTCGGTACCATCTGTCCTGTCGATTTCTCGATCGGTCGGGTAGAAAACACACTTTTTTTGGTTGACCGGGTGGCGATCATTGTTGTTTTCGATACTCTTGATGATTAACCCATGTTTTTGACGGATGTCAAAGGATTTGGTGTCTCAAAAGTATGAATTTTGGAAAATACCAGAGGCTGGACGCTTCGAATCCCGAAAAAACGGTGAAAACCGGGGTTTCCGGGGCCTTCCCGGAGATCCCGGGCCCCAGGGTCGCAGGGGCCTGCGACCCTGGGGGGGTTTTCCCTCCTTTTGTCCCGTTTTGTGTCCGTTTTTGCTGTTTTTCGATTCTTTTTTCTTCTGTATTTTTCCTTGACATTTTTTATCATTTATTGGCCTGATTTCCCTATAGAAAATCTGATGAGAATCCTTGCATTTTATTTTGAAAATTTTCCAATTTTCTGAGAAAGCCGAAGACTATTTTCCGTCAGAAGCTGAAACTGGGTCAAACGATGTCGGAATGACCTAAAATTTGGGGTGAAGCCTGCTGAGCAATAAATAAGACCAACCATAGGCTTTTGTTTGAGTTTTGAAGCCGTTTGGGATCTTATCACCCGTAGACTTGCTTTTGTCGCGATGAAGACGTCGCGGTTTGATGTGCGGTCAACCGATGTCCGATTGACTTGAAATTTGACAGGGAACCTATTGGAGTCATTTTAAGATGATTCATATGCTCTGTCTTGGAAACCATGGTCCCAGAGAGTTTCGCCGCAGAGAGGCCTGATTTGGCTTCCGAGCGTCAAACTATGGTCAAATGTTGTCGAAATGACCTGAAATTTGACGTGTAGCCCTTTGTAAACATCTTGAAGCCATCCATGTGCTCTATCTGATGAGTGATGGCCTCGGTGGTTCTCACCGCCGAGAGGCTTGATTTAGCTATTCGAGGGTTGATGTAGGGTCAAACGTTGTCGGTTTGACTCGGAACTTGACGTGGAGCCTTTTGGATGTATTTTGAGACCATCCATTGGCTCCGATCGAAGATTTCGTGTCTCCGATGCTTTCGCCGCCAGGAGCTCCTTTTCGGTTGCCGGAGAAGCGAAGTTAGGCCAAACGATTTTGAAATGGCCCAAAACTTCTTGTGTACTCCTCTTTTGGCTGTCTTGAAGGATCTTGCAGTTTTTGTTTGGTTCTGACAAGATTTTATTTTTTGTAAGTAGCATTGCCTATTTATGGCAGGTTGCGACTTCATGTAGCTCTTTGGATCTTGAAGGGGCAAAGTGACATTTTTGGTGTCAACAGTGACATCAGTGATAATTCAAAATTCATAACACATCAATTCGAAATTCATAACACATCAAACAACCAAACATATCATAGTTATGCAGTTTCTAAATGAAATAAATGAGGAAGATCGAAAATCGTGCACAAAGGTGGAAAAATCCATTTGGGTGCCACACCCGTGGTGCCTACCCTAATCAGTCAGGGTTTTCAAAGAATCGCAACGAATGCGCGATGATCTTAAGATTTTTCAGCACAATTCCTGATATCCAACAACTGATGCGAATGTCCTAATGCGAACTACTAATGATGCATCTAACAAATCTACGATAATACGAAAACCCAGACCCTGTCTTAGGAGGGTAGGCGCCCAGAGGGTGGTGCCCAGCCTGTCCGGGAGAGGGTAGGCGCCCAGTGGGTGGGGCCTAGCCTTTCTGTTGGGGGCTCCTTGCAATTTACTTGTTCTAAATGATGGTGATGATGCAACTAATGCGAGATCTAACCTAGTCATGCAATTAGTACTACGAAATCAATGTATATCTACTCTATTAGAATTAACCTAGACATGTTACTAATACGATGAGATGCTAATACCAGATTTATTATAACTAATATAGATCTATGATGCTTAAATGATCCTAAGCATGTTTCTAAGGAATGATGATGGGAAAAATGCAATGAAACGAAAGAGATCTAGGAACACCGGTTCGAATCGCACTTTTTAAGTTCCTAGATCGAAGCTTCCACGAAGACCCATGGCTTAAGTTGAAGATATGGAAGCCTCCTCCTCTATTTCCTCTTCTTTTTCTCTAGATCTAAAGTTATCTCTCTAATGATGGCTACCTTTCTTCTTCTTCCTTATTCTCTATTTTTCTCTCTTTTTAGGGTAGCTCTCCTGTAAATGAGGTTAAGAGATCTTTATATAGAGATTTGGGATGAGTTTATGAGGGCTAGGGCTTCATTATTTTGTGCTTCTAGAAGGTTCCACGCACCCAAGGCAGCTAAAATTGCTTTAGGGCGAATTAGGGCTTGAGACAGGATGGGCGCCTATGGGTTGGAGCCTACGTGGTCTGCGCCGTCTGGGCGCCCATAGGGTGGTGCCCAGGTGGTCCTGGACATTGTGGGTGCCCACAGGGAGGCGCCTAGACGAATATGATTCGCTTTTGGAACTTGGTCCATTTAGAGTCGGGATTCAATGAATGGATGTTTAGCTGAGGGGGACCTACACAGGCACAGAATTGGCTGGGCACCACAGGGGTGGTGCCTAGGTGATCTTCAGTAAGCTGGGCGCCCATGGTGTGGAGCCTAGGTGGTTCGATTTATTTTTGAAGTCAGGTCTCTATTTGGAGTCGTCCCCGGTTATTGTTAGGCCATCTTAGTAAATTTAGAGGGTGGGCGCCCATGAGGTGGTGCCTATGTGGAACTCAGTAGGGTGGGCTCCCACCATGGGGTGCCTAGGTGGGTTCGATTCATTTTCGAAGCTTGGTCCCGGTCCGTTTCTAGGCCAACTAGTGGAATTTGGAGGGTGGGCGCCTACGATGGGGTGCCTAGGTGGTCCTAGGCAGTGTGGCATCCCAACATGGGGCGCCTATATGGGTTTCAGTAGGGTGGGCGCCCACTATGGAGTGCCAGGGTGGATTTCCTTCACTTTTTCTAAGGCAAACTTCAAAAAATCATAACTTTTGATCTGCTTATCGGATTTGGACATTCTACATACCGTCGGAAAGCTCTCGAAGTGAAGAATCCAAGGGTCTGGATAAATGGATCCATATTCCTAACTTAGGCTAATCGGGTGACATTTAAGCAAACTAAGCATGATCGTTGTAGGAATTAGCCTAAGCATGTCTTTAGTGGTCCGGAATACATATAATTGGTGTCGTGGTCCGCTCCTTGTATGAATAGTGAATTTGACTCGAGATCTCGATGCGATTTGGCTTTTCTCTCATGGATCTCTAGAAGTCGTCGAACTAATGTCTAACACTATCAACAAGCATCTTCATTGTCATCAATTAATCTAAATTATTGCATTAATCATGCAATTATGAGTGAAATGGGGGCACCACTATATATGACAGGTATTTAAGGCTATCATAGGAGCCAAATGATGTCTATAGTATCCCTCTTTGGAGAACCGCACGTGGAGAGTTGTGCTCCAAAGAAAGTAGACATACCACTTATGACTCACGGGAGCTTTTGAGCTTGCAGGAGTGGCCACCTATGGATGTATGCAATTGCAAATTCATTCTAAAGATGAGGTTCACTTTTATAGGACCGATTCTGATTCAGGGGAAAAAGAAAAAAATAAGAAGTTACGTGCTTACTGATTTGATTGGAAACCTGAGATCTGTGCCTCAGTGCCCGTGGTATTGCCACGTGGCGGGTTGGGAACTGTGCCCCGATTGCTTAATTTAAGATGATGGTGGGCACTGTGCCTCGGTGGTCTGAATTAGAAGTCATTCTTTCGATTAGCTAAGTCACTATCGGAATTTCATCTGTTCTTGCAATAGAGTTTATTTCAGATGGTCATATATAACTTTCATCCACGGTTGAATGTTCAAGGCATGATTGAAACTAACTAGCAATAATGTGGATCTTAATGGCAATCATAAACATAGTTCAAGGAATATTATGGGGTGCTTGTGAGAATGAGATGCATTCTTGAAAAGAGTTTTTTTTACGAACTCAGGTATGCATCAAAGCTAAATCAATGGAAGACGGTCACCAAAATAACCGTCACTCTCTAGAGATCTTGGTCTTCACCCAAGCTTATACAAGAACCCGTGATAGATTCAATCATCTTTTTGTGCTTATCATGGATAGTTTCAAGCTACACGGATTATGTCCTCCAACATCAAGACATGAGTCGGCGAACACACAATACGTGAGAACACTGTATTATTGTTGCCGTACCGATTATAAGCGCTTAAGGGAGGCCTACAACAACTCAGTTTCGAGACGTGAGGCAAAATCATGAAAATCATAGTTAGGGGTACTTACCTCAAGAGCTTTCCATAAACCTAATGTTAAGGATCGTTGCTGCTTTCTTTCATCATTTGTTTGCCAAAGTTTGTGAACTTGTTTCCACCAGTGTGCTTGCAGGTCCTTCTCCTTTAGTGCTCTCGCTTTTGCTTCGGGATCCGACGTTGCAAAAACACTAAAAGATTCTACATTTTTCTTGTTCGGGTTCAACTTTTCAAAATTCTAGGACAATTTGGTTCAAAGAGGCATTTAGTTCTCTAAGGTGATGGATAGGCACCACGGGGGTGATGCCTAGCCTATTTGGGTTTTGATTCCAGAATCCTGAAAGAAGACAACTTGGGCGCCCAGGGGATGGCCCCTAGGTGGAATTCATTATTGCATAAGCAGAGTCCGTCTCGAAGTAGAATTTCGAATTTAGAAGACTAGTTACCTGAACGTCCAAGGAGTGTGGCCCAAGATGCATTTTTAGTCCATCTTAGAATGGAGTTTTGACTTCAAGGAAACGAGTTGCATTTAGAGTTGGTCTCAAAGTAGGATATGTGATCTAGGGGCCCAAGGAGTGGTTCCCAGGCTGCATTTTGAGTTGGTCTTGAAGTAGAGTTTGTACTCAACCCATCACACTAAGAGTTCTAGTAAGAGTGAAGGCCTGATTTTTAGAAAATAGGCACCCAGGGCGTGGCACCCAAGATGAACTTCATCTCCAGCACTTAGAGTCCATCATGGACTAGAGTTCTAAATGTAGAAAACAGGTGCCCTGGGCACCTAGGGAGTGGCGCCCAAGCTGAACTTCAAGCTCTTTTTAAATCCTTATGGACTTCGAACTCTAATCTATATAAGGGAATCAAGGCTACAAGTTCCCCACAACTCCTGCTCTTTCAGACTCTGAATTTCAGAATTCTCAAGCTCTTCTTTGCTTCTAAGTCTCCAAGGTAGAATAGGGACATAGGTACGGGAATGGTGTCTCCTAGCTTTCTCAGAACTTTGATCTTTCCCATTTTCTTTGTTGAGGGATTCTCTCTAGTATCTCTTTTGCACACTTCCTAGTAGTCTGGAACTCTGCATTCCAGAGACTTCAACTCCTTTTTCCAAGTGAGTGTTGTTTCTTTTTTTTTATGTCAATTATTTAGGTTTGATTATTTAGTTTGTTTTAGATTAATTGTTTTGGGATGTGTGTTGGTGGCTTTTCTCATATTTATGTTCATGTTTAAGTTCCTTAAACTTTTTTTATTATTATTTGAGTGTTGTTTTAAATTGGTTTGTGATTTTTTGATTGATTGTGTTTTTGTTCTTGAATTGGACATGGTCCCCTCTTTTCTTTTCACTTTTCATCATTTTTCCGAAAAATTATCAACCCAAGTGTTCTAGTCCTAACTTTGTAAGGTGGGTAGTTATTGATCAAAGACAACTAATAGGAGTGGGCCTAGGGTTAGGCTTGATCAGATTTTATGGCATAGGCCTCCGAGTTTTCCATCTCTCTCTGTTTTTTCTTTTTTTTTTACATGAAGTTCTAAGCTGTGGAATGAGGTCCCACCATTGACCGTGACGGCCATAGAGGTGATGGATCTTCATAAAAATGGTAGGGCATGTTCGTTTCAGTCCGGGGATGAAGGTCCCAGCCTCTGATTCCATTAAAAATGGCCATGTTGATGGGGAGATCAAGGCCTAACAGGATTTTGGCAAAATTGGGAGAAATTAGGGATTTTGTGCAACTCGTGAAGATTAATGGAATTAATGGATGTGGTCGTGTTTGTTGAGTGTCTCAGTTAATTTAGATTCAGTTTTGGTAATTTTTAGATGTGTTTAATTGTTTTTTTCTTTTTGTGGATTTAAGGGGGCATTTTTTATTCTTCTTCTTATTCTTTTTGTGTGTGTGTGTATGTTTATGTGTGATATGTGGTGCTTGATGAGTGATGTATTACAGATGTGGTTGTGGTGTAGTGAGGTGAAGTGAAATGGAGTGAGGTGTAGTGGTAAAGACGTGAAGGAGAATGGAATAAAGTGATGTGTGGAGGAGTGGTAAAGTTCTATTTCCTATGAATGATGTATGCATGCAAACCAATGAAAATTGGAATTAAGAGTGGTAAATTTTGAGTTGGATTAAATATGTGTGTTTTATTACCATTTCTTGCCGATTGTGTTTATGAGGTGTGTTTTAACTTTGTCTTTTAGTTAAGTTGTGGATTGATTGAATTTTAAAATTGGTTTTGTTTAGTTTTAATTTTGTTTAGTTGGTTTCATTCTTTGTAACTTGGCTCTTCTTCTTTTTCTTTTTCTTTTTAAGTTTATTAACTTGATTTTCATGTTTTATGTTGTTTTTAGTTTGTGTTGGTTTGGTTGTGAATTAAGTTGTTTTTTATGTAGCTTTAGTTGGTTGGTTTGTTTGTTTATTCGTTGCCCTTTTTTAGTCGGATTTTTTTTTAGTTTATCATTGGCGATTTTGTTTTTAATTTTTTTTGTTTCTATTTGTTTTTAAATTAAGTTTGTTTCCATTGGTTGGTTGGAGGATTTTATTGATTGTTAATCTGTTATTTCTACAGATTAAAAGAAGAGTGGAGGACGTCCCACAACAACCCCAATTGGTCTCGGCACGGAGGGGTGAGGAGGAGTGCAGTAGTTCATCTTGAATGACCACATGTGCAACACTTTTGGGACCCACGGTTTGAGCCCACTAACTTAAGTTACTTTCCCCTTTTTAGTTTTTTGTTTTTACTAAGTTTATCTTGGATTCAATTTTAGTAAGCCTGATCAAATAGGACTCTTGTTGACTGATTTGAGGGAATTAAGGAAACTTACATTTATTAGATTTCTTTGATGGGAAGAAATCTCTTTAGGGCTTATCTATATATATAGTTTTCAGGTCCGCATTCTTAACCTACAAGATCTGAAAAGTACCCATTAACCTCACGAATATTGGAGGGGGTGATAAGGGTTGTGTGGGGAGATTTTCAAAGTTCCAGGATTACGCTAATCACGGCCATCAGATGGGACTAAGCATTCTCACGTGCCTCACGTGCCATCGGCGTGCCATCCACGTGGCACCAGACTCACCTCGGCTACCAGGGCAGAGGCCTCAGCCGAAGTCAGACAGGCCCAGGCCGCTAACGCCGAACTCGGCTACCCAGGTGCCCACCTCGGCTGAAAGCTCGACCTCGGCCGAAGGAGCCGGGACGAAAGCCGAAGCAAGAGAGAATCTCCACTCGCGCCCTTCGCCCCCCACGTCATCGGACACGTGGAGGCATATGGGCACGAGCCAGTGAGACAGATGCGACATCCAGCCGTCCGCAATCTTCACCAGATCACTGACAGGGCGGCATCCAGTGGCTGAAGCCAAATAAGGGCAAGTCCCGAGGGTGGATCCGATGGTACCCCTACCGCCAAATGCGTCCAACACGATCTGGCCCAACATGACGCGCATTTAATGCGATGTGGGCTGATCCGACTAGCATTAAATGCAAAGTGGGCTGGAATGGACCGCATTTATTACATTGTGGGCTGATGATGACTTCCCTATCAAGTCATGGGGCCCACACCAAAATATCATCCAAAGATATCGTCCAGTCATCTATAAATAGAGTCTCATTTCACATGCAAGGTACGCACAATCCAAACCCGAGAGTCGTTACTCTGCCTCTCTTCTTCCTCTCCTTCCTTTGTCCCAGCTCATTCATAGACTTAGGCATCGGAGAGCCTTGCGCCGCTCAGGCCAGGGTCCTCTGACCGTTTGCTCTTCCCTTTCAGGCTTTCAGGCAATAGGTTATCTTCTTCATTTGGATAAGTCCTGTAAGGCACCCCGATTATTGTGGGTCATAATTTTTCTGCACCTACAATTGGCGCCGTCTGTGGGAAAGTACTATGCCAACCTTCCCAACCTTCTCAATCTTCCCAAAAACCATGCCTCCGAAACCTAAGAAGGGCGGAGAGTCCCTGAGAGCAAGTCTCGAGCGTCCGGACCCGTCGACGGACGTCCCTCCTTAGGGACGGTCCGGAGCGGACCATGGCGCGTATGCAGGCGAAGAGCGTGTAGGCTCGCGACCCTTCGTCGAGATCCCTTCCGAGAGGGAGTTGAGACCTCATGCTCTGACGAGGAAGTCGCGCCTCCCCAACGGGATGAGCGTCGACGTGAGCGCCCTCTTAAAGGCAAAGCTGCGGCGGTGGAGGAGCCACGCCGTGTGCAACCCCCTGATGCTAGAGGAGACATCGCAGCTCAAAACGCTCTCCTCCAGGACTAGGAGCGAATAATCCGCCAGCTCTAGCAGCAGCTGAGAGCGGTGCAAAATGCCTCTCTAAGGCAGCCCTCAGAGCCCCAAGGCGAGAAAAGAGCTGTCCAGAGCAAGGTGGTCCAACCCTCCTGCGAGGATCTAAGGGCCTTTCTGGATCAGAAGTGCAGCCATGCCCACGATGAGGGTTCGAGCAACACCCATACTCATGGCCACCATAGCCGAGGCCATTCGAAGCGAAAGCCAAGAGCGCTGATGCCAGAAAAGGACGACGAGCAGGAGCGGCTCGACAAGCGCATTAGGCTGGCTCTTCAGCAGAAACTGGAGATGCGGGACCAGCAAGAAATCTGTGGCCCCACCGATTTAAGGGCCTCTCCTTTCATACGGGACATCGAGAGAACTCCCTTGCCCAAGAAGTTCTCAGTCCCGCGGTTCGTCCCCTATGACGGATTGTCTGACCCGTCCGCTCACCTCCGTCACTTCTCCCAAAAGATGTCCATCTGGGGGAACGAGGGCCACCTCAACTGCAAGATCTTCTCCTCCAGTTTGAGCGACCTCCCTCTGAAGTGGTTCTGCGCTCTGCCGGAGAAGTCTATTTCGAGTTAGAAAGAGCTCCAGCTCTCTTTCCTGAAGAAGTTCCAAGCCTACAGCGTCGTCCCCAAGACCGATGCTGACATCCTCGCTCTAAAGATGAAGCAGGGCGAGACCCTCACCCAGTTCGCCCAGCGGTTCTGGGCAATCTACAGCCAAATCGAGGATACCAGAGAAGAAGTGGCGATTTTCGCCTTCCGGAATGCCCTGTTACCAGGGCACGAGCTACGAAAAGATTTAGCTGGAGATCCCGCTCCCTCCATGCCGGCCTTGATGTCCCGGATAAAACGCTATATCGCCCGGGAGGAGGATGAAATCTGGGCTCGGGAAAAGGAAGGCCGGGAGATCGCAGGCCCGGAACCTAAGGAAAGGAACAGCCAGCCCCAGCAGCGGGGTAAAAAGCCATACAAGAAGCAAGAGCTGAAGCAAGCCTGGGTCTCCAGTTCGGCAAGAGCTTCAGCGTCCAGGTCCGGGGGCAGCAGGAGGGCCAGACCTCCCCCCGACACCTACCAGGCTATGAACATCGTCTTCAAGGAGCCAATCTACCAGGTTATGAACAAAGTGAAGACCCAGCCATTCTTCAAGTGGCCTCGTCCCTTGCCAGGTGATCCCTCCACCCGTGACCAAACCAAGTTCTGTGCCTACCATAAGGGTAACGAGCACAGGACCGAGGAGTGCAGGACTCTGAAGTTCCACTTAGAGAGGCTCGCCAAGGAAGGCCATCTTGCGGAGTTCGTGAAGGCAGGAGATGTCAGCAGCGGTGGCGGCAGCCGAGCTCATCAGAGCGCGACTAGGGATCCAGACAGTGAAGACTCTGAAAAGATCATCAATGTGATCCACCTGGCGCCCTCAGCCCCCTCTCCCTTAACTCGAGACAGCCCTCAGGCTCGTGCCGAAGCCAGGCGGGCCTCGCACGGGAAGGAGGTGATGAGAGCCGAGCTCGGGCCAGCGCCCAAGAGAGCGCGCCGTGACTGACCAGCAATCTCGTTCTCAGACAAAGATCTGGAGGGAATCCAACTTCCTCAAAACGACCCTCTGCTCTTGACCATGAAGCTGAAGGACTTCACTGTGAAGAGGATCCTCGTCGACTCCGGCAGCTCCTCCGAGGTCCTCTATTATGAGTGCTTCAAGAAGATGAATCTCTCAGAAGTTGACCTCACGGAGGTCCGTGCGCCCTTGCTAAGGTTATCTGCCAAACCAGTTTATCCCAAGGGTAAAATCACCCTGGAAACCCGAGTGGGCGAAGCCTCCGTGTTAGCCGACTTTCTGGTCGTGGACGCCCCTTCTCCTTACAACGTCATCTTGGGCAGAACGTGGCTCCACAAGTTGGAAGCAGTCCCCTCTTCCCTCCACCAGAAGCTGAAGTTCGTACTTGAAGACAAGGAGGGCAAGATGGAGGTGGTCACAGTGGAAGGAGATCAGCAGCTAGCCAGGCAGTGCATGCTGTCCGTGGTCCCCGCAGAGAAGGAGCCAGAGCGCGTCAACCTGGTAGAGTTTGAAAAGGGTCTAGATGAGATCGGCCGAGACCCTGACAAAAAGAGTATAGAGGACCTAGCCGAAGTCAGGCTCGACTCAGCAGACCCTGACAGATTTTTCCTGATTGGCACGCAACTACCAAACGAAGAGAGAGCCGGGCTATCAAGGTTTCTAATGCAGAACGTGGATGTCTTCGCCTGCACCCCGAGCGAAATGCCCAGGGTCGACCCCGAAGTCATGTGCCCTAAGCTCAATGTGGATCCTAGCCACAAGCCAGTGGTGCAGAGAGCCCGAAGGACGGGGTTACAGCAGACAGACGCGGTAGTCGAAGAGGTCGACAAGTTGCTGGAGGCAGGCGCAATCTGGGAGGTCCAGTACCCGGTCTGGCTGGCCAATACGGTGGTGGTCAAGAAGAAGACTGGCAAATGGAGGGTGTGTGTGGACTTCACCGATCTCAACAGGGCCTGCCCTAAGGATAGTTTCCCCCTTCCAAAGATTGATCAGATGATCGACGCTACCGCCGGCCATGATCGAATGAGCTTCCTCGACGCCTACAGAGGCTACCATCAGATCCCGATGTATGAGCCAGACGAGGAGAAAACCGCATTCATAACCACCCGCGGCACTTACTGCTACAAGGTGATGCCCTTCGGGCTGAAGAACGCGGGGGCAACATATCAGCGCCTCGTGACAAAGATGTTCCAGGCTCAGCTCGGCAAGACGGTGGAAGTCTACATTGACGACATGGTCGTCAAGTCCAAGCACTCCAGCGATCATCTGGCGGATTTGGCCCAAGTCTTCAGCATCCTTCGCGCGTTCAAGCTCAAACTAAATGCTTCCAAGTGCGCCTTCGGTGTAGCTTCTGGCAAGCTCCTCGGAAGCCTGGTAACGCGGAGGGGAATAGAGGCCAATCCGGACCAGATTACTGAAATCTTGGGCATCCAGAGCCCATCTACTACAAAGGAGGTCCAGAAGCTCACAGGCATGGCTGCAGCACTCAATCGCTTCATCAGCCGATCATCAGATAAGTGCAGGCATTTCTTTCAGCTTCTGAGAAAAAATTTAAAATTCCAATGGACCCCTGAGTGCGACCAAGCGATGGCAGCAATCAAAACTTATTTGTCTTCACCACCCTTACTCTCTACCCCAACTCAAGGGGAGATTTTGTATTTATATCTTGTGGTCTCGGATCATGCGGTGAGCTCCGTCCTTATCAGAGAGGACGAAGGAGTCCAAAAGCCAATTTACTATACAAGCAAGATCCTGCTTGATGCCGAGACCAGATACCTTTGTTGGAGAAGCTCGCACTGGCACTCGTCAGCGCCTCCTGCAAGCTCTCCCATTATTTCCAATTCCACACCATTATGGTGATCATGGAGCATCCACTTTGTTCTATATTCAAAAAAGCTGACTTTTCAGGGCGAATCTCCAAATGGACAGTCGAACTGGGGCAGTATGACATTCAGTACCGTCCCCGGACTGCGATCAAAGCCCAGATTCTTGCGGACTTCATAGTAGAGTTCGTCTCGCCAAGCTCGGCTCCGACCCAGCCCGGCACGGAACTGGGGGGCATAGGGCATGTGCCTGAAGTTACCGAGGTCGAACAAGTTCCCGCCTCGGCATGGAAGGTCTTTGTTGACGGTTCGTCCACCTTCAAGCGAGCTGGCACCGGCATAGTCCTCCAATCGCCAGAGGGACTAGTCATAGAGCAGGCCTTCACCTTGGACTTCAAAGCAACAAACAATGAAGCAGAGTATGAAGCACTGATAGCAGGGTTGAACAGCGCCCAAATCCTCAGAGCCCAGCACCTGGTGATCTTCAGCGATTCACAACTGGTAACTAGCCAGCTCGCTAGAGACTACCTGGTCAGGGACGACAGGATGGCGGCCTACTTAGCCCTCGCGAAGAAACTACTCTCTCATTTCCAGACAGCCGAGGTCAGACAGATCTCCAGAGATACCAACAAACACGCTGACGCGCTTGCAAACCTAGCCTCCGCTGTCGAAGCAGGAAAGAAAAGGACTGTCGAGGTTGGATCGATATCAAAATCAAGCCTAGAGCTCCACTCACCTCGGCAAGTCCTTTGTGCTGATCTCGGCCTGAGCTGGATGGACCCAATCATCTCTTACTTGAGGGACGACCAGCTCCCCGAAGACAAGACTGAAGCCCACCGAATCAGACTCAAGGCAGCTCGATTCTGGCTATCTCCCGAAGGCAAACTCCACAGAAAATCCTTCACGGGTCCATACCTCCAATGCGTCCATCCTGGCAAGGTGGACAACTTTCTGTATGAGATCCATGAAGGAATCTGTGGCAGTCACATCGGTGGCCGATCACTGGCCTACAGGGCAATAAGCCAAGGTTACTGGTGGCCCTACATGCAGAAGGATGCACAGGTATACGTCAGGAAATGCGATAAATGCTAGAAGTTCTCCCACTCTCTTCATCAGCCAGTGCAAGACCTGAGTCCCCTCTCTAGTCCATGGCCCTTCGCAGTCCATGGCCCTTCACTCAATGGGGGCTGGACATTGTGGGGCCTCTCCACCGAGCTCCAGGGAACAAGAGATGGCTGATAGTTGCTACAGACTACTTCACGAAGTGGATAGAAGCTGAGCCGCTGTCCTCCATCACTGATAGGGACTCCAGGAACTTCGTGTGGAAGAACATCATAACGAGGTTCGGCATCTCCAGGACCCTGATTTCGGACAACGGGACTCAGTTCGACTCTAAATCCTTCAAGGACTTCTGCCAAGAGCGTGGCATCAGAAATCATTACTCCACTCCGGCGTATCCACAGAGCAACGGCCAGGCCAAAATTTCTAACAAGATAATCCTGGACGGCCTGAAGAAACGGTTAGACAAGGCAAAAGGGAGATGGGTAGAGGAGCTTCCCAGCGTGCTGTGGGCATACAGGACGACTCTAAGGCGATCCACCTCGGTGACACCTTTCTCTCTGGCCTATGGGATGGAAGCGGTCATTCCCTTAGAAATTGGCCTCCCCACCCTGAGGACAGAGTTGGTCGACCAAGGCCGAAACGAGACAAACTTAGCAATGGAGCTGGACCTAGCAGACGAGCGTCGAGAAGCAGCAGCCCTACGACTGACTGACTATCAGTAGCGGCTGGCCAGAGGCTACAATGAAAAAGTCAAAGAAAGAAGTTTCTCCGTAGGAGAGCTGATTCTGAAGAAGACCCTGCCAGCTGATAAAGATCCGAACGAAAGAAAGCTGGCCCCGAACTGGCATGGCCCATTCAGGGTGGTCTCACTGGCAGGACGATCATCCTATAAGCTCAAAGACTTAGAAGGCAAGTCGTTACCGAGACCATAGAATGCATCCCACTTGAAGAAATTCTATTTCTTAAGATGTAACATGAGTCTCAGAATCAATGAAAGCAGCATTTGCCCTGTCATCAATCTGTGTCATCTCGCCTTGTCTGAGTTCGGCAGCTTTGGGTCCCTGACCCTGGAAGAGACTTCGGATTCATACATCCAGTCACTTCCTAAATTTTGGGTCCTTGACCCTGGAAAAGGCTTTTGGTTCATACACTCGGTCGTTTCCTAAAGTTTGGGTCATTGACGCTAGAAAAGGCTTCGGGTTCATACACTCGGTCGTTTCCTAAAGTCTGGGTCCTTGACCCTGGAAAAGGCTTCGAGTTCATACACTCGGTCGTTTCCTAAAGTTTGGGTCCTTGACCCGGGAAAAGGCTTCGGGTTCATACACTCGGTCGTTTCCTAAAGTTTGGGTTCCTAACCCTGGGAGAGGCTTCGGAATATACATCCAGTCGCTTCCTAAATTCCGGGTTCATACACCCCTCGAGATCATTCCCGAACTCAGGTTCGCGCAGCCGAGACCCTCAAGACTTTGTGTTCATCTCGGCAAAAGACAGTTCGTCTCGGCCAATGGAGGTCCATTTCGGCCAATGACAGTCTTCGAAAGAAAAAGAGCAGTGCAAGCACTGAAGTGCAAAAAAGCAGCACAAAAATACAAGTATCACAAAACAGTACAAGAAAAGCAAAAAATAATACAGAAGTACTGTACACAGATTGTATGATCACAAAAATTATTCTTTTTATTCATTGTAATTGTTTCATTACAAGGGTTACAGAAAAAGAAACAAAATACAGCAAGGAGGCTCGCAGTCCTCTGAAAACAGGAAAAGAAATGAAGGCTGGGAGGCTCTGATCTTCACTGACCCATCAGTCCGGTCTTCAGCATCCTGAGCTCTTCAACGCCCTCTAGATTGCAAGCTTGAAGACCCTGGACCTCACTGAGCTCTACAATACCCTATGGTCGGTTAGACCAAACTTTGCAAAAAAAAGCTCCCTCGGTCCGAGGGCCTCTCGATCCTACCCGCCACTTGGAGGTCTTGACATCCCACAAGAAGATCTGCAGCATGGTTCCACGCAGAGTCCTTTGGGATGAAAACAAGGCCCCCAAACGCGCGGAGCGCCACCAACCCACGACTGCAAAGATTCCAATGCAGCCGCGTCGGAGAGGGTTGGTCGTGGACCCGCGATCAGAGAGCGCGTAGTCCACGAGGATCGTCTTCAGAAAGTGCGCAGACTACGACAGACTGTCCCCCTCGGAGGAAGCCGTCTTCTGGCGCAAGGGTTCCCCCCGGGTCAAATGTTCCTAATGTTCTACCAAGCATGACTCCCAGATGTCCAGGTTCTTTTTCTCTCCCATGGCGAGCTTGCCACTCCTATTTATAGGGAGGAGAAGGGCCCGGTCTTCGAAGGGAATTATGAGGCGAGGTCTCCCACGCCCAACGTGAGATGCACGTCTTCCTACATGCTGACCAGCGGTTCTGATGGCGCCACGTGGAGCCATCCGCTCGTTTTCCTCATTGGCCATACCGCCACACTTACTGCTATTTATGGTCTTCAGAATACGGAGAATCGGCATAGATAACTATAAAGATCGTTTGGTACTCTCTCCAACTCGAGACTCTCATGTCACGTCACATTAAAGGCATTCAGCCGGACTCAAGCATAAAGGAGCCGAACTCAAAAAAGAAAGGGAATGAGAGAAAATGCACAAGTAAAAGAGCCCTATTTTTCATTAAAAGTGAAGGACATTACATAGCTGAGCATTACACGCAAAAGATAGAAAAGAAAGATTACAAAGAGCAAAAGCAAGAGCAGGATGTAGCTACTGCGGCTTCGGCGACTCCACCAGTATGATCACCGACTCTGATGAACCAGCGGTCTCGACTACGACCGCGGCCTTGTCTGGTGCATCAATGGCAGGAGGAGCAGAAGGAGCGTCGCCTTGAGGCGCGACTGGGGCATCGCTGGCAGGCGGAGCAGTTAGAGCACCATCCGAGGCAGGATCAACTGCAGGGGCTTCGACTGGGGCAATCTAGCCCAAATGAGTAGAGCTCGGCTCAAGGACTGGGTCCGAGTACTTTGGCAGGTTCCGATAGACCGGGTGGTCTTCGGGAACCCCCGCACGCCTCAGTGTGGCCAAGCACCCTTCCTCGAACAGAATGGAGGTGATCTCCTCCACCTGCTTCTCATACTCCTTAGTGGCCTGGTCCACCCCCTTCTGAAAAGAGGACTGAGCCTCGGATAACAGAGAAGCCTTGAGACTAGCATTCTCCTTCTTCAGCTCGGCGCTCCCTGTCTTCAGCTTCTCAATTTCGGCACGCCCGGCCAGCACTTCGCCCGCAGCCTCGTCGCCTCAGTCACCGATTCAGACCTCGCTCTGGCCAGCTCTGACTCCAGCTCAGCGATCCTCTTAGTCTTCATCCAGATATCACCCTTTAGTTGATGAGCCTTCGACGTGAGTTCAGTGACGCTGACCAGAGCTACGTCCAACTGAGCGGTCACCTCGGCGCTACCCTTCTTCACCTCTTCCAGCTCCTTCTTCAGCCTCTCCCTCTCAAACTCCAGCTAGGTGACCTTTGCGACGTTCTTGTCACTCCTTCCCATCACTGCCAGGAGCCTCTGCACGTTCTGCAAAAGGAAAAAATAAGTCAAATAAACGCAGCCGAACTAAAGCACTTGAAGAAAGGCGTTGAAGATACTTAGCAAAAGATTAGCCTGAATCGCCGAGACCAACAGGCTTTCATTGTCATACCTCGCGTTCACTTCCATGTCTCGCGGCAAGGCACAAGCTTTTGCGAGGGCTCCAATGACGTCGGTGTTCCCCATCAACCGGTCTTCGACATTTAGAGGCTTCCCGGGCTGCGTCTCCATCTTGGGTCGCCATGCCGCCGGGGCAGTACGAGGTCCGGAAGCCAATCCCGACCCTTGCCCTACCGAAACGGTGAGCTCGCGGGCCACCCCGCCAGTCACCTTGCTAGCCGGCGCACTCTTCTAAGGTGGAGCCTTACCCCCAAGAGCTCGCGCAGGTGTCTTACCCTTCGGAGGCTGTTCAGCCCCTGAGTCCTTCTCGCCCGCCTTGGACCTCTTCCTGGGCGGGGACCCCTCCCTCGGGCGATCCGGCAGCGTCTCCGCGCTCCCTCGCTCGGAGCGGTGGCAGGAGCAGAAGTGACAGCAGAACCTCCCGAACCCGAAGCCGCGCGGGTGCTGGCAGACGAAGGTGTCGCAGAAGAAGAGGATCTTTGCTTGAACTTGGCCGCCAGATCCTCGGTACCAGGCACTCTTGAGCCTCCCTCCATTCCTTCCTCCTGGTCGGACGAATAGGCGTCTACTATCTCCCTCAGGTTCGGCGACCCCGAGCTGGAAGAAGTGGATGCCTCAGTGCCAGATGCAACTCGACTCGCAGCAGGGTCGATCAAAGGAACCCAGGCAGGCACCGCTAAGGTGACAGGAGGATGATCAGGCTGCAGCTCGTCCTCCGGAGCTGCTCCGATTCTCCTATAGTGGCCGCAGTACCTCGGCGTATACCCTAGCAGCTTCCAGGCCGATCTGGTCTCGTGCCCTTTTTACCTCTCGACCTTCTTGTGGTCGTCGACGTTCTTCCTCCAGCCTTCGCTCACAGCCCGGCGTTGCCTCGCATGTAGTTCTGCACTGCAAACAACAAAGAATATCATCTCGGCAACATAAAGGTTGAGCAGAATAAACAGAGAAAAGAAGCAGTATTTACTTGGGACGGCCCCGAGGTGGTGAGGGACCATCAGTCTCCTGTCCTCACCAGTGCCAAATTCCCAGTCCCCCGACACGCAGAAGAGGTCTTCCTCGGCATTCTTACTGGAATCCTCTAAGGCCAGGACGAAGCCTATTCGGCGCTGCTTCACCTAGAGATAATAATTGTCTCCCCCAGCCTTGCAGATGTCATAAACGTCCTCGATGTCATGGACACCCAGGTTGGTCCCCAAGATCTCATTCAGTTTTGCCGTGCCCATAATGACTTTGAAGCCATTGGGCATCAGCTGGCACGGGGTAATCGACCAGACGCTAAGGCAAGCCCTGAGCAGGGGGTGCAGAGGAAATCTGACCCCGCCCTCAATCACGGAGATCAGAGGGAACAGCATCCAGCCGCAGGACCAGCCGCGCGTGGCATGGTCGATGGGATCCGCCAACCTGAGGCGAACTCCCTCCGGGATGTTGTAAGTAGCCCTAAACCTAGCTATGCCCTCGTCTGTATCTAACCGAAACCTAGGGGTGCCCATGTCTAAAAGAAGAAGATAGCGGAAAGAAACCCTAAAGGTGGAGAAACCCTAAAAAACCAGACAGGGGCACGAAGTTACTTACAGAAACAGGAAAGCAAGTCAAGAACAGATCTGGACGCGTCCTCGGTTGTCCTCGCCAGAGAGATCTCGAAGAGCAGAGCAGGAATTGAAGGCAAGGGCAAAGGAAATCAGAAAAAAGAAAGAAAGGAGACAACCCTATTTATAGAAAGAAAACCCTCTTTGGGTGCCACTTTCGAATTCGAAGAGACGGATTTCGCAATCCGCGCCTGTTCCATCAATGAGACAGCACAATCAGTGAAGAAGCTACACGTGTAGCCATCGGTTCGCTTCCCAGGACGGATAGGACGAAGCATTTATTGCCTCAGAAAAGTTGAAGCGACACCAAGCAATGATCGCTGCATCTCCAGACGGGTTCACTAGCTTCTGACCCCTAAAGGCTAGGACGCTTAAGAGGTCACAAGCTAGGGGGTAATTGTGTGGGGAGATTTTCAAAGTTCCAGGATTACGCTAATCACGGCCATCAGATGGGACTAAGCATTCTCACGTGCCTCACGTGCCATCCGCGTGCCATCCACGTGGCACCAGACTCACCTCGGCCACCAGGGCAGAGGCCTCAGCCGAAGTCAGACAGGCCCGGGCCGCTAACGCCGAACTCGGCTACCCAGGTGCCCACCTCGGCTGAAAGCTCGACCTCGGCCGAAGGAGCCGGGACGAAAGCCGAAGCAAGAGAGAATCTCCACTCACGCCCTTCGACCCCCACGTCATCGGACACGTGGAGGCATAGGGGCACGAGCCAGTGAGACAGATGCAACATCCAGCCGTCCGCAATCTTCGCCAGATCACTGACAGGGCGGCATCCAGCGGCTGAAGCCAAACCAGGGCAAGACCCGAGGGTGGATCCGATGGTACCCCTACCGCCAAAGGCGTCCAACACGATCTGGCCCAACATGACGTGCTTTTAATGCGATGTGGGCTGATCTGACTAGCATTAAATGCAAAGTGGGCTGGAATGGACCGCATTTATTACTTTGTGGGCTGATGATGACTTCCCTATCAAGTCATGGGGCCCACACCAAAATATCATCCAAAGATATCGTCCAGTCATCTATAAATAGAGCCTCATTTCACATGCAAGGTACGCACAATCCAAACCTGAGAGTCGTTACTCTGCCTCTCTTCTTCCTCTCCTTCCTTTGTCCCAATTCATTCACTAACTTAGGCATCGGAGAGCCTTGCTCCGCTCAGGCCAGGGTCCTCTGACCGTTTGCTCTTCCCTTTCAGGCTTTCAGGCAGCAGGTTATCTTCTGCATTTGGATAAGTCCTGTAAGGCACCCTGATTATTGTGGGTCATAATTTTTCTGCACCTACAAGGGTGATAGGAGAAAACCTTATTCGCAAAAGGAGATCCGCTCATCATCAAGATCATGGCTCAAAGTACGCATTTAGTATTTTAGATTATCCATTGTTAATGTGTAAATCAAGACCCATAGGTTTGATTTGAATTACAAACCATATTAGATCTTACAGAGTTGCGTATGCCGACAAGCTGCAATATGTTTCTAAAGCCCATCGGGTCCTAATTACAGATAGTGGAGATCAAGTTGTCAATGGTGTGTAGGAAGGCAACAAAGTTGTGTCAAGTCTAACATTTTGCATGACAATGGAACAATAGAATACGTACAATTTATATATTCTAATGTATAGAACCATAAAACAAACCATCTGGGATATGAGAAAGGTAAGGGCGAACGGGACGGGTAAAGTATCTATTGGTCAAACCTTTTATGGATCCGGCACCACCTCCTTTGATCAATTGGAGTCTAAATTATGTTCCAAATTTTGACCCGCTTATGTATCGGAACCTAAAACAGGTTCCAAACCCAATATTTTACGGGTCAGAACATCCGGATGAGCGGATAATCATATATCCGTTTGCATCCCTAGTCCCAAATGTTTCATTAAAACATATACTAATGACTTTAGTGGTCTTCTGAGTAATTCTAAGATTAGTTAAAATGGGTAATGTAGGGGTATGTAAGTGAGACGGGCTTTCCAGAGTGATACCAACTAGGTTGATGAATATATGGCCAATTTTTTTCTCCCATGGATCGTTAGCATCAAAGTGATTATTGGAATGATCCTAAATTTTTATTAGATGCATTTCAAGATATTTATGGTTCTACTTATGAATATATGTTATTATAAAAATGGTTTAGGTTCTATTTATTCACTATAGAATGGATAGATGGGGGAAAAAGGGCACCAACAATATGGATACCATTATTAGCCTTTGGGGTGCCAAAATGAGGTGTCTACTAAACTATGTAGACTTAAATATATATTATTGACTATGGTTATCTTGACCTGCTATTAGCTTATTCGCGCCTAGTAGAACATTTTCCTCTGATTCCGTGAAAAAGGAGTGTTGTAGAATGCATTTTCGTGAAAAAGCAATATAAAAATATCTTGACTTTTTCACTGATTTCATTTTTCATCATTTGGTGCGAATAGTTTATCCATAAGAAAAAGAAATTCTTGGCTTGATTTTTTCATAAATCCATATAAAAGATTTCAACGAGAGGTATAAGAAAAGGTGGAGCATTCTATGGAGAAACGGAGATCCGGTCCGTGTAGGTTTGTTCCACACATAAACATGCCCTTAAAAAGGTGAATATTTGGAAGAAAAAAAGAGATTTGTACTTATCTTTACTATGATTGTCGATCCTTATTTTCCTATGTAGTTGGGAAGGTGAGATATCTACATTGGAAAGACAATCAAGATAATCTATCTGATAAAAAATTTTCCCATTTGAAATCATCCACATATTAATCAATCATCTATATATTATTCAAACCATATGAGAGCATGATATGATAATGATTAACTCTATAAACAGATGACGATCATAAGCAAAGTATGATGATCACTTTTCTAAGACATCAACCAAGAATATAAGTTATTATATTTACTTAGATTAATCACACTACCCTCTTTCGAAAATACCATTTTGGGAGAGAGGGGGGTGGGGTTGAATATCCTTATGTGATGAGTTCTATTGGAAATGCTACAGAATAGGGGCTGCTCTCATATAAAAATTAAAAGTAATACCCGATTTGCCAATCCTTCATGTCTTTGTATACTGTTGGTGGAAGTCGAAGACCAGAAACAGTGGCAACAATGTGGTCGAGGCACGTCTGATGACGCTCTCTTTAGGATAGGTTCCGCCCCTTGGGATGGAACCCAGATGTGAAGGTGCTCAGCAAAATCACCCTAGGATACAATGGCCTTTATCTTGTTTAGGCCTGGTCGCACACCTAGTCTGCACTCCAAAGTCCAACGCAAAATGGTCGAGGTTCAGATGAAAGAACAGAGAAGTAGAACAGTGGATGTTGTCTTTTTTAAAGACTGTCCGAACTCAGAAAATGGAACGATCCTTATTGATGGACCGCGCATTCCTGCTCGGTGCTACCGAGGTCGGCGGACGTGGGAGTCCGTTGGGTACGACCCTTTCGCGCCCGGGGGGCAGGAAGCCGGTATCAACACTTTTTTGTGGGTATGCCAGAATTTCCATTTTACTTGGAATTGCAAGTAGTGATCTTGGAGATCGACCTTCGCAAGTAAAAAGGAAATCAACTTCTTTCAAATTTCCCATTGCACATATATTTAAGAAAAGAGACATTTTCTTGATTTGCCGTGAAAGGCGATTTTTTTGACATTTATAGCCGATTTTTGGCGTTTATAGCCGATTTTTGTATTTATAGACTATTTTTGCGGTTATAGCCGATTTACAATTCTTATCAATAATGAAAGATAAGAGTTGTGATTTTTGTCTTTTTTGAAAAAATACAAACTACAATGAAAAGCAAGAAAATGAGGATCCAACTTCTCAGGAGATTGTGGGGGACCAGTTCATATTGACGGTCGCAAGCCATATGTGGACTTCGCCATCATCCATGCAGATGAGAACAGATGATGCTCTTGATTCGCTTGGTTTGGCTATAACCTCAGATTTTTAGAGGACAAAGACAAAATGGAGGTCCTATGTCTTTTTATGTTTTTCGATTCTTTTTTCTTCTGTATTTTTTCTTGACATTTTTTTATCATTTATTGGCCTGATTTCCCTGTAGAAAACTTGATGAGAATCCTTGCATTTTGGGGTGCAAAGTTTCCAATTTTCCGGGAAAGCAGAAGACTTTGTCGCGTAGAGCTGCTGATTTTTCGTCAGAAGCTGAAAATGGGTCAAACAATGTCGGAATGACCTGAAATTTGGGGTGAAGCCTCCTGAGCAATAAATAAGACCAACCATAGGATTTTTCTTGAGTTTTGAAGCCGTTTGGGGTCCTATCACCAGTAGACTTATTTTTGTCGCGATGAAGATGTCGCGGCTTGATGTGCAGTCAACCAATGTCCGATTGACTTGAAATTTGACAGGGAACCTATTGGAGTCATTTTAAGATGATCCATAGGCTCTGTCTTGGAAACCATGGTCCTGGGGAGCTTCGTCGTCGAGAGGCCTGATTTGGCTTTCGAGCGTCAAAGTCTGGTCAAATGTTGTCGAAATGACCTGAAACTTGACGTGTAGCCCTTTGTAAACATTTTGAAGCCGTCCATGTGCTCTTTTTGATGAGTAATGGCTGTTGACACCAAAAATGTCACTTTGCCTTTTCAAGATCCAAAGAGCTACATGAAGTCGCAACCTGCCATAAATAGGCAATGCTGCTTCCAAAAATCAAATCTTGTCAGAATTAAACAAAAACTGCAAGATTCTTCCAGACAGCCAAAAGAGGAGTACACAAGAAGTTTCAGGCCATTTCAAAATCATTTGGCCTAACTTCGCTTCTCCGACAGCCAAATCAGACCTCTCGGCGGCAAAGCTCTCCGGGACCATGGTTTCCAAGACAGAGCCTATGGATCATCTTAAAATGACTCCAATAGGTTCCCTGTCAAATTTCAAGTCAATCGGGCATCGATTGACCGCACATCAAACCGCGACATCTTCATCGCGACAAAAAGCAAGTCTACAGGTGATAGGACCCCAAACGGCTTCAAAACTCAAACAAAAGCCTATGGTTGGTCTTATTTATTGCTCAGGAGGCATCACACCAAATTTCAGGTCATTCCGACATTGTTTGGCCCAGTTTCAGCTTCTGGCGGAAAATCGGCAGCTCTGCGCGACAAAAGTCTTCGGCTTTCTCAGGAAATTGGAAACTTTGCAAAATAAAATGCAAGGATTCTCATCAGGTTTCCTACAAAGAAATTAGGCCAATAAATGGTCAAAATGTCAAGGAAAAGTACAGAAGAAAAAAGAATCGAAAAACAGCAAAAACGGACGCAAAACGGGACACGAAAGGGGGAAAACCCCCCAGGGTCGCAGGCCCCTGCGACCCTGGGCCAGGGTCGCCGGCGACCTTGGAACCCGGGGTCGCCGGGAAAGCCCCGGAAACCCCGGTTTTCGCCATTTTTTCGCGATTCGAGGAGCCCAGCCTTTGGTACTTTCCAAAATTCATGCTTTTGAGACACCAAGTCCTCTGACATCCGTCCAAAACACGGGTCAATCATCAAGAGTATCGAAAACAACATTGATCACCACCCGGTCAACCAAAAAAAAGTGTGCTTTCTACCCGACCGATCGAGAAATCGACAGGACAGATGGCACCGACCCGCTGTTGGCAACAAACACTTGAAATTACATGATCATCTGATGTCGATCTACATGAAGATCCATCGATGATCATCAACAGAAGAATCCCAAAAGACGTGGCACGGCCCGCGACTCTTCAACTGCTCGGCGACCACTTAATGCGATTAATTGACTAGCTTTATTACAGTCATTAATCCATTTCTTTGGACGGCCCAATCAGAAGCAAGCATTCGGGAGTTCCAAGTCAAGAGATTCATGGCATTTAACCCATGAAACTCCTCCCATCATGGCGATTAAAGGCGATTAAATGCCCTCAATCTCCTCCGGCCAATCAGAAGCCAAGAAAAAGGAGTTACAAAATAAACAATTCAATTTTGTAACTCCTCCCATTATGCGGCTTAATGACAATAAAAGCCCATAAACCCACCTAAAAGGCTACCTAAAAGCCTATAAATAGGAGGGCTCTCCAAGAAGAAAGAGCATCAGAAACATCAGAGAAAAAAGCACAAGCACACAGACAGAAATCCAGAGAAAGAAAAAAGAGAGTAAACTCTGCGGAAGTTCTACACCGGCCACCGCAACAAGGTGACAAAAGTCCCTTGGGGGGTACCCCCCCCCCAAGGTCCTTGCCTTCTCCTCCTGCCTCCAATGGCTTCGATATGGCTTTTCAGCCCGTCTACTCCACTTTTTATTGGACATAGGACCTTCCTTTGGTCTTTGTCCTCTAAAAACCTGAGGTTATAGCCAAGCCAAGCGAATCAATAGCACCCTCTGTTCTCATCTGCATGGATGATGGCGAAGCCCACATATGCCTTGCGACCGTCAATCTAAACGAGTCCCCCACAATCTCCTGAGAAGTTAGATCCTCCTTTTCTTGCTTTTCATTGTAGTTTGTATTTTTTCAAAAGAGACAAAATCACAATTCTTGTCTTTCATTGTTGATAAGGATTGTAAATCGGCTATAAACGCCAAAATCGGCTATAAACGCCAAAAATCGGCTATAAATGCCAAAAAAATCGCCTTTCACGGCAAACTAAGAAAAATGTCTCTTTTCTTAAATATATGTGCAATGGAAAACTTGAAAGAAGTTGATTTCCTTTTTACTTGCGAAGGTTGATCTCCGGATCACCACTTGCAATTCCAAGTAAAAATAGAAAATCTGGCACACCCACAAAAAAAGAAATGTTGATGCACGCCCCCCTTGCCCCCCAGTTACGAAAGGTGTTGGATACCACGATCACTGAGAGGGGGGGGGGGTGAATCAGTGATTTCTAAAAACAGGTCCAATTCAACAACAAAACAAGTCAAATCACACTATGACACCAGATTTAACGTGGTTCACCGAAAGGCTACGTCCACGGTTCAAAGACTGTCCGAACACCAATCCGGGACAGATCTGAATCTTATTTAGTCGCACCAACGACAAAGAGCACCAACCCTTAGTTTTAGATAGCACCAACTATCTAGGAAGCACCGACTCCCTTTAGTTTCAGATAGCACCAACTATCTAGGAAGCACCGACTCCCTTTACAATTTATCTGCACCCACAGATAGGATCACCAAACCCTAAACACCAAGCACCAACTTGATGTAAGAACAGAATAGAAATAAACTCTGTCTACAGCCCTTCCCCTCTACAATTCTCTCTCTCTCAATCCCTTACAAATTGAATTTAAAGCATAAACAGAGAGACACTTAACTCATGGACGAAACACCATCTTCTAGAGCACAATCCCGTCCATAATTGCTGTAGAAAGATGCAGCACAACAGCACACAGCAACAGCACCAGCACACAGCACACTCTTCTCTCTTCTCTTCTCTCTTTTCTCTTCTCTTCTGGTGTCTTTTCTTGGTGTCTTTTATGAACGACCCAAGCATGCCTTTATATAGGTTTTAATAACCCTTAATTGTATTCAAAACGGGCTATAATTCGTTTAGAAAGATTCCCAAACGAAATAGATAACTGTGCTGAATTTTCGTGCAAAACTTCTAATTCTGCGCAACTCTGGTTTCCCGTGCTCGGTCGACATCCTGGCTTGCTCGGTCGACCGAAGACACTGACTGGAAAACAGACAATTTCGAGCTCGGTCGACATCCTGGAGTCCCGGTCGACCGAAGACACACTGTGTCACGAAAATAACTGAGAGGTGCCTTTTTCTGTTTTCTGCAGGTTTCTTCTTGCTCGGTCGACCGCATGAAGAGCCCGGTCGACCGCGTGCTCTGCTTCAGGAATTCTGAATTCCTGACTGTTTTCAATTCTGTTTTCTCCTTTTCAAGCTCTATCAACACCAGCTTATTATCATCATGTTTGTGACAATGTGTTGACAATAATTCCAACTCAAATCAATACTTGAGATACTATCTTCTTCAATTCTTCAAAGACTACTTAAGTCATCTCAAATTCATCTCAAATTCCAACAATCTCCCCCTTTGGAATTGTTGGCAACACTATTGGAACTTCAACACTTTCAACTCCAGCTTGCAGCTCTTCCAAGTTCTTTTCAATACTCTCTTGGAACCAATTCTGAAATCGGAAATATCAACCATGCATTTTCAACAATCTCTCCCTAGCTTTCATAGCATAACATCTCTCCTTGCTATCATAGCATAACATCTCTCCCCCTTTGACAACAAGTCCAAAGGGACCAAACCGAGGAGCGAATAGGATATTCAATGAATGCATTGCTCCCCCTTTCAAGCACAACTCCTACGGTTTAGGAGAGTGAGTAACTCCTAACTTTTTCCGGAGATACTCGAAGACTTCCTTTGGCAGAGGTTTCGTGAAAATATCAGCCACTTGCTCAGTTGTTGGAACATACTCCAACTTGACCTCTCCATCAGCAACTTTATCTTTAAGAAAATGATAACGAATTGCTACATGCTTTGTTCGAGAGTGCTGAACAGGAATCTTAGATATATGAATTGCACTCGTGTTGTCACATAGGATCGGCGTAGGATCCGTTGTAGAAACTCCTAGATCAGAGAGCATTTGCCGCATCCATAACACTTGCGTACAACAAGTTGCCGCTGCAATATATTCCGCTTCCGCTGTCGAAAGGGATACTGAGTCTTGCTTCTTACTATGCCAAGCAACTAATCTTTCTCCAAGATAAAATGCGCCGCCGCTAGTACTCTTGCGATCATCTACGCATCCAGCCCAATCGGCATCAGAATATGCAACTAGAGTGAAGGATTTGCCTTTGGGATACCAGATACCAAGCTCCATAGTACCTTTCAGATATCGAAAGATTCGTTTCACTGCTGTAAGGTGCGTTTCAGTTGGTGCTGCTTGAAAACGTGCAACCATACATACTGCTTGTAGAAGATCTGGTCTTGTAGCAGTCAAGTAGAGCAAGCTTCCTATCATAGAGCGATAGGTAGTATGATCAACGGACGAGGCCTTATCATCTTTGCTAAGCTTCGTGTTTGTTGACATTGGTGTGCTCACTGGCTTGCTGTCTTCCATATTGAACCGTTTCAGCATTTCCTTAATGTACTTCATCTGTGATATGAAGATACCATGTTTCAGCTGCTGAACTTGTAAACCAAGAAAGAACTTTAGTTCTCCAAGCACTGACATCTCAAATTCTTTCTTCATTGCTTCAGCAAAATTCCTGCACATCTCCTCATCATTGCCACCAAAGATTATGTCATCAACATAAACAATGACAACCAGCTGTTTGCTTAACTCAGTTTTGACATATAGATTGCTATCAACAAGTCCTTTTCCAAAACCGATCTTGCGGAGATAGAGATCCAGCCTTGCATACCATGCCCTTGGCGCTTGTTTCAGTCCATAAAGAGCCTTTTTCAACTTGCACACTAGATCTGAATTTTTGCTGATGAGAAAACCATCAGGTTGCTCAATGTAGACTTCTTCTTCAAGTAAACCATTCAAGAAAGCTGACTTTACGTCCATCTGAAATACCTTGAAGGTTTTGTATGCTGCCAATGCAAGAAACATTCGAATAGCTTCCAGACGAGCCACCGGTGCAAAGGTCTCTTCAAAATCTATGCCTTCAACTTGAGCATAGCCTTTACAAACCAACCTTGCTTTGTTTCTAATGACTTGACCATCTTCATTCAGCTTATTCCGAAAGACCCATTTGGTACCAATAACATTCTTATCAGTAGGTCTAGGAACAAGTTCCCATGTGGAGTTCTTCTCAATTTGGCTCCAACTCCTCATGCATAGCTTTCAACCAACTATCATCGAGACTGGCTTCAGCCACAGTCTTGGGTTCAATGGTGGACACAAGTGAGTAATTGCTAACTACACTTTGTCTAGTTTGAACGCTTGCCTTAGGATCTCCAATGATTTGATCCTTAGGGTGTTGCTCTACCCAAGTGCTGTGCTTCTTAGGTGTAGTATCTTCTGAGTCATCCTTTGATTTCTCAGAATCATTAGATTCAGCCATCTCATCATCAATCTCACTCGAGTCCTCATAAACTGGACTGTCATTATGAGTTGCATTCTTTGGTTCAATATTCTCATCTATTCTTACATCAGCACTTTCTATGATTTTTCTGGTTCTTTTGTTAAGACATCTATATGCCTTGCTAGTAGAGGAGTAACCCAGAAATATACCTTCGTCAGCTCTCTCTTCAAATTTGCCCGGATTTTGTTCGAGCCGCTTGATGTAACACTTGCTGCCGAAGACTTTGAAGTGCTTGACTGTTGCTTTTCTTCCAAACCATAGCTCATAGGGAGTTTTGACTTCATGTGGCCTGATCAAGCATCGGTTTTGAATGTATACAGCCGTATGAATTGCCTCTTTCCAATACTTGTCGGCCATCTTGCTTTCACTCAGCATCGTACGAGCCATCTCTTGTACGGTGCGATTCTTCCGTTCCACAACTCCATTTTGCTGTGGAGTTCTAGGGGCTTGAGTACTGTCTTTGAATGCCATGATGTTCACAATATTTAGTGAACTCTTCAGATGTGAACTCGCCTCCACGATCAGACCTTAAAATCTTGATACGTTTTTCCAATTGATTTTCAACCTGTGCTTTAAACACTTTAAAACGATCAAGTGCTTGATGCTTATGCTTAAGAAACAATACCCATGTCATACGAGTATAATCATCAATGCACAACATGAAATACTTATCTCCATTGGTGCTTTGAGTTCGCATCGGTCCACAAAGATCAGTGTGCACTAGCTCAAGAGGTTTCTTTGAATGATGCTCCTTTGACTTGAACATGACCCTCGTTTGCTTTCCCTTTTGGCAAGAGTCGCAAATGGGATTGGAAGGCTTTTCAACTTTAGACATGCCTCTTACAGCCTTTGAATTGCAAATCTTTGACATGTTGTCAAAGCTTAGATGCCCAAGGCGTTTGTGCCACAACCAACTTTCCTCTGTCCGACTCATCAAGCAGGTCTTTTTCAGCTCCATCTGACAGTGTATAGAGATTTCCAGCAGTTCTTGATCCAGTTGCCACTGTTTTCCCGTTGCTACTCTTCTTGATGGCAAACCCATTCTTTGTGAAGATAACTTCATGACCCTTGTCACAGATCTGGCTCACACTAAGCAGGTTGTGTCTCAATCCAGACACATATAAGACTTCTTCAGATCTGATCTTGTTTGCCATAAGTTGAATAACACCTTTTCCGCATATTTTGGCAGCCATCATTGTTGCCAAACTTCACTGAACCGCCTTCATAGTGCTGTAATTTGATGAATTTCTCTTTATCACCAGTCATATGGCTTGAACAACCACTATCAAGGACCCATGGTGCTGTCTTCTTTTGTGCATTGAATGCCGTTTGCACAATGAGAGATTCTTTGAGACTTTCTGCACTTTGCTTTGCTCTCCAAGCCTTGACTAACTTGGGTTTCTTTTCAACCTGAAATTTGTTAGCAATATGCAACCTACAATCCCTAGCCAAGTGTCCATAATTATGACACGTATAGCACTCAATTTTGTGGCTACTTAGGATTGAAAAAGGATTCCTAGTCACAAATGGACTGTTTCTTACATAGAATTTGCAATCAGCTCTTTTATGTCCAAACATATTACAATGAAAGCAATAACCATAGAATTTATATCTTCTTTGTGGCTGGTTAATCTTCATTACCTTTCTAAGAGGAATGGACTCCTTTCTAGGTTGAGTGGGCTTCATAGAGTTAGAAGGTGCAGTGACTTGCTTCACAAACTTTTTCTTTTCAGGAGGTGCAATCTTAGAGGATTCTCCTTTCTCAAATCCTAGACCAAATCTGAAGTGGGCTGGTCTTTGAACTTTCAGTAGTTCATTGAGTTTCATAGTCCCTTCAATCGCTTGGAGCGCTTTGAGTTTTTTGCTATTTTCCAAATTTTCAGCCTTTGCTCTAGCGATCTCAGTTTCAAGTTTCATAGCCTCTTCCTTTTTGATACTTATTTGGTTTTCAAGGACTTCTACCATTCTTTTATATTCTTCTACTTGAGTTTTCAAAGAAATAATAGAACTTTCAGATTCATGGAGAAGTTTCAGATTTTTCTTACTTGATTTGCGTTCCATGCTTAGCTCCTCAAGTGCGGCTATGAGTTCCTCTTCAAGATTGACTTCAGCCTCCTCATCCTCTTCAGGATCTAGCTCTTCTTCTTCTTCAACAGTGACCATGAAGAGAGCTTCGGTTGATTCATCATCGTCTGAAGATTCAGACGTGCTGTCATCTTGTTGACATAGAAAGTTTTTAGCTTTGCCCCTTTTTCTGAAATTTCTCTTTCCTTTACTCTTTTCAGCATAAGAGTCATTATCATTGTCTTCTTTTAGGGGACACTTCGCAGCAAAGTGACCAATACCTCCACAATTGAAGCATTTAAAGGGTAGCTTCCCTTTGTACTTGCCATTGCTTCCTTTCTTCAACTTTCTAACAAATTGAGCCTCAAGCTCATCATCATCAGAATCAACATCATGACCAGCAATCTCTTTTGCCTTTTTCTGAACTTTGAAGGCCGCTTCTTTATCAGATGAAGACGTTTTTCCTATGCGCATCTCATAGGCGGTTAGAGAACCATGTAATTCATCCATGGAAAAAGCATTCAGATCTTTGGCTTCTTCAATGGCTGAGACTTTTGAATCAAACCGGGGAAGAAGAGATCTTAGAACCTTTTTGACGATGACCAGCTCTTTAATCTCCTCCCCTAGTCCACGAATGTCATTCGTGACTTCATTCACTCGTTGCATATACGAGTCAACATTCTCGCTTTCTTCCATGCGAAGAGACTCGAATTGAGAGCGATGAGTTTGCAATTTGGCTTCTTTAATCTTCTCATCACCTTCATGTATGCTTTGCAACTTGTCCCAAATTTCCTTGGCTGTTTTGCATGCAATTACTTTGACAAGCTCGCTGTCCACAAGGCCACTAAAGAGTGCATTCTGCGCCTTGGAGTCGTTGTCTGCCAACTTCTTCGATGCTGTATCATTGGGTACGGTGGCAGCATTGTAACCGGCTCTGACAGCCTCCCAAACATCATAGCCAAGAGATTTGATGAAGGCTTGCATCCTAATCTTCCAAAAGGAGTAATTAGAACCATCAAACAGAGGTGCTTTCATATTCCCTGTATTGACTGCCATGTGATTTGACAAGAGATCACCCTTAGCGTTTTAAACTGATCAAGGGAGCCTCGCTCTGATACCAATTGTTGGATACCACGATCACTGAGAGGGGGGGGGTGAATCAGTGATTTCTAAAAACAGGTCCAATTCAACAACAAAACAAGTCAAATCACACTATGACACCAGATTTAACGTGGTTCACCGAAAGGCTACGTCCACGGTTCAAAGACTGTCCGAACACCAATCCGGGACAGATCTGAATCTTATTTAGTCGCACCAACGACAAAGAGCACCAACCCTTAGTTTTAGATAGCACCAACTATCTAGGAAGCACCGACTCCCTTTAGTTTCAGATAGCACCAACTATCTAGGAAGCACCGACTCCCTTTACAATTTATCTGCACCCACAGATAGGATCACCAAACCCTAAACACCAAGCACCAACTTGATGTAAGAACAGAATAGAAATAAACTCTGTCTACAGCCCTTCCCCTCTACAATTCTCTCTCTCTCAATCCCTTACAAATTGAATTTAAAGCATAAACAGAGAGACACTTAACTCATGGACGAAACACCATCTTCTAGAGCACAATCCCGTCCATAATTGCTGTAGAAAGATGCAGCACAACAGCACACAGCAACAGCACCAGCACACAGCACACTCTTCTCTCTTCTCTTCTCTCTTTTCTCTTCTCTTCTGGTGTCTTTTCTTGGTGTCTTTTATGAACGACCCAAGCATGCCTTTATATAGGTTTTAATAACCCTTAATTGTATTCAAAACGGGCTACAATTCGTTTAGAAAGATTCCCAAACGAAATAGATAACTGTGCTGAATTTTCGTGCAAAACTTCTAATTCTGCGCAAACTCTGGTTCCCGTGCTCGGTCGACATCCTGGCTTGCTCGGTCGACCGAAGACACTGACTGGAAAACAGACAATTTCGAGCTCGGTCGACATCCTGGAGTCCCGGTCGACCGAAGACACACTGTGTCACGAAAATAACTGAGAGGTGCCTTTTTCTGTTTCTGCAGGTTTCTTCTTGCTCGGTCGACCGCATGAAGAGCCCGGTCGACCGCGTGCTCTGCTTCAGGAATTCTGAATTCCTGACTGTTTCAATTCTGTTTCTCCTTTTCAAGCTCTATCAACACCAGCTTATTATCATCATGTTTGTGACAATGTGTTGACAATAATTCCAACTCAAATCAATACTTGAGATACTATCTTCTTCAATTCTTCAAAGACTACTTAAGTCATCTCAAATTCATCTCAAATTCCAACAAAAGGGTCGGAACCAAACGGACTCCCACGTCCGCCGACCTCGGTAGGAACCCGGGCATCCGGGAGCGCGGTCCATCAAGCTGGCACCACCCGGTGGGACTCGTTTATTTGAGAACACGATGCTAGAAATGAAATATTTGCATATCATATATTTTGCTCTATGCTTATATTTCTTTTCTCGATTCCTTGGCTACTTTATAATTGGTGGCCTATGTTGAATTCCGCATAAAAAAAAATGAGATGAGATTTTTTGTTTGGAAATTTCTAATTCTTTGAATTTATTTCCACTCTTTCTCTTTTCAAAAAAAAAAAAAAAACAAAAAAAAATCAGATTTTTCATTTTTGGACTCAAAATTGAGAAACTTTGATCCTTTCCCTTCTGGGCACTGGCGCTCGCGAAAATCGCTGAGACCGTGTTCGGATCGGGGGTTGGGCCATTGTTTCTCTTCGATGAGTTCATTAAAAATCTAAAAATATATATATATATATATATAAAAAAATTTAGATTTCTCAATTTGGATTCAAAATTGAGAAACCTTGATCCGTTCCTATCGTTCATCGCGCTTGCAGAAATGTTGAGCCTGTTCGACTAAGGTTTTGGGCCATTGTTTCTCTTCGATGAATTCATAAAAATAAAAAAAAACATATAAAAAAAAAAGACATAGACCACTAAGGTTAAACCAACTGTGTTCTTTGATCATGGTTGATTCAAAGAAAAGCCTTGTCCAGAGTGTGGAGACAGCTTGACTGTTCTAGGCAAGGGTCCTCCAAACGGGTTCATTAAGTAATCCTACCCTTACCTGGGGGCAATTCTATCAATCAAGATTTCATAAGACCGGGTTAGGAGGCCTATGTGTACTCTCTCGTCTTTTAAATAATTTTTTTTTCAAAAATAAAATTTTTAAAAATAAAAATTTAAAATAAAAAATAAAAAAAAAATTCAAAAAAAAAATCTTAAAAAAAAATAAAATAAAATAAAATAAAATAAAAAGAAGATTTTTTTTTTTTAAAAGAAAAAAAAAATCTTCAAAATCTTCAAAAAAAAAAAACTTCCGTCATTTTGGGTTTAGATTAGAGAAATCTTGGTCTTCTCCTTTCTGAGCACTGGCGCTCGCAGAAATCGCTGAGCCCGTGTTCAGATTGGAGTGCCTTTTGCTCTCTTTGATGAACCCGATATTGGCCTTTCAAAAAAAAAACTCGTCATTTTTAGATTCAGATCCGAGAAATCATGGTTCATTTCTTTCTGAGCACTGGCGCTCGCGGAAATCGCTGAGCCCGTGTTCAGATTGGAATACCATCTGCTCTCTTTGATGAATCCAATCTTGACCTTTCAAAACAGAGAATCTCATCTCATAGATGCGGTCTCAAAACATTTGTGTCTAGCGGTACTCGTACGCCCTTTCAGGGTCTACTGTATTGCGACCGGCACATCTGTAACTCCAACTTTATATTCTTCTTACCTCGAGCAAGCTCTGCTTCTCGATAAGTCGAATTTAAGTTCACAATTGCTTCTAGCAGTCACTGGGATGCCCATTCTGGGCTTACCATACCTGAGATCAGAACAATTGTACCCTCTATGGCATTTTGCCTTCCTCATATTGCTTGGGTCATCTACCTCGAGCAATTTGAAAAGACGAAACCATAGAACTTCCCATTTATGATCATTATATTCTTGTGATTACTAATGGATGTGGTCTTGTTTCAGAAATTTTCGAAAACTAACAATGGCAGCTTCACTAACCATTACTTTCGACGAAAACAAGCACCAACTCATGCTTCAACAGAAGCAAACCACGCGCACCTACAAGCGCCCCATCAGCTGCCGAAGTGTCAACTCCCTCGGCAACTCTCTGAACTCCGGGTCGACCTCGACTCCCCGGACTATCGTCTTTGGGACACTGGGACCATTCCCACTTCCTGAGGAACAAACTGCTCCCTCCAAGAAGCAGAAACTCGCCTCTCAACGTGTCACTACCAAGACACCAAAGGCGAGCACCAGAAGGCCTGAAGCCCGTGGCAGCCCCACGAAGCCTCAACCTGCAAACAACCAGGTCTACTCCAAGACTTGGTCCCCAAAACCTTCACCAAAACAGAGAAGGTCCCATACATCCACTAAGCCAGCATTCCTGGCCCCACTCAAGGAGAACCAGTTCTATCCTCTTGCTTACATGAAAGAGGAGAGACCCATCTCCAACCTGACTTCTCAAGTCAACCCAGCATGAGCCGGCTTGTTCCTACAAGCCCAAAATCAAGTCATGCATCACAAGGCCTCTACAAGCATCTGCTAAGGCCTACAAACTGCAGTTCGACCCTTCATATCTACAGGGGCCGAACTCCAAAAATTCAAAGCTTCGCTGCAACTGGCAAAGGATAGGGTTCGCATCCTATCCTTGCCCAGCTACAAAGAAGACAGGCTCGGCTGCTGCGCCAGAGGGAGCACATCCTTCATTGTCAAAGCCCAGTCAGAGCTGACCGAAGCTCAAATTGCTCGTCGTATACGCCGCCGCGCGTCATACCGACAGAAGAGACTAGAGAAGCAAAAGGACCCAGCCTCCTACACTTCAAGTCTCTCCCAAAATGGGTCGAAAAAGAAAGACCCAACCAAGTTGCTGCCGTCCATATGGTTGGAAAAAACCAGAAGGCGCCAAAAATCAGCAACAAAAATCCATGTCCGACGTCCAATGACCCGCAGCGTCTCAAGGACAAGAAGACATTCAGAAGAATCCCCTGCTCTTCAAGCAAAGGACAGCAGAGTGATCCTTCCTCAAGCTCCTCTTCAAAAAGAATGAGCCCCCAGCTCAGTCACCAGGACAGTTTCTTCGTTTGAATCACGAAGGATGAATGTCTTGGCTACAAATTCTGAGCCACCACCCCGCAATCCACCTCCAGAAGATGCGATCACCCGCATCCAGCAGTTGGAACAGGGTCAGCAGAGGATTGAAACTCTGATGGAAAACCTTATCCTCGCCTTCCAAAATCAGGCGAACAATGAACCTCCTCCGAATCATCAAGACGACGAGGTAAATAGAGAAGAAAATGAGTCACGCGCCCTTACCAAAAAGGACGTAGACGGTATCCTCGCCAAAGCAAAAGAAGAGGATATACTCAAGGAGCATGGGATCAAGCCACCATATCCCTTATGGATGGACTCGGTCCCGTTCCCCACCAAATTCAAGCATCCTACTCTCCAAACATATACGGGGAAAGGATCAGCCAGACAGCACGTCATCCACTTCAAGATCCTGACGGGAGCTATCGCGGATCAAGATGCACTCAAGATCCGCCTCTTTGCAAAGTACCCTAAAAGGTACGGCCTTCGATTGGTACTCCACTCTGCCGGAGGACTCAATCAAAATTGGCCATGCTAGAGACACGCTTCCTGACTCACTTCAAAGGTGAGGATCATCCCGCTACTATGGATCAGCTGTGCAGCCTAAAACGGGGGAGAATGAGTCAACATATGACTTCATTCCAAGTGGAAATCAATGGCATACAATGCTCTGATGTATTGCAACAAGCGTCGCTAGTCCGACATCTGCGAAACAACATGAGAGCCCGAATCCGCTCCATGATTATCGGCAACAAATCAAAAACCTGGAGAACTCCTAGAAGCTTCCATGGAAGCTGAGAACCGGTGATTTAAGACCTCAAACAGTCAGAGAAATCATAAGAAAGAGCCAACCGCCATTGCAACCTCTAAAGCCAAAGAGAAGAGGGGTCCTCAATGTGCAGACCAAGTCAGCTCCTCAGCCACCAAAGAAAGCTGAAAACAAAGCTGCTGGTAAGAGACCCTGAACTCTCTGATGCCTTCAAAGAACGAGTAGAGAAAGAAATACCCGTTTGATGAAGATGTTGATGAAATCTTCGGGGCTCTTGTGGCAAACGGCAAGCTCACCTTGCCTGAACCAAAAAAGACCGGGTGATGTTGGCAAAACCAACGATCCTCGGTACTGTCCATACCACCAGATGATCTCGCATCCTCTCAATCAATGCTTCGTTGTGAGAGAGAAAATAAATGAGATGTGGAAAAACGGAGTCATCACCTTTGACAAAAACTATGGGTCTGCCTCCGTCACATGGTGCCATGTGGACAAAACATCAAGATCACCGAAGAAGAAGATCACTACTTCCTTCAAGGTGAATAAACTCAATCGAAGCGTCCGAGGAACTGGTTCCTTACCCGACACCAGACGGACAACCGATATGGGTACATCCCGATCTCCTGGAAGTGAAAATTTGGAGGTCGTGAAAATAAAGCCTACAGCTCAACAGCGAAGGCAGGCTAGGAAACATCTCCTCAAGCTCAAACGGCAAGAGAAGACCCAGCCAAAACTAGAGGTCAAAGAAAAGGCAGAGGCTTCCTCTACCGCTTCACTGGAGGTAACAAAAACATCCCTTCCAGAGACTTCAAAGGGGGTAAGGAAATTCACTCTCAGTGATTTCATGCCACCTCAATTCAAAGAAGCCATGCAGGAGACATCATACTCTTGCAATTCGGTAGTTGGATTCTCCATTGATGGATACGAGTCCAGCGACAACCGATGATGGATTCGAATCCAACTACACAGATGAGTGGGAGGAGTCCCGTGAAACAGGAGAATATCTCTCCGATGAAGAATGGGTTCCTGAAGTCTCATCTTATGCCAGTAATCTGGTATAACCCCCTACAAGCCACAAGGATCCTGGTCTGATGATGAAGAAGACCAAGAGGCTGTACAAGAAAATGCTGCTGACCCAGCACCTCTCATTACTCCAGTGGAAATCAACAATGTTGAGCCACAAAAGAGATGATGAGGAAGAAGATCCGGCTTCCCCTGCCTGATCTTGAAGAATATGCAAGGATCTTGCAGCGACTCGCTCTAGAACAAGAGCAGAACGCATCAACGAGCCTCCTCGCAATCCAGAGCCTGAAGTCCCTGAAGACGACCAGGTACATCCTCCCTTAACTCCTGAAAATGGAGAAAATTGCTGGATAGACGATCCTCTCACATCCGAGATGAGTCTGACTCCGATCAGGCAACGTCTCCCGTCCGAGCGTCCGTTAATGTGATAATTCGGGATTATAAGCTTCTTCCGAAGTCATCGTCTGATGAGAGCACTTACACTCCGGCGACGCCTAGCAATATATCTTCTGGAAGCCACCTCGTCTCACGTAGACGTTTCAGCTTAGAGGACACCCCTCTCAGGTTTCTTCTCCTGAGACTGTGACTTCAAGTTCACACCCATTCCTGACTGAAGAATTCCCACTTTGATGCTTGGGACGATGAATTAGTCAACGAAGAAGAAAGATTGCGGATGCTGTTCCGGACTTGTTCCACGGAGAAATGCTCATGCAACACATCACTGAGGATGGTACTCTCCTGCTAGGATGCATCCTCAGCAAATGAAAAACGACAGCCTCTTGATACTGAAGACAATCTTCCAAACTAAGCCCTTCTCTACGAAGCTCTTGAAGGGGTAGAGGGCACCCGCTCGGGCCGGGACTAGCACAAAAATACAACCAAGCTTCCTTTACATATGGTAAATCCTTCGGTGAAAGATGTTTGTAAGGCGCCCTAGGGCAACATGATGACCATGCAGGGCCCTAAGGAGGCGTTCAAGTATGCTTGATTGAACACTTCAAGCACCATACCTGCACGTCCTGCACATCCTAGATTTGTTGCGAATGTCTCCGCACACTCGTGATAATCTCATCTCAGAATTACAAAAACTGACTGAGGATGTCGACAAACATGCCCGCAAGTCCTCCAAATTGAAATGGATTACCGGGTCAAAAAACTCAGAAGCCTCATCAAAGGGAGAAAAGAAGAAAAACTGAGGGATCATGCATTGAATGCCTCTCGGTTAAAAAAGCAGCCAGTGCAACCATCGCCTTCACAAAGGATCGACCTCCTACTTGGCGAAACCAGGCAATAACCGACCCCTGTACTTCACAGGGTATATCAAGGAAAATGCCTATGCATAGAGTTCAGATCGACCCAGGTTCTGCACTCAACCTCATCTCCACATCGGCTCTTGAAGAGTTGGGCATCCCACCCAGCAACTGAGCCACACATCTGTATCTATCTTGGATACGATGGGAGTACTCAAAGGCCTATCGGCAAAATCAGGTTCAAAATTGCAGATCGGTGATCTTATCTCTGAGGTCACAGTGTAGCAATAAAGACCCCTTCATGCTACAACATCCTTCTCGAACGCCCTTGGATCCATGAGAATGGTGTTGTCCCTTCAACTCTACATCAATGCATCAAGTTTGTTGGCGACGACGGCATGATACATCGAGTCTTTGGCGGACAGAAAAACCCTTCAAAGGTAAAAGAATCCACTTCGCAGACTCACAGATGTATGAAGGTGAAAAAAGAAGAAGAGGAGAAGCATACAGCATCCTTGGCCGAAAATCTCCAGAAGATAAAGGCAAGCTCCTCAACATCACCGGAAGAAAACAAACCATCCCGGTAAATCTGAAGAGAGCATGCAACTCCCTTCATCATCTCCCTCAATCTTCAAAGCCTTTGGTCATCACAACTAAAGTGAAGAAGGCAAAACAAAAGCCTG